>CM041782.1:144113657-144316850 GCA_023374045.1 Limonium bicolor
TTGGTTGCCCTCATAGATCTGTTCAAACAGGGCAAGTCTATCAGATCGTCACCATAGTCTAACATGGCATGTCTTCAGAGGCAATCTTAAGGGCAATTATTTAGTTGCCCTTATAGTTTAAGGTGGCAAGTTATTGATCTATCAGGACAATAAAAGTTGCCCTCATAGATTCAATATGTTGTAGTGGTAGCAGTTAAACCACGCCCAAATATTGCAATATGCCCAAGATCATTTTTGAGCATGATGCTAAATTACAGTCATTAAATCATTAAAAAATAAATGGATGTTCTATATTCGAATGTTTATTATCACTACAACATATAAGATCTACGGAGGCAACTTTTATTGCCTCTGAAAACCAAAAAATTGCCTCTATAGATATTTAGAGGCAACAAAAACGTTGCCTCTAGGTTGCCTCTGAAGGGTCGCCTCAGTTGATTATGGAGGCAACTAAAATGTTTGCCTCAGTTGATTTTACCTATGGAGGCGACTGAAATTGCCTTCATTGATCGTAATCTATTGGGGCAAGCATTATCTCGCCTCTGTTGATCATAAACTACTGAGGCAACTAAGATAGCTCGCCTCCGTTGAGTATGCATTTGGCTTCCAACAGAACAGACAACGGAGGCAACCAAAGCAGGTCGCCTCTATTGAGGTCTTACTAACGAGGCAAGGCTTCCAACTTGCCTCTGTTGCTTTGTGTAGAAATTAAACAACAGGGGCAACCTTCTTCTACTCGCCTCCGTTGATATTCAATAAGAGAGGCAAGACTTGTAGTTGCCTCCGTTGCATGTGTAGAGAGAATGAACAACAGAGGCAACCTTTTTCACCTCGCCTCTATTGATGTCCAACAAGTGAGGCAACTGGAAAGTTGCCCCCGTTGATGTTTTATTTAAAAAAAAAATATAAATCACGCTACATTATTATTATTATTATTGTAGAAAAAAGATTTGTAAAATCAAATCATTTTACTACATGGATCAATTACTTGTCAATCAAAATTTCACTATTCTGTACACACACATGCTTCTCCAAGGTACCACTATTTGGGAATCTTAGCTTAATGAGTCAACGGGAACAAATGATACAAATACAAAACCCTACAATCAGATCAAAATTAAAAGCCTTTCTCTATTAGACCTATGATTAATACTTTCTAATCACGACAATACATACTCTCTCATGTATAATCACCACTAACAGCAGGAATCTTTGGAGAAAAGTATTCTAGAACTAACCTTAAACTGCTTCAACTTCTTGGAAAAATATATGTTCACTTACGCTGAAGACTGATAAACCGGTACACAGAGGATATTTCGAAACTTGCAATGCTAGCAAAATTTCCTGTGCCAAAAAACGGAACATTAAATAGTACCATCTGTGATTAGCATAGAGTAACCATTAGAACTAGTTTAGGTACCATCAGTAATGAGTTGGGATATAGAAATGCATTTTAAAGACTCTTATACCCTGATATCCCTCACTGACTCCGGCTATAAGAATAGCATTTCATCAATGAAATCTCATAGACTCAAAGGTAAACTTGTTCCTATAATTAAAAAAACTCAGAAGTAACACAACAAGGAATCATGCCTGCATAAGTATACCAACTGGTTACTGAAGTGGGAGCAACAATATGGGTGTAAAAAAACATAAATAAAATTTGTCTCCAAGTTACAGTTGCCTGATCACTTCTTGATAAGAGCAGGAGTTGCCGTGAGAGATATGCAAATCAATCAATAGTTTACTCACAATCAAGCTTACACTGTAATCATGCCGGAATAATCTTACCTTGGAGTTGCAGCTAGACCTGATTAACTAGAGTAATATGCATATAACAAGCACCAATTACTACATAAGAAGTTGCTCAGATGATTGCAGTGTATATAAGGTCTTCTACTGAATTGATTACAAGATAAATACCTTATTCCAAAAACAGCACATTCTCTCGTGGCCGCATATGCTTCATTCTGGTAGTACCCTGAAAAACAATATACAAAGTTCAACATTTGCAGCAACAGAAAAAAAAAGTATTATCCAGTACTTGTGACTTTGAGCCCAAGAAAACACTCTTCATTTTACCACATGATTTCACGAGACTAAGCTAAACTGGTTTTCTAGATGAATCTAGACCATTTTCTGGATAGATCTGCTAAAACACAACGAAAGAATATTAGTCTTAAGAAATGGAAGAAAAATATACCAGGTTGTGCAAATAATACATGTGTAACGTTAACAAAATGCAAGTCACCTTGAAAGTTGGTTTTTGTAACAAGTTGGATAAGGAGGCGATTGCGGTCATGTATAGTGTCAGATGCGTAAGTTATGTACTAAAACTGCAACATTCTTACATCAATTATTTGGAGGACTTACACCCTTGAGAAAATTAACTCATATTACCACCGTTAAATGAGAATATAGATACAAGGTAAGGTACATCAACATTAGTTGTCATCCATGGTAGCTAAAAGCTGAAACTTTATGCAGTACACCCCTGTGGATCTGCAAATAAAATCACAAACAGGAATGATAAGAACTGAGAAAAAGTATACGTTTCTAGATAAGATATAAACATTGATCTTGTAGAACTTCTGGTTTACCTTCGCACGTGTTTATCAACAACTTGACACGTGCATCTACAGGGTCAAGGCTCCTTTTAATAACTTCCTCAGGGGTGATCATAACATGCTTGCAAAGAGCATCTTCCAGAGCAATAGGGTCACACCTGATATACTCAAAAACAATAAATTCACAAGACTTGGATATTAAAAGATTGAGCCATTAAAGGCTATATAAACAGAAGAAAGCCTTACATAATGAAACTCTGCATCAGCCATATCATCACCTGACAGTTTCAATTGCATACGATTTAAACTAGAGATATAAGTTTAAAAAACAAATATAGAATTATAAACTTAACAACCACAATCATATACTAACATATTATTCATTCATATACTAGCTTCCCAAAAGATGTAGAATCGTATGCTATACCTGCAGTATCAAGAGACTGATGTGCCGTTTGGACTTCATTACCTTTCATAACATTACAGACTACATCAGCCGCAGAAGAAAAATACCCAATTTCTTTCTTTTGACCAATACTTTTACAAATATAAACACCAGGATGCGTTAAAAGGGGATCAACATAGATTACCAATTAGGCAATGAAACATATACAAATTTTCTATGCTATAGAACTAGGTGTCCTGATAAGCATACCAGTTTATTCAATTACAAGACCATTTACAATAATATACAATGTAATGCAAAAAAGATATTTACCTGCAGATCCTTCCCCTTCACATAAAGCTATGTCAAATGTTGCTTTGAACTTATCCAATATTTCAGACCTAAGATGACCCAAGATGGATTGAAATAACAGTGCTCCCGAATCAATTGTAGAATCAAAACTGTTAACAGTGTGTCTTTTTGCTTCAAGCAATTTATGTACTTGTGACATGCC
The DNA here is from genome assembly GCA_023374045.1 of Limonium bicolor. Taxonomy (NCBI): domain Eukaryota; kingdom Viridiplantae; phylum Streptophyta; class Magnoliopsida; order Caryophyllales; family Plumbaginaceae; genus Limonium; species Limonium bicolor. The sequence goes on from CM041782.1 coordinate 144,117,124, forward strand.
ATTTCAAAATAACTATGAGTAGTGCATAAGTGAAGCTCCAAGTGGCTTCATAACAGCTTAAAGATACAATAGCATAATGTTTCAATATGTAAATAGCTGCCTAATATACTGCAAACCGAAATAACAACTATTGAACAATATGATTATGACAACAGTGCCAAAGCTTTGGCAAGCATTTGCTGATAAAGTTCTATTATAAAAGAACAGGATGAACACTATTTGTTTGGATCTAATGTTTATGAGAAACAAGTTAATTAAGCGTATATGAGACTACGTTGTCAAAAAACATAATACAGTCTATAAATAGAAATAGTTAGATTGAAATGTTTATGAGAAACAAGTTATGAATTCATGATCTATTACAGTTGAAGCAGAAGTATCATTCCATATTACCCATGGAAGAAAAAGATGTACATGAGTATAAATCTTACAACTGGTGGGACACAACAGTAAAAATTTTATGGTTAGCTGCAAGTGAGTATAAACCTTACATGATCAACCATCTAGGCAAAGTGTTGTGAGCCTTGTGATTTATACGGTCCAACTAGTCTCTGGTTTTATGGTCTGTCATTTGTTGGGGCACAGATCCAACCCCACAACTTAATTTGTACCTGCAACCATTTATGAGTTTAATTACAAGAAATATTTGCATATATAGTACAGATTTTTGAACCTTGTAGCAGCTTATCTGCACAATTGCCCAATGATAATGACAGTAACAGTACTTATCAAGGATTACCGTCATGTGCATATTGAACAAGTTGCACTGTGCATCTTATATAGCAATAAAAAAACTCTATTATTAAGCTGAAACTAAGGAACACTAGTATTTGATAAGTAAGCGGTCTCCAAATGATCAATCACGTGTGCCCAAGTGTGACTCTGAAAAGTGACAAACTAGCAAGAAAATCAACGATCCACCTCAAAAAGATGAGGAGCAAGTTGCCAGAGGATGATGGAAAGTCGAGCAATAATTCATTTGTTAATTCTAACATAATAATATACCTCCGGTTAGCGGTATAATCACATTAAGAAGCAGTAATTCGCACCAAATAGTGCGAGTTTTTTTAAAGAGCACCCACGAACACAAGCTAAGGTTGGAAATAAAGAAGAGAAATTTACCGGACGTTAATTAACCTACCAACAAGTTTACCTAAGGTTCATAGCAAGTAGAAGAAATTCACACTAAACATCGGAAGCTCCTTTTCTGAGAGCACCTAAGAACTCGAGCTAGGTTTAGGATATAAAGAAGAGGAATTAACCAAAAGTAAACCAACCTGCTAGTAAATCAGTGAGAGCGCGAACCACAAACTTTCTACAATTTATCAATAAGGAGAGAAATTTGAACCTAAAAATTGCCTCGCAAAGGAACGGGTGCCTACCGTGAGTGAACATTCTTGTTCGCCAGGACTGCAAAATTACCGTTAATGAAGATCAAAAAGAGGGGCAGAGCATGTATGTTAATTTGATCGCTTGCCAAGATTGAAAAAGTAAGTGGAGATTGAAATCGGCAAAGCATGGAGTTCCTTGTTCGCCAGTTAAAAAAAATTCCCAAATACCTTGAGTGAAGATGGAAAAGAGGAGAACAGTAAGGGTTTTAATTTAGTACAAATAAATATACGCAAGTACTATAAAGAAAAAATCTAAGCATGTGCAACAGAGGCACAACGGAAAGCTTGCCTCTGTTATTGTAACAGTTCAATGGAGGCAACCATGATAAGTCTCCCCAGTTGATCATACCTAGCATTCACAACCGAGGCAAATTAAAAACTCGCCTCTTTTGTATCACACCAACGGAGGCAACTAAATTAAGTCGCCTCTGTTGTGATAGTTCATTGGAGGCAAGTAAGATAGGTCGCCCCACTTAATCACACATAAACATACGCAACAGAGGCAAAAAGAAAAGCTCGCCTCTGTTGGTCTCGGCAACGGAGGCAAGTATAAAGTCGCCGCCAATAATCCATACGGTTACACACCTCAACAGACCAACGGAGGCACAAATAAACAGTTGCCTCCATTGATCTTACCAACAGAGGCACAAATAAACAGTTGCCTCCATTGATCTTACCAACGGAGGCAACAATCATGCTCGCCTCCATTGAGTTGACCATTAGAGGCAACTGGTCTACTCGCCTCTTTTGACTACATGAAGTGAGGCAAGTTTCAGGTTGCCTCCATTGATCTTATTCATGTTGCCCCCAATGATGAACATTGTTGTAGTGTATTAGGGTATAGATATCAAAATTAAATTATAGTATTATAAATAAAGAAAAAAAAAACATTCTCCACCATCTATATTCCCACAATGCAATTTTTTTTTATCAAAAATTGAAATGAATAGTGATAGATGTAAAATTAAAATTTTAACTTTGGAAATAAAGAAAAAGAAAACCTCTTCCACAATGATTTGAAAAATAAAAGATCCCAAGTTTTCAGCAATTTTTTTTTTGAGATGAATTCTTTAAATTAAATATAAGAAGATAAGTTGTTGGGTTGAGTTTATTATACTAACTAAAAATCCACTCTTTCATTTTAAAAATTGTGTTGCCTAAATTAAAGATACATTTGATCAAACAAATCTACACATACAGTTTAAAAAAACTATCCTTTTACTTAAATATCTACACTTTTACCTAAAAAAAAATTAAAAGTGTACACTTCTATCAAATATATATACACTTGCATTTTAAAAATTGGGTCATGTACTTATATCCACACTTTTACATAAATGAGAATTAATATTATACTAGATTATATTCCTACTATCTAATTTGCAAAAAAGGTGTAAACCATCAATTTTTTTAAATGTAGATGTAGCTCATCTAGTTAGAAAAAGAAAGATAAAGATCCACATTTTAAGCAAATTGGTTAAAATAAGAAATTAGAAAATCTTTAGACATCGACCCTATAAAATAAATATAAAAACATCACAGTGAAATTGGTGTGTTGTATTTATTTGTTACTGGCTAAAATAATTTCACTCTTCCATTTTTAGAGTAGTAATGTCAAAAATTCAAAATCTACATTTTCATTAAACAAATCTACACCAACATTTTACAAAATCTATCATTTTACTTAAACAAAATAGGAATTACTAAAATTCTGCACTTTATCAAACAAAGCCACACCTATATTTTGAAAAATCTATCATTTTACTTAAATATATATACAATTATAAAAATATACACTTCTACCAAACAAATATACACCTACATTTTGAAAAATCCATCATTTTACTTAAATATATACACTTTCACTTGAATGACAGAATTATAAAAATCTACACCTATATTTTGAAAAAATCTATCATTTTACCTTAATATATACACTTTTAGAAATTAATAACAAAAATAAATGCATGACAAAAGTCAATTTTTGATTTTTGTAATGAAGAAATATTAGACGTCTCCCACTATCTACTTTCTAGAGAAAAAAAATAAACAATCAATTATAATAAATATTCCCACAATTTTTATCAATTTTTTAACCGAAATGGTACGGAAGAAGTGATGTTGAAAAAATAATAATAAAAAGATCCCATGTTTTAAGCAAAAAAAATTATTTAGAAATTCTGTTAAGATGACTTTTTAAAAACAAATATAAGAGCATCATATAAAATAAATCCAATTTTTTATTTTATTAATTGTATTGTGTAAATTTAAAATCTACACTTTTATCAAAAAAATCTACACCTACACTTTAAAAATCTATCAATTTACTTTAACATCTATACTTTCACTTATATGAGGAAAATCTAAACAGATGTCAAAGTTTTTTTTTAAATTTTAGAAATAAAGAAGAGATATTACACGATCTAGTTTTTAGAGAAAAAAATAAACCATCAATTATAATAAATATTCCCTAACAATATATTTTAGTGAAGTAATGAATTGATAAATAAAATAATAAAAAATACTAGGTTTTAAGTACAAAAACTTATTTTAAAATAACAAACTAGAAATTCTGTTAAGAAGACTCCTTAAACATAAATATAAGAGCATAAAAAAATAAAATCCACTATTTTTTATCAATTGTATTTCCTAAAATGAAAATCTACACTTGTCAAACAAATCTACATCTATAATTTGGAAAATCTATCAATTTACTTAAATATCTACACTACCCCCTCAAATAAGTATTAAATTTAAATTCTACTCTTTATCCAACAAATCTACACCTACATTTTGAAAAATCTATTATTACTTAAATATCTACACTTTCACTTAAATAAGGAATTAATAAATATCTATATAGATGTCAAAGTTTATTTGTAATTTTAGAAATAAGGAAGAAATATTAAATGTGTCCCACGATCTAGTTTCTAGAGAAAAAAATAAATCATCAATATATTTTAACTGAAAATTAGTGAAGGAGGAAGTTATTTCTTTTTGGTAGAAAAGAAAGAGGAAAGAGTAATGGATGTGGCGTGGAAACTGTCTATATTCAATGAGATGGGAGTAATTAGTGGAAAAAGTTGTCTATTATACCTTCTATATTTATTTGTTTGTTTTTCAATTTTTAAAAACTAATTATTAAATAAGTAAAATTATTTACGGTTGGGATTAATGTTTTAAAAACTAAATTCTAATCTAAAGGCTGAAAATGTGTTGAGCATATGCCTAAACTACATACACATGGGCAGGGTCCCTCCTTTGCTGTTGGAGATCCCCACTGGATTTGGGCGGCGGGCGTAGTGTGACGGACACAATATTTCTGTCACTGACGGATAAAATACTGACCATTCAATTATGTTTATCTTTTACTACACAGAGCAGGAGCTGTACATTCCGCTGTCTCCTAACAAACGTAGGATGATTAGTTTATTAAAAAACAAAATCAAAAGTAGGATAATGGAATACATCATCTAAATGTGATGTGTGGACAGTTTGGTTTTCATTTTTCCAATTTTTAGTTTTAACTATTAATATAACCATAAAAATCATTGTTTTTGTAAAATAAAATTTTAGTTGATTAACAAAAATATTTAAAAATTGTTTCAACAACTTTAGTTACTGAAAATACAAGATCCGAGTTAAGTTGTAAAAAATCAAAACATAAGGTACAATTGTCTAATGGCTAGACATGCGAAGAAGATTTGGGGCCGGAACTATAATTTCTGTCGCGTGACTGAACATATTGACTGTTGGATCAATATATTATCGGTGAGAGGAGCATATTAGGTGAAAATAATATTTCAATTTTCAAACAATGTACGTAGAGCACATTTTAAGAAGAAAAAATAATGTATGTAAAGCATAAAATGCTTCTCTCACCGTGTCACTTTGTGACATAATCTTTAATTGTGTAAACTATTAAAATACTTCTAAAATTAGATACTAATTAATCATAATTATTTGAATTTGGAAAGGACTTCACATAAAGGAAAACAATACGGTCGTGAAAATGAAGTATGAAAAAAATGACTGATCCAAGGAACACTGTCGAGATGAGAGTCGCTCCCAAGCCCTGTACCCCCCAGTGTTTCTAGGGTTTCTTCTCCGACGCATCCCCTAATCTCCGCCGGCCACTTCTTGCGGTTACTGGAGGTTCTTCCGATTTCTTCACCTTCTTTCTCCCGTTTCCCCTAGTCTTCTTCCTTGTGTATTCAATGTCTGCTTCAATGGAGGATCACGATGAGTTGCGCTAGCCCGCAAAAATTCCCCGAAACTCTGAGGCTTCTGGCATGGTTGTCGATCAGCAAAATCCGGCTAGTCTGGTTCCTTCTTTGGCCTCTGAGGAGCAACCGCTCTCCTTTAAGGCGGTAACTACGAAAGATGCGGTCCAGCAGTCGGTTTGGGAGGATGAGAATGAGTGGATGGACGACGCTTCTGATGACGATGACGATGGAATGGAGGAGGAAGATCCTCGGTGTCCGACAATTCGTATCACTAGGGACCAAAAGCTACGGTTCCGGCAACCTTAGCGGAATGCTTTAATAATTAAGCTACTGGGGAAGAATCTTCCGATGCAGTTCTTGTTTGACAGACTGAAGAAGCGATGGAATTTACATGGAGAATTCAAGATGGAGGACTTGACTAATGGTTTTTTCATAGTTGATTTCACCAACCAAGAAGACCTGAAGTTCGTTCTAACCGAGGGACCCTGGCCAATCCTAGACCACTACCTTACGGTTCGACGGTGGAAACCGAATTTTAACCCCAAATCAGAGGCGCTAGCTAACCTTGAAGTGCTGGTCCGGTTCCCGGATCTACCGAACGAGTACTACAATGAAGAATTTCTTCGTTTACTGGGTTCGAGAGTTGGAAAGGTCAAGAGGGTTGATCTTACGATGGCAAATTTTGGAAAATCCAGGCTTGCAAGAGTGGCTGTTGAGGTGGATCTCACAAAGCCCCTTCTTGCGAAATACCGGTTCAGATGACGCACAATGAAAATCGAGTATGAAGGTCTTCACCTAGTGTGCTTTGCTTGTGGTTGTTACGGGCACAAAGAATCTAATTGCCCAAATGGAGAATCTGATGTTGCGGTGGCACAGAGTGAAGGCGTTCCCTTAGTTCCGGTCCCGGAGAATGAAGAAATTTCCCATATTACGGATGATTTTGGGGAGTGGATGGTCCCTAAGCGGCGTAATGTGATTAAATCGAAGCAACCAAGAGGGGTTAAAGCTTCCAATGATCCTCGTTCTCGAAGGAAGGATGGATCGCGTTTCCAACTTCTGGAATCAACAGACAACCAATTAACAAACAAGGAGTTGGAGATGGAAACTGTTCGTGGTTCTGGCTCTGTGGCTCAGAGAGGATGTGATACGGGAGATGAGGGAGTAAAGTCTGCAGTCCTGGGAATTGACCCAGGCCCTGTAAGTCCTCCTCGTGCCCATAATATTGCTTTAACTGGTGTTTCTGTTGATCTGAATGTTGCTTCTGCTGGTAATAGTTTTTTGACTGCTGGTAGTGAATCTGCCCAGAATAGTGCTGTAGTTGGTGCTTCTGTTAATTTGATTGCTATTTCTGCTGGTTTTAAGCGGCTGCCTGCTAATTGTAATTCTGGGGACCGGCCGAGTGCTGGGGGTACCTAGCGGTTCTTTCTTTAAGCATCATCTTTGGTTGGTTATTTATCCATCAAAATTCATGACTAGAATTATATGCTGGAATACTAGAGGTGCGTTGAGGACGAGTTTTCATAGATCCTTTAGAGAGCTTTGTCGAGTTTACCGTCCTGGTATTGTTGTTTTGGTGGAACCTAGAGTAAGTGGGCCCACTGCTGATTCTATATGTAGCCGACTTGGTTTTGATCATGTGTTTCGGGAGGATGCTGTTGGGTTTAGCGAGGGAATATGGGTTCTGTGGAATAGCCCCGTTGACATTCAGGTTAATAGCTCTAGTAGGCAATTTGTGCATTGTTCAGTTCGTGCTGATAACAAATCTTTTTTATTTTCTGCTGTGTATGTGAGTCCAAATGCGAGTGTTAGATATGAACTGTGGAATGAGTTGAATTGTGCCCAGAGCATGGATAATGTTCCTTGGGTTATTGGCGGTGATTTCAATGCTACCTTGTTGCCTTCCGATAGAAATAGATCCTCTAGGAGTAATATGGGTGTTGATCGTCTTTTTGCTTATTGGTTCCATTCTAGAGCCCTAATTGATGTTCCTTCAACTGGCAATGTTTTTACTTGGTCTAATGGCACTAGTAGTGCCAAATTAGATAGGATCCTTGCTTCAACTGATTGGTGTAGTTTGTTCCCGAATTCTTCTGTGTTAAATCTGCCTAGAACGTCGTCTGATCATAGCCCTGTCCTGTTATCTTTGGATAATAGCCCTTCTGGATGTCTTGGTAATAAGCCGTTCAAATTTTTGGCTGCTTGGCTTACTCACCCTGATTTTAATGATACTGTTCTTCAGCACCTTGATTTGGAAACTAATTTTAGTGATACTCTTGGGAAGCTGAGTCATCACCTAAGGACTTGGAATAGAGTCTCCTTTGGCCATATTATCATGAATAAGAATAGAATTCAGGCCCACATTAAGGGCATCCAGAGAGCTGTAGATGCTGGGGTCGGGGATCACCTAAGAGGTTTGGAAAAAAAAATAGTTAAAGAACTGGATGTATGGCTCCAGAGGGAGGAGCTTCTTTGGTTTCAGAAATCTAGAGAGGATAAAATCAGATTTGGAGATAGGAATACCTCTTATTTTCATATTAAAACTAATATTAGGAGGAAAAGAAATAGGATTAGCACCCTGATGGGTAATGATGGGGTGTGGGTTAGTAATGATTCGGAGCTTTGTAAGCTTGTCCAAGAGCATTTCCTTAAACTTTTTTTTGCAACTGACACTGATCGTGTTCCCCTTGTTGGTCACAGTTTCCCGAACCTCTCTCCCTCAGATTCTGATTCTTTTGTTAAGGATGTTTCTCTGGGGGAAGTAACCTTTGCTTTGAAGTCCATGAAGGCATTCAAGGCTCCCGGGGTAGATGGGTTTCCTCCTGGTTTTTATCAGCATTTCTGGCCCCAAATTGGCCCGGCTGTGTGGAAGTTTGTTAGGGATTCTTTTTTGAGTGGTAGGTTTGACAGCAAGTTAAATCATACCATTATTTCACTCATTCCTAAAGTGGATCAGCCTATCAATGTTTCACAATTTAGGCCCATTTCTTTGTGCCAAGTGCAATACAAAATCTTAGCTAAGGTCATTGTAAATAGACTTAAGCCCTTTATGCCTAGCTAGATCTCTCCCAATCAGTCTAGCTTTGTTCCCGGTAGAGTGATCTTTGATAACATAGTTCTTGTTCAAGAAGCTATCCATTTCCTGAATAACATAAAAGCTCGATATGGGTTTATGGCTTTGAAGATAGATCTTGCTATGGCTTATGATAAGCTGTCTTGGAAATTCATTAATGAGACCTTGGTTTGTCTAGGCTTGCCTTCTAAATTTGTTCAATTAATTATGCATTGCATTACGACGGTTTCTTTCCAAGTTAGTTGGAACGGGGGCTTAACTGATTTGTTTAAAGCTGAGAGGGGGTGAGGCAAGGGGATCCCATCTCTCCATTTATTTTTGTTCTTTGCCTTGAGAGATTATCTCATCTTATTAATAGAGCTGTTGAAAGGAAGGATTGGGTCCCCCTTAATATGGGCCGTAAGGGTACTGATTTATCCCATGTCTTCTTCGCTGACGATTTGGTTTTATTTGGTGCTGCCCTCCCTAGGCAGATGTGTGTTATGAGAGAAATTCTTTCTGATTTTTGCAAGGCTTCGGGTCAAGCTATTAGTTTTGACAAATCTATGCTTCTTCTGTCTAAAAATGCTAGCCCGGAGAGAGCTTTAATCTTAAGTCAGGAGGCTGGGATTCCTAATTCTAGGGATTTTGGGCGCTACCTAGGGGTCTTCTTACAGCAAGGTCGGTACGACAAGCGCAACCAGGAAGCTCTCTTATCTAAAGTTAGAAATCGTCTTTCGGGATGGAAAATGAAATCATTATCATTCGCAGGCAGAATCTGCCTTGCTAAGAGCTCTCTTTTTTCAATCCCAATTCATCACATGCAGTGCCAAATCCTCCCTGTTTCCTTATGTAATCAATTTGACAAACTATGCCGGGACTTTGTTTGGGGTCATGACTCGGAAACTCGGAAATTTCATTCGGTCTCTTGGGATCAAATTTGCAAGCCAAAAAATTTGGGTGGTCTGGGCTTTAGATATTCTAGGACTATGAACCTAGCATGCTTTGGCAAATTAGTATGGAATCTTGTCTCAAATAGGGATAGTCTATGCAACCGTCTGCTTAAGTGTAGGTACCCTAATCCTGATGTGAATCGGTGTTCTGTGACCTGGAGTAACATTAAGAAGTGTAGCCCTTTGGTTCGTCAAGGGTGCAAATGGGTTCTTAGTAATGGAAAACTTATCAAATTTTGGACTGACAAATGGTTACTTGATTGTGATTTACTTTCTGTTGTTGTGAGGAATATTCTGGACTCCTTTCTTTGTAGGTATGTTTCTGATTATTGGGATGACACAAAAGGCTGGAAATGGGAGTCTTTCTTGCATTTTCTTCCTAGTGATTTAAGACAAACTTTTGATAGTCACATGGTTTATCCAAATGGTGGGGATGATTTTATTTCTTGGAAGGCCACTGCCTCTGGGAATTACTCTGTGGCCTCTGCATACTCATTGCTTCGTTCCCACACCTTGGCTGGAGTTGACAGATTTCTGGATTCTAACTTATTTAACAAAGTTTGGAAGCTGTCTGTCCAGGAAAGAATCAGAGTTTTTCTCTGGCAAGTTTGTTTGGGCAGGATTATGACTAATGCTCAACGGTCTCAACTGGGCTTTACTAATGACAATGCATGTCATTACTGTGGTAGGGAAGAGGACTTGTCTCATCTGTTGCGTGATTGTGCTGTTGCTAGAAGGATCTGGGATCGGCTTGTTCCTAGGGAACAAAAGCGGTATTTTTACAGTCTATCTTTTTCTAATTGGGTGAAGTCTAATTTGCTCCAGTATAAGCACATGCTAATTAATGATGATTGGTGTAATGTTTTTGCTATTTGCTGTCATTCTTTGTGGACTTGGAGAAATAAAAAGGTGTTCGGACAGGAACATGGAACTTTCTTACCATTTAATGTTGTGATTAGTAACTGCAGGGCCAATCAGAAGGCATGGGCGCTGAGCAAGTTGGTTAATCTGGATTCTCTCTCTCGAAATAGAGGGTCTCATACAGAGGAAAACTGGACCCCTCCAGCACATGGGTATCTTAAATTTAATGTTGATGGAGCTGTTTGCCAACTTACTAATGCTGCTGCCATTGGGGGTATATGCAGGAACAGCAGTGGAGGTTGGGTGATTGGATTCGAGAAGACGGTGGGCAAATCAACGGTTTTGCACACGGAAGCAGCTGCCCTTCTTCATGGAATCAAATTGGCTAGTGTTAAGCAACTGAGCAAGATTCTTTTCTGTTCTTATTCCCTTGAGTTGGTGAATCTGTTTGATCAGTGCCCAGCCCAACACCATTGTTCTCCTATCATTAATGAATGTAAAGCCCTCCTTGGTAGAATTTGTGAGGTGTCTGTTATCTATTTTCCGCGATGTTGTAATAACATAGTGGATGCAATAGCCAAACGTAGCCTAGCTTGTAATTCTAACCATAATGTCTTGTTATCTCCTCCGGAGTATGTAATACCGCTCCTTAGGGAGAACTCGGATACATTAAATACTAATACATGAGCTTTGCCTTGTTTGTGACCAAAAAAAATTAATCATAATTATTAATAGAATAGGGGATAAATGTCATATACAGAAAATACAAAGCCAAATATCGTATAGTAGTATGATATAGTTTACAATGTAATATTATAGTAAAAATAATAATGTAATAAACATAAACTAATCAACTAATAATATAATAATATCACTAAAAATAGTTAATAACAATTTTAAATAGTAGATACAACTATTAAAAATATATGATAATTACTATTATTATATAATGTACGATAGTTTGTATATCTAGAGAATTGATTAAAATACCTTCGAAGATTTAGTAGATCATTTTGGACTCATTTTAGATATTAAACCTTTATAATTCTTGGTAGGTTTATAAGGTTGTGTGGTGTAGGGAATCTATTTTGAAGTTGTTCTATACTTTGTATTTGTCGTCAATGACTCGACAGTTTTTCATGGTTTGTGGTGTAGGGTTTAAAGTCTAACTAAACCATACACCACAAACCATGAAAATGTCTTAGACGTTTTTAGCTTTCCTAGAGTGGTTTTTAGGGTGTGTGGTGTAGGGTAATATATTTTGAAGCAGTTCTATAATTTGTATTGTCGTCACTGACTCGACAGTTTTCCGGCCTAAACCCTACACCATAAGCCCTGAAATCCCTTCCACAGTTTTTGCTTTCATATGGTGGTTTTTAGGGTGTGTGGTGTAGAGTAATCTATTTTGAAGTCGTTCTATACTTTTTATTGTCGTCATTGACTCGACAAATTTGCACACCACAATTATAAATAACGTTTCTAACGTTTTACATAAAGGTGTCCACAAATTCAAATAAACGTTTCCACGTGTTTATTTAAACGTTTCCATGTTTCTACAATTCCTTAATTATCTATAACGTTTCCACGCCACAATTACATATCAATGTTTCCACTGCATGATTATATATAAACATTTATATAATTATATATGATGTTTCCATGACACAATTATATATAATGTTTCCACCGTTATACATAAAGGAGTCCACGAGTTCAGATAATGTTTCCACCTTTTTATATAAACGTTTCCACCTTTTTATTTAAACATTTTCACATTGTTATATATATCTTTCCACGTTTTTATCTAAACGTTTCCCCGTTTTTACGATTCCATGATTATATATAACATTTCCATGACATGATTACATATAAACATTTCAATAATTAGATATGAATGTTTCCATGCCATAATACGTTTCCACGATTTATATATAAGCATTTACACACTGATTACATATATACATTTACACAATTATATATTTCATGCCACAATTAAATATAATGTTTCTACGACACATTTCCACACATCAATCAAGTATAACGTTTCCACCGTTATGCATAAATGTATCCACGAGTTTATATAAACGTTTCCACGTTTTTATATAAACATATCCACAAGTTTATATAAATGTTTCCACGTTTTTATATAAACGTTTCCACGTCTTTATATAAATGTTTCCACGTTTTTATATAAATGTTTCCACGTTTCCACGATTCCATTATTATATATAAACGTTTCCACACCATTATTATATATAACATTTCCAACATTATACATAAACTGAATTGTTGGAGTCAACTTTACGTATTTATTAACATTTGATTTTTATATATGCACTACATGATAACTTATAACATGAAGGTTAAAAAAATAACATGCAATATTTTTATAAAAATATTATAAATCACCTTTTTTAATTTTGAAAATAACATAAATATTAGCTTGGTATTTTTTATGTTTGCAATTCGCTTAATTTTAATCGGTTGATTGGTGTATTTTGAATTGTTATACTCCATTTTTTACATATATGTATTAACAACAAATATTATAAGATTAGAAAACTATAATACAATAGCGATATCATTCAATTTTTTTTATTTTTTAAAAATATAAATATTTAACTTGGTGTGTTTGCGTTAATTCAATTTTTTTAAAAACTCAATGGGGATATATGTTCATCAACAAATTTTATCAAATTAAATAAATAATATTTAATAGTCATATATATATATATATTCAATCAAGTAATTTTCTTTATATAATTAATGAATTATTTTATTAATAACTATATTATTAAAAGGACAAAACAATTACACTCTAACATCTTTAAAATGAATAAACAAAAACAAATTTATATAAAAACGAGACGTCCAATGACAAACAAAAACATTGATGGTGATATATAAGATATACACCCATGATTTACATTTTTTAAAAAAATATATTATTCATTTGATGAAGCATTGATATACTCTTTATTATTTATATATAAAAACAAAAATATAATATTAAACATTATTATTCAATAGCCACATAGTCACGTAAAATTTTTGTATAATTAATAAGTTATGCTCCAATGACATGTACCTTTTGGCGTACCTGCTGATAAAAAATAATTCATCATACTGTTGTATAAAAAAAGTTTTCATCAAACTTATAAATGTGCCTCGCTCACCGTGTTGTTAAAAAAAAGAAAAAAAAATTCCGTCCCGGACGGAGAAGTGGTGTTCGTCACCAAATCCAGACCCGGATTTGGGTCATCAAATAGATGTTCCCTGTTAGATTAGTTTCTTTCATTCTTTGTCTCTTACTCCCTCTGTTCTGAATTGAACGTCCTGTTTGCTTTATGACATGTTTTTCCACTTCAATATTAAGCATATAAGATAAAATAATTTTATAAAACTATTTTTTGTAGTATATAATTTATCATGTAAGGAATCATATGCATAATTTAAAATTTTAAAATTATTTTATCTTATATATTAAATATTGAAGTCATACGACATGTTCAAATAGTAAACAGGACGGTCAATTAAGGACGGAGGGAGTATTTATTTTTTCACGTTTCAAAACCGGATCCAATTCCAATCTCACCTAGTGAAATACCGCGTAATTAAAAATAGTGATTAATTAGGCTAATAAGTAATTTAGAAGCTTAATTAAGTGTAAATAATCATAAGGGAACAAATCCCGAAGAAAACGGACCTTTAAAACGGTTTAAAAACATTACCGAACCTTAAAACACGTTTTTCGAGGTAACCGGGAAAACGTGTCTTTAAGCGGGTCAAATAGACTCGTAACAGTTTTGGTCAACTAGATAATCATTAATAAATATTAGTGAGGCTTTAGAACCAAAAATAAGAAAACAAGAATTAGTAAAAACTGTCAAAAACGGGAATGAAATACCCCGAACTTAAATATGGTGATATATTATTCTAATATAGTATTAAGGGCCTAAAAGTGCCTAAGTAATTTCTGGTAAGGAAATAAATCCAAAAGAAAAGAGAAAGACGCTTAAAGCGGAAGACGCCAAAATGAGCGTTTAATTAACCATAAGAGGCACGAGACCTCGGTTATAGTATTGTAAGGATTCCTAAGGCTTATTCAGGCCTAAGTAATACGGGAATGATTCCCGAAGAAAACGAATCCAAATAAAGTATTAAAACGCTATTAGAGCATTAGCGCACGTCTCTCGAGGAAACTCGAAAACGTGATTTTAAGTGGTCGAACAGACCCGTAAAAATTGTAAATCATTAAATAATAATTATTAAGCAATATGGAAGCTTAATAATCAATAAAAATGATTAAACGAGAAAATTCCGGAAAACGGGGCCGTTATTGAATAGTATCAAAACCGGGTGTAAAACAACGAGCGCTTTCTGTAAAAGACGAAAAACGCTCCAGCTAGTATAACAGTGTGGGGCCGGTTTTTAGTAGTGTAAACAGCTCTCTCTCACACACACATGTAACTAGCTAAATTAATGTAGAGTCAAAAAGCAAGTAGAACAAAAGGACAAAAAGGCACTTGCCTTTTCTCTCTCCCCCTCATTTCTCTCTTCTCTCTCCTTCCCTCCTTCCTTCTCCATCGGCTCCTCCCTCTCTTCTCTGCTGGTGGCGATTTTGAAGCCCAAAGGAAACAACAATGGCTTCCTCTCCTTTCTCCCCTTGCTCCATCCACATGTGAGCTCCAAATCAAAAATAAATTACATATTTGTAATCCCCTCATCCTCCTCTACATTTCTATCTTTTCAAAATTCGAAAAGGATGAGTTTCATCTCCATGGGTTTTCCCCATTTGAAGAGAAAAGCACACCATTGTGAAGCTTGGAGTCTCCTCTTCCTCCTAAGGTAAAAAGTTTCAAGAAAAACCCATCTTTCCTTCATTTTCTATGGTGGCCGATTTTTAGCCCCTTGTAATGCCTTGTTTTTCTCTCTTCTTTTGAGCATCAACTTCACCTAGCAATGGTGGTGGATTCTTCTTCTTGAGCCAAGGGCTAAAACCCCTTCTAAAGCACTCCAAAGGTAAACCCTAGGAATTTTATTTTAAACACTTATATGAATTAGTGTTAATGTGAGGGTTAGTAGATTAATTATGCTTGTCTTTGTGTGCTTGGGTGATGGGAATGGAGTTTGACAACTCCATTCCCCATGTGATCGGTTTGAACAAGAAAGAGAGAAGAAGGATTGGAAAAAAGAAGGAAAATAAAAGCTCAAGGTAAGGGCTCTTTCCTAATGTAAATTTATTGCATTAGTGTAATGGGAATGGGTAAAATATTTAATGAACCCAAAACCTTGTACTAGTATTGAGAATTATGAAGTTGGAGTATTTAAAAGCAAGTATGTGGATTGTAGGCCTTAGAGCCAAATAATTGTGTATGAGTATATGTATTGTGGATTGAGTAGGTAATGATGTATTGGTATTGTAAGTAAAGAAATATTGGTGTATTAGGATTTAGTATGTGTGCTGGTAGAACCCTTGTGGTTTGGCTAGGATAGGAATGAAAATGATGAGAAAGGATGTGTGTGGATAAGCAAAGAAAGTAGATGAGCTATGGCGAAATTTGGTAGAAATTATGCATTTAAGAATGACTTGGTGAATGGGAGAACCAAGGTGTGTATTGGGATTAGTAGAGAGGTTTAGTAGCTATGGAATGGTAATTGTAGTATGAGAAATAAGGAGTGCAAAAATCTGTAGCAAACTGTGTAAGAATACATTGAAGAAGTCAGGAGAATTTAATGTGCAGATTTTGTGAAATGAGTGTTGAGACTTGGGTATAGAAAGTGTATTAACTTGGGAATGATTTGGTATGGTAAGTAGAGGCATTTAGAATGCTAGGAATGACATTGGTTGAGGAAGTAATGGATGGGAGGATTGAGCTACAAAATCTGTAGCATAAGTGTAACAAAAACTGTTACAAGTGTTGAAGGGAAGTGAAGAAAAATTGTGTGTATTGATTTAGAAATGAGTAAGGTATTTGGGGGATGAACCAAGGCAAGTTTGAGGGCCTAAGTAGTGTTAAAATATGTGGTGAAGTGTTGGTAAAGATTGGGGAAGGAATGGGTAAAGAAGGGAACTGAAAACAGGATTTAAAACTGAAGTACTGGGCCGGACCGGACTTGCGACCGGACTTGCAAGTTCGGTCGGGCCTAGATTTACAAAGACGGGAAAGTTTCTGGAGTCGACCGGACTTGCGACCGGACTTGCAAGTTCGGTCGGACCAGAGAAATTCTCCCGTCTGTAACCTACTGGAATCGACCGAACTTGCGACCGGACTTGCAAGTTCGGTCGGCCAGAAAAATTCCCCAGATGTGAGCTACTGGAACGGACCGGACTTGCGACCGGACTTGCAAGTCCGGTCGGGCTAAAATTTTCAAATACGAAACTTACTGGAATGGACCGAACTTGCGACCGGACTTGCAAGTTCGGTCGGCCCTGAAATTTCACCCGATGTAGCCTACTGGAATGGACCGGACTTGCAAGGTCGGTCGCAAGTCCGGTCGAGTCAAAAAAAAAAAAAAAAAAAAAAAAATGAAATAAAAATATTTTCATTGTATGATTATAACAAGCAGATGTATATATATATATGCCATACACTCATGTGCATATATATGTTGTAGTACACCATTAATGGAGTGGTAAAGGTAAGAAAGTAAGTATATGAGTAGGAAAACGAGTATAAGGAGTAACCAAGTAAATTGAAAGTATGAGAACACTAAGTACACCGGGATAACGGGGTAGTACGGGAGTAGTAATTATTTACGCATTGCAAGAGTATGGTATTAATGATAATGTTGAAACATTATCAGTGGAACAAGTGTGAACCAAGGAACAAGGGAACACACGGTAGAGCTAACTCCGGTGAAAGGTATGATTTTCTCATGCCCCACGTGCTAACCGAGTTACATTGATTTGTGTGCTGTATGCCGGCTAATCAAGACCAAAGCATGAAAACGGTTTATTGCCTTTCTTCGCATGTCTTGCTGTATGTTGCATGAGCTAACCTTTCTTGAATTGATTGTGTGGCTTACTTGGTGCGTAGGTCGACTCATAGATGAGTCTTGTATGTAATGACTCGTAGTAAGAGTCTTATTGTGAGACAATGGAACAATAACAACGCACTAAACTATCGAATCACAACGATAACGCAACCCAATAAACTCACTAGAATGTGAGAGAGTGTACGGGAGTAACAACCTCCCGATAACGGAAGAAGAATCGAAATGAATAATCCACACACAATAAGTAGTGGAAGTAAGTAAGTAACCTCTGATAGAGGAACTAATCTTGGTACAAACATGAACCAAGAGAGTAGTGAAGAATGATGAGGGATCTCCAAACCCCTTAGTAATTGGTCGACCCATTATGAGAGGACCCGACTAGTGTAAGTATGTCCCGTATATGAGAGCATCCGATATGTTGGGGAAACCCTTAAACCTGAGGATACTAGACAGTAGTAATTCCCTAAGCCAGTGGAGGTTATCGAGAGAGATACTCCTAGGCTAATCTGTAAGATTGTATTATACTCTGAGAGAAGAGTGTTGGGAATACGAGTAGTCCGGTAGTACGGACATTTGAGTATTTGAGGAGCTGATCGTACAGCCCTCGTATTGTAGGTCCGGTGGCGAGTCTTCAGTATGACTCAGCCCAGAGACCAAAGTATGAGTAACGAGTATTGCGTATGTATGAGAAGTAAAGAGTATTGAGTAAGAAGTGAGTATGAGTATGTGATGAGTACCGAGTATTGAGTATGTATGAGTAAGCAGTAAGTATTGAGTACGTATAAGTGAGTAAGGAGTATTGAGTAGCGAGTATGCACAAGCATTAGTAACGAGTATGGAGTAAAGAGCATGTACGAGTAAGGATATGAGCATGGAGTGATGAGTATGTAAGAGTAAGTAACGAGCAACAAGTGAGGAGTAGCTAGGAATAGTGTAATGAATATCGAACAACCCCGAAGTAGCAACGAGTAAGTAACTAGTACGAATGGTTGACTACTGAACTGTCTTCCTTGGTAAGTATTGGAATTGTATGTATATGCATGTATGGTGGCAGTATGAGTATGTATGTATGCATGTAAATGAACTCCATGTATATTCGACCCCAAGTAGTCGATGTACCGCGGTTAGCACGCGGTATATGCGAATTTCATATTCAGCGTAAGCTGACCCCTTCGGGGGACCATTTTTAGTGTGCAGGTACCCGAAGCTGATCACCGTTCGAGAGAGTAGGACGGGGACTGCTACGTAAGCATGGGTAGTTGTGTAGTAGGGATTGGTACTTGTATTGTAATGCGAATTTGGAAGTTTAAACTGTATCAGTAATTTAAGGGTTGTAGTATACTCGGTATAGTATCATAATGGAGTTGTGTATGTATTATGGATGAGTATGCAATGGGAAGTAATGTAATGTGTAGAGTACTCGGTATGTTCATGTTCATCAGACCGATAGAAGTAGTATTGTAACCGCCTTGTTAGTCACGTGGGTGACTAACGGCATTGTACACCCGCCGTCGAGTAAGTAATATCCGCTGCGAAGGTAAGTATGGTACGGTAATGACGGTATTAGCGGTAGGGGTGTTACAGGGAAGTTGTGGGGGGAAGTATAAATAACCAAGACTTATGTGTCCAATAATGAAAAAGAATTTTTAAAACCCTTGGGGTTGTGGGCTGTCGATTTTGTGCCTCTCTCACACTCACCTATCCTCTCTATGTACAAAAAAGACAAAAAAAAAAAAACTCCCTCACTCTCACTTTACACTCTCTCCCTACTTCTTTTCCCTCACGTAATACCCTTCCCCTCACTCTCTTTTCTTCTTCTACCCTCTCCATCGACTTCCATGGTGAAAGAAGAAACCAACACAAACTCCATCTTCTCTCCTTTGTAACTCTCTCCAAACTCTTCCAAAATTATAAAAACACCACCATTGTAATCCTCTCACCAAGAGCTACACTCCCATCTTTCCAAAATTCAAAAACAAGCACTTTCGATTTTATGGGTATACCCCATTTGGAGTTTCAACACCACCATTAGAAGGCCTCCTTCTCCGTTCTTCTAAGGTAAAATATCTTCAAAAACTCCATCTTTTTCTAGCCTCAAAGGCAAAACGAAATTCATAGACTAAACCCTTGCTGTTCCTTGTGTTCTAGCCGATTTTGGCTTGTTGGTGGAGTTGGAAATATTGTTTGAGCCACTCCAAGCTCCATTTGAACCCTTGCAAGGTAATATAAATTCTAAACCCAGAATGTGCATTAGAATCAAATGATGTTAATGTTAGTTTGAGTATTGAAATATGTATGTTGATGGGCTGTAGCATTGGAGGTTTGGTTTGAAAACCGGTAGAGAGAGAGAGAAGGAAGAGAAAGAAGAAGAAAGAAAGGCTAGAGAAGAAACAGGTAAGAATGCTCTTGGGTGTAACTTGGTATGTATATGCATAATGTAACAGATTTTTAGAAATGAAAATTGGTATTGTAAAATGATAATGCATTGGTAGTATAATGGTAAGAGAATATAAGCATTTTAAGCCTTAAAAGACACTTAAAAACTGTTGCAAACTAGTTTTGGGAATTTAATGTAATGTGCAGGAACTTATAATGTTGAATGGGTAGTAATTGTGTGGAAGAACTTAGTATATTATTGTTGTGTAAACAGGTGGATTGGTTAGTAATGTGAGTGTGAAAAATGTGGTGAGAGTGTAAAAATATAGGGGAGACTATGGCAAAATTTATCTAGAATTAGAACACTTAGTGAAATTTTAACTAGGTGAATGATGTAAGTTGTAACAGATTTGAGATAGATAGATAGAGGGAAGATGGGGAGAGATAGTTAATGTAGTTATAGTGCATTAGAGGTGTTAGCAATGACATTTGAAGAGGGAGTGTAGATGGAGAGAGTTAGAATAAAATCTGTAGCAAAACACAACTAGGAAACAACTAGTGGAGTGTGAGTTGAAACTTAGAAAATTAGGTGAGTGAATGAGTATAGAATTGTGTAATGAGTTAGGAAATGAATTAGCATGATTTAGGTGTTTAAATTGTACAAAACATGTTAGGATGCATGTAGGAAGATTGGGGAAGCAATGGGTGAAATTGGGAAAAAAACAAAATCTGTAACTAGGTTCGGAACCGTCCGACCCAGACGGTGAGTCGGACATGGGTCGGACGGGCTTAAGAAACGAAAACCAGTCTTTCTGGAATGGTCCGACCCAGAGCCGTGAGTCGGACGTGGGTCGGACATGCTTAAAAACTTTCTGTAATGGTCCGACCCAGAGCCGTGAGTCGGACGTGGTCGGACATGGCTTAATGAAACAATCGTAAACCTTTGTAATGGTCCGACCCAGGGCCGTGGATAGGACGTGGGTCGGACAGGCAAAAAATATAGTGGTCGAAGTTTCTGACTTCGTCCGACCCAGACGGTGAGTCGGACGTGGTCGGACGGAGCTTAGACTCGAGACCCAAAACCTTCTGGAATGGTCCGACCCAGAGGGTATGGGTGTCGGACGGAATAGTGCTGGGTCGGACAGGGAATTTTCTGGGAACGAATCTACTGGAATGGTCCGACCGAGGCTTGGGGACGGTGGGTCGGACGGCCCTATACTTACAAAATTTTTTTTATTTTATCTAAATTAATTATTATATATATTATGTATACCCAATATTTAGATATATGTCCATGATGGTAAGCATGCCAACCTTAAGTAAGAAAGCCAACAACACTTAAGTAAGGAACATGAGTAAGTAATGTGTAAGTGTAAGAAGTATAAGGACATAGTAAGTATGAGTTAAGTAATGATAGTTAGATTAATCATCTAATTGTATGTGTATAATAGGACTTGATTTGTGACACCGAAGGACGTTTGGAATCACGTACAACGGTGAACGGTATGGATTCCTCATGCCCCGTATGCTATCTTGGTTACTCTGATTTGTGGTTTTGTGCTATTTGATCACCAAATAAGATAAATGCACGAATCGGAGTTAATATGCATACTTGTGAATATGTAGTGTTGTATGATGTTGTATATCTTCTTTAATTCTTAGTTTGTATAATTCATGAAATGTTTGGATGAGTATGAATGTGTGTATGTATGATGTATTATACTGTGACCGATTGTGATGTGTTTGGACTTCTAACTTGTTCCTAACAAGCTAACCATCCTAACTTAAAATGGTAATTAAATTGGAATGAGTAGAAGTCCGATATAGTTTCGGCCACGCGTGAGGATGCGGAGTCACGAGAGGTTGGCTCCAATTCCTGACTCTTAAACTGGTCCGCGGCCCAAATCCCTTAAGTGGGTAGCATCCCGGATTGGTGAGTCAAGTAAATCCCGGAGGTGGGACGGTGTAGTCCCCAGGGCCGGAGGTCCCGACGACTTAACTTGAGTATAAGTAAGTAAGTAAGTAAGAATGAGTAAGTAAAGTAAATGAAAGTAAGTATTTGTAAGTAAGAAAAAGTAAGTAACGAGTAAGAGAGTAAAGCATTCCGATTAACCCGGATGCATAATTTGGCTAACCTTGTGAAGGTAAGTAAGTTGTGTGTTACTACCTTGTTGCCTTGAATTATGTAATGAATTGTTTGAGTATGTAATTTGTATGAAGAGCATGTATGTATGAAATAAATAAATGGCATGTTTAGTGGACGTCAAATAGTCGGCGTGCCCTAGCTAGCACGCGGTATATGCGGAGTCCATATGCAGCGTTTGCTGAGCCCCTTGGGGCACCATTTTTACTACACGCAGGTACCCGCGAGGGATGAAGATGTGAAGATTTAGTTCCATTTCTTTTATCTTCTTTTTGGAATGTAAACACTGGATTATGATCGGTGTACTGAGTAGTACATGGCTGTAGTTTTTGAATAGCCGGTGTACCATGGGGTACACCTTTTTGGATTTTAATAGAATGGAGTTGGTATAGATGAGTAGCCTTAGAAACTCAGTCTTTTGGGAAGTGTGGTAAAGGATGTAATGTAATACTTTAAATACTCGGTGATCCAAGGATGTAAGTAGGTTATTTTGTATTCCGTATGCATTATATTAGTAGCTCGGTACGTTATGTTCATCAGACCGTTACTGTAAGTATTAGTAGCCTAGCTAGCCGTATGGGCGGTTAGCGGCATTGTTTCACCCGCCGTAGTAAGTATGTAATAATTCCGCTGCGAACTCGTAGGATTAATAGGACGATTAGACGGTAAGCATAGGATTAGCGGTTGGGGTGTTACAAAAAGTGGTATCAGAGCGTAGTTACGCTCTGATGTCCATAGTATCGAGCATAGGGGATTACCGAGTTAGGATTTCAACCGTCTTAAGACGGATACCTAGAAACCTAACTAGGAGCTACCGTTGTTAACAACGGATACCCTTAACGTTCTTATGAACGATACCTTGCTTAAATTCCAAGACCTTTGAGTCATATCTTGCAAAGCCTAACGTAACTGTTAAATATTCAGATGTCAGGCAGAGGTCCAGGTCGCCCCAGAGGAGGGGGCAATGACGGACCCGGCGCGCAGACGATAGCTGAGATCGTCGCCGCCACGGTAGCGCAGATGCTACCTCAAGTAATCCAAGCGGTACAACAATCTCAGCAGAACCAACAAACACAAGCGGGGCCAATCCCTCCCCCGCCACCCAGAGAAGCAAACTGGGTAAAAGCTGTAGCGGAGCTCCGCCCTCCTTGCTTTAGGGGCGAGAGTGATCCGGCTAAGCTCGAGGCCTACATCTCCGAGATGGAGACGGCCTTCGAAACCCTCGAAGCTCCTGCTGGAGTTCGAGTCAGAGTGGCAGCCTACTACCTCAAAGATGCTGCGATGGATTGGTGGAAGCTGGTGAAGCACGAGCATGTCAGCGACCCCACATTTGATTGAGATTCTTTCGCATCACTCCTCCGTTCAAAATACTACCCTGAGCACGTGAAAACCAAGAAAAGACTAGAGCTAGACGCCTTAAAGATGACAGACAAGATGTCTGTGGATGAGTACTACCGTACCTTTACCTCCATTCTCCGTCTTCTCCCTGATCTAGGATACACCGGCCAGGTGTTGGTCGATCGCTTCTATGGCGGTCTGAGCCATCGCCTTCGGTACGGTATGGGCTATACCAGGTTTACCTCCCTTCAGGTAAATAACGGTTAACCCTCAGTATCATTTCAATTCCTTAAATTCCCTGAATTCTTTGAATCTTCCTTTATTCCTCCTTAAATGAGAATCCCGGCTAATACCTGAAATTTCAGGAGTGTTATCACGCGGCTTCTCGCGTTGAGATCACTTGCCAATTAAGGGATGAAGAAACCGCGCTGAAGCGCAAGGCTAATAACAAAAACACCAGCACTGAGGAGCAGAACCAGGGGAAGAGCTGGAAAAAGAAGAAAGGGAATTTCTTTCAGTAATCCCAAAAGAAATCCCAGGGTGAGAGCAGTGCCCATGCTGAGCAGGGCAAGCCAGCTGAGCTTCTTCAGCTTGGTTATTCTGCACCGGTGGCAGCAAAGCCACTAATATCACACCCACCAAAGGGTAAATTCCTAATCCAATTTGTAATCGTATAAGTATCATATCTAGTATACCCACACACACATGTGCTAACCCTCTAACCTCAGGTTCTAGCTCCGGTGTCGCCAAAACCTTCTCAGATGGCCGCACCTATGTGTGCAGAAAGTGCAACCAGGACCATCCTGGTAAGGACTGTTATGGGAGGGAGATCAAATGCTATAATTGCCAGAAGCTGGGACACACAGCTAACAAGTGCCCAGAGAATGGAAAGCCGAGGGGAACCTTCCAAAGCTATAAGCAGAGAGAGGGCAAGGAGGTGGCATCCGGCGATGCACCGGCCCAGCAGGCACCTCAGGGACAGGGATCCCGGGGCCCTCAGAGGGGCGCACCTTAGAGGCAGCCTGTTCTCCATGTTATTGACCGTCACTAGTAGAAAAAACGTCATTTAGGACGCTACTTTATAGGATGGTTATTTATAAAATGTCATATAAAATCTTTTAATATGACGGTTGGTTGAATTAGCGTCCTATATAACAATTGTCAAAGAAACTTATTTTTAATATAGAACGGGTTTAAAGTAAACCGTCCTATTTGTACTATAATTTAATAGGACAGTTATCAAATAAACCATCCTATATAATCTAAATACGATGGTTTTCAAACCGACCGGTCTTATGTAAATTATTTAGTACGGTTAACAACACTCTCCGTTATATATCATGATGTTTACTTATATTAAAACTGCAGATATTCAACGCTGCGTCTTATTCTTTTCTTTCTGTCTTTGAACATCAAAACACTGTGTTTGATTCATAAAAGTCCAACACACCCAAATTCTCACTTAACCTAAAATAAAACATTCTGGCGCGTATATCATTCTCCCTCCCGCTTTCGTCCACTGCTTTATGTTCGTGCTCTCAAAAAAAATCGTGCTACTGATTTGCTTCGTTCTTCATCTGGCTGCTGTATATGGTTCAAGTGCTTGCGATTTCTTTGGGATGGTTTGGTTGTGAATCTTCTAACTTCTAAGCTATTTGTCGTTCTTTCGTTGCCGCTGGAGCACTAGCTTAATTTTTTACGTGGGTTTGCATTCATTCATTCCCTGCTCGCTGAATCTTCTAAGATTGGTTGACCTAAATTGTGTACGTGGGTTCTCCGACCAACATCTCCACGTTCTTTGAATGTATTTTTCTTTAATTCTTTTTATATTAATTTTTTCATATTAATTTGTCTTTTTGCTATTAATTTCAAAGCCCTGGAGTTGCTGTACTAGATCTGCACCTCGAACACCAGCTGAAGCATACGAGCTTTGCATTCATTCATTCCCTGCTCGTGTCTACACTTCTACAGCGATAAATTATTGGAACTGCTGCATCTTGCAAACCAGATTGGTGACTGGGCTGAAAATACTTCATTCCAGGATCGGTAATACACCTTATTCCTCTGGCTATCACAACAATAGAAGCATTTTATTTCTGTTGTTGCACCTTATGAAACAGATGATAAGCATTCTAAAAAGTAGCTATATCTACTGTCATAACTTGTGGAACAATTATGTTCAAAAAAAAATAACTCGCCACATCTGACCTGCTTGTCTGTTGGGTGTACTTTCACACCATATCTCAAGACTGTTTTGGATATTTTCCATCTGTACCGGCGCTACACCCCCACCATTCGTAGATTTGCAGCCAAAGAGTTTTCACAGCTGGTTGTTTTCATAATACAAAGGCCAACTGGAATATAATTATCCTGCCCATCATAACCAAAGAATTGTTTGTTTATTCTGTCGAATTAATGAAGCAAACGATAGAGAATTCTTTGTTTATTCCATCTGCACACCAGAGAATTCTTTGTTTATTCCATCTGCACACCATATCTGTCGCATTAACCAGAGAGTTCTTTGTTTTTTCCATTCTGTCGCATTACTGTTGCATTAACTAGAGAATTCTTTGTTTATTCCATCTGCACACCATATCTCAAGCAGTGTCGTAACCTCTGTTGCCTCCAAATCAAAACAATATGTATATACAATCTGCTGTTTCTGCTGTGGCGAAACAAATGATAATGATAAGCAGTATTGTCCCTCTGTTTTGGAAAAAAAAATAGCTGCTGTCTCCGCATCTTATTGAAGCACTAGTAAACATTATAAGAAAATAATCAATGTTGTTTCAGAATCTAGCTGATGCACTCTGCTGAAGCAAATTATAGCAATTAAGCAGAAACATAATCCATGTTATAATCCAATGGATTTTACTGAAAACCTTTTGTATTATCTTCTGGTTTGAGTGCACCTCTGCATCTAGCAGCTTAACTAATCACTAAAACTGCTGTATTTCACAAACCAGATTGACGAATACTGAAAACGATTCATTTCAGGACCTGTAACATACTGAAACCCATTTCCTTCACTCCAGCCATTATAACAATAGAAGTTTTGTAATTCTGTCACACCTTGTGAAGCAATCGATAAGCAAATAGGCAGCAGTACCTTGCTGTTTTAGAGTAAAGAAATCCAAAGCCAGACTTGAGTATAAAACAATCTGTCCATTATAACAGTGAACATGTGCAATTAACCAAATCTCGTACTGTTTCCAGACTTCAGAGTGATTAGTACTGTACTACAAATACAGTTTTAGATTCACACAATTTTTTTGGTTTATATTTAACAGCGCTTTTACTTTATCGTTTCCTTGTGTTCTTTTTTTCTCTGCTGTGAATTGGTGTTGATGAAACGTTGACTCTGTTTTATTTACCATTTGGTTCATAAATATACCCACCAGTTAAAGCCACACATCCTTGATTATTAAGCATTTTCCATTCCATTAAACTGTAAGCAGCAGCTTACCCTCCTCTCAAATACAACAATAGAAGCTGCTGATGTCGATAAAAATAAATGTTACAGCAGTGTACTAATCAATGAGAATAGGCTGCTGCTGTCATTAAACAATAAGAACAACCTAGTCACTGTTGTCCAGCATGACAATACAAGTTTAATCTTTGCTAACTGAACTATAAATCCTGAAACTGCTGCAGCATAACGACACACTATCAAGCTCTTGTCTTTCATCCTACTGCACTATAACCACACACGCTGAACTGTAGATGAATACCTTACATGGAAGCTTCAATCAGATGTAATGATGCTTATGTTCCACCAAAAACATCTAATAGTAAATACCTTGCTGAATGGTTTGGCTTGCTATGATTTTGTTTACTGCACGGTTAATTTTTCATATCTTAAGATGTCAAACTTGTGTTCGTGACTACCACATATATTCCTCCCTTTCTCACTGGGCATACAAAAGTTTGAAGTGATGATAAAGTTATTAAGTATGTAATTTTGACAGGTTATAAACCTTGTTGTAAAATCGAGTGAATAATGACGGAAAACGAAGAAGAAGAATAGACCTGAACTGAACAAGGGCC
Organism: Limonium bicolor; assembly: GCA_023374045.1. NCBI lineage: Eukaryota > Viridiplantae > Streptophyta > Magnoliopsida > Caryophyllales > Plumbaginaceae > Limonium > Limonium bicolor. Next base: position 144,144,507 of record CM041782.1, read on the forward strand.
TTTTTACATTAATTTACTAGGAATCATTGGTTTCTTATTGTTGTTTTGTAGCTCCATTTTATGGTTCAAATATGGATGGTTTGTTAAATTTGAGATATTGATTGTTTAAATGATAAAAAGAACTACTATGTCAAAAGAACTATAGTATGCTAAATTGGTTTTTACTGATCTGCAAATTGAAAGGGTATGGATCGCTCGTGGATGTACATGGACCGATTAGATGACAAATATCAAAATGGGGTTAGAGAATTTTGCAAAGTGGTTGTTGATAATTTGTCAGCCAAGGATGAAGGATACATTAAGTGTACATAGGATCGTTGGTAAGATCAAACTGTAACATCAACCTTGATTGGAAGACAATTGAGAGAGGCACAAAGGATAGGATGTGGGCAGATCTTCAAAGCAATTTTCCTGTCCCAGATGAGGCACAAGAACGTATTGAGATATGTTTTGGGAATCTGTTTAGAAAGTGGCGTGCTGAACTAGTATCGGGGTGGATCACAAGAAAGAGAAAGAGGTCAAACAACAAAATGCCCTATGAATTGTACGAAGGCAATATTACCAAAGAAGCTTGGGCTCTTTTTGTTAAAGCGCACAAGGATCCTAAATGGCTGGTAATCTTGCTTATGTGCACAATAATTTCATTCACTTCTTGACATTAAATTTTCATTCATGTTTCAAATTTGTGGTTTAATTTTTTTGCCAACAGAAAGTCCAAAAACAGAATCAACAAAATCGAAAGAAACATGTTCACAAGCATTATATGGGAAGGAGAGGATATCTTGGAAGTAGACAACGATGGATAAAGGAAAAGAAAATAACCAAGATTGCTGAAGATGGTACTCAAATTGTTCCCGATCTCACTGATCCTGTTGATCGATCAGAGCAGTTTCTATTAGGTTGTATGAAGAAGGATGCCAAAGGAGAATACTATTTCCCTTGTGATGAGACACGTCAAATAGCTAAGAAAGTTGTAAGTGTTTGGTTTTATATACAAGTATTAATGCTATGGAAAAAAATTATATCATTATCCTATTTTTTAAATTTAATTGTGTGGTAAACAGAGTGAACTACGTAATCAAGTAAATGATGGACAATGGGTTCCATCCGGACAAGATGATTTACTGAACCGTGCTATGGAGAAAAAAGATCATCCAGGTCATGTTAGGGGATATGGGGGAGTGGTACGCCAGAGGGACATTTTTGGTAAGTCTACAAGGAGAAGTGTTCCGATTGGATACGTCTCACAACAAGAATTGGAGGAAAAGATGCAAACTGCACAACAACAAATGCAAGAGCAATTGCGTAAGATGCAAGAGGCATTTGATGAAAGGTTGTCACAAATCACAGGCTTAGTCCAACCGCCATGTCAAGTGCAGGGTTCCCCAACCACTTCACTGTCACTTGACCCTTATCCATTTGGTAGCCTTAAGGTATATTATAATTGTTAGGTTAATGATTATATGCTAATAAATGTATACTGATATGAATTAGCTTTGATTTATTAATTTAAATTCTCACAGGAGCCGACAAATTGTCGTCTTGCGTTGTCGCTAAAAGGGCAAACTGTAATGGTTGCTCAAGGCACGGTGATGCCATCTACACCTACTACGCCAATGCATTGTGCTACCTTACAACCATTTCAGGCTAAGGTCAGCATTGATATCATATATGATGGCCATCGGGACCAACATCTCCCTATTGCCAAAGACGATGTAACAACTCTCAGGGAAGTTGACGGTGGCTATATACCATAGCCTACAAATCTTATTTACATTGGTGACGAGGTAATATTTACTATTTTTTATTAAATTTCTTAAGATGTTAATTTTTGTACACTTATATTCATTATTTATATACAATCCATACGAAAGGGAGATGAGGCTAGGAAAGTCAATGCAACAAGAAGGTGGAAGAAATTGATAACCTCGACCATGAATGGAAATAAGGCTGAAAAGACCACTACCTTAGAAAAAAGGAAATCGTGGTTCAAAAGTATGAAGCAACAAGGCGTTGGTGATTTCCAAAGACAATTGCATGTTCATGCCATTGGTATGCCTAGTGATATGAATTCTTGGCAGATTGTGCTTCCAAAAGATGTTTTTCATTATGATATGGATGTTGACTCTATCGTGACATTTGAGGACGTTCAACAAATGATGACTGGGGCATGTCTTAACATATCGGTAGTTTAGATTTATATCATGTAAGTGCTTTATATATATGCGCTTCACTTATGCTAGTCAATCATGAACTAATTAACATCTTTCATAGGTGTTTGGTTCAAAAGCTTGTGGAATGTAATCTGACGAATGAGGTTATTCCTTTGCCCGGAGACATCATCAAAAAGTGAAGCGCTTAGAAAGCCAAGATTTCTACAAGAATATGTGCACAAGTGTCTGACCATCGCAAAGACTAGAAGGACCAATTGGGTTTTTATACCTTATCACCAAGAGTAAGTTTAAGGAGGTTGAACACTATTAAAAACATTTGACCATGTCATTAAAATTATTTTACTTACATCTTTTCTCAATGATAGAACATTGGGTGCTGCTTGTTGTATGCCTCAACCAGCCAAATTTATTGGTTTTTGATCCCCTTGGAGTGGCCATGACTGATGTAGATATCATATCAATGATAAGAGTGTAAGTTAAATATACCACCTGTTGGATATAAAGAAATAGTTATGATGTCATACGTTACTTACTGTTTATTTTTTCAAATTGAACAGGGGATACGAAAAATTTAGAATGGGAGATAAAAGGTTGGCAAGAGACTTTGATACCATCCATATTGAGGTTAGTGTACCCCTATTAATTTTACGTTGCCAATTAGATTTTCATTCTCAATGTAATTTAATCTTTTAATTCATAATTAGTCTCCGAAGCAACCTGGTGGAACCGAATGTGGGTACTACGTCATGGCCTATATGAAGACCTTTTGTCAAGAAATTTCTCGCTTGTCTAACATTGTTGAGGTATTGCTGCAGAAACATAGCTTGTCCCTTTAATGATTTAATGAATGTGTGAAAAAGTATTTATCAATGACTCATTTTTAGGTACGCAAGTTGTTTCGAAAGAAGAAGACCTACACAATGAAGGAGCTTGAAAGTGTAAAGGAAGAATGGGCGCAATTTATGATCAAGTCTTTATGAGCTAGCTAGTGTGACAAGTATATGTGTTTTGTTTATATAAATTTCTTAGACAGTTATTATGGAAATGGCCAATGTGCTTGTGTGGGAATATCTTGGAGATGTGAATGAGGAGGCTAGTATGCACATCAGTATGAATTAAACTTTTGGGTGTTTATATGGTAGCATTGGTTGTTTAATTAGATGGTGGTTTTGAGAAGGGAAGAGAATGCTGACACGTGCACGTGTGGATATTATAATTGTCTTTTGGTGGAATCTTTAGTTAAGTTGGTATGGAGTAATGTAAATCTATCTTTTCAGGTACTTTCTGCAGTAAAACATGTATTGGTATGAACATATTACATGAATATGAAGAAACAGAAATGGAATTAAAAAAACACGTTTTGTATAGGACAGTTCATATAAAATAAGCGTCCTATAAACTAATTTTTGTCGTTTTATAGGACAGTTAAAACAGTCATGCAAAGGGAGAATTAAATCAAAATAATATATTTATAGGACGGTTTTGTATTGAAGTGTCATATTAAACTAATGGCGCGAAATAAATTATACGACGGTTAAATTGTAAACTGTCATATGTAACCTGGTATTATCAGTCTCCTAGAGAGTGTTATATAGGATGGGTACAATAGATAACCGTCATATAATGAGTATTTTATACGACGGTTATAGACGTCCTATATAAGCGTTACCTATATACGACAGGACAATATATAACGCCAAGAATCCGTCCTATAAAATCGATTTTCAACCATCATATATAACAAAAAATCTACTAGTGCGTGATGGGCCCGGTTCGAAATCCGGCCAAGGTAATCATCTAAACCTTTAATCCTTGAAATAACATGCCTAGTAGTAGAGTAACTGTATGAGTGAATGCATGGGTAAATAAATGAAGTGTATGCTAAGCATGAAATGAAGTAGTTGAAACTAGTACTCACCGTAGATGAAATTTGTAACCATAGGAAACTTTAGTATCTGTTACCTGATACCTGTAAACTTGAATCAAGAAGAGGTCGACATCACCAACCACGACTACACCAACAAACAGTGTCAGGTCATCCGACCAGGTATGATCTTATTAAAGGGATACCTGACACCCGAAGCGCAAATCTCAATCATTCGACGATGCAACGAGCTAGGAACGGGTCAAGGTGGATTTTACACACCCGAATTCCCCGTGGAGCGAAGATGAAGAGCAAGATGATGTGCTTGGGAAAGGACTGGAATCCTTATACCAAGACATACCAGAGACACGAACACAAGACGGAGCGACGCCACCGACAATACCACCAGAGTTTCAGACCCTCATCACACAAGCGTAAACTTGCACAACAATGCGAACCTGAACCGATCCCCGCACTTGAAGCGGATCTCGTATCGTCAATCCGAGAAAGAAGGACGACTTGGGTTACACCAAGACAAGGACGAGACAGCGGAATCTCTTGAACAGGAGTGCCCGTAGTGTCTTGGTCCATTGGTGATGACGCCGTATTCCTGTATAGCGAGCAGAAGCGTGTGGACCTCGCAGAGAAATTGGTATTGAAATCAGGAGATGTCCTAATCATGGGTGGAAACTCTAGGTTGCTGTATCACGGGATCAACAAGATCAAGTTGAATACGGCACCGCCGGCAATAATCAATGCCACACACATGAAACCAGGACGCCTGAACCTTACCTTTAGGAAGTATTAAATTCCTGGTATCATGTAATCTATTAGTAACGTGTATTAGAGACACGGTATGTATGATGGTTGGTTTATCAATAAAGAGCAGTGTTGATTTAATTCCACTTGTGTCCACCATCAATACTTATCCAATTGTGAATCCAATAGGTTGTGGACTCGGTACCGAAGGTAACCTGAGCATCCTCACCGAAGCACAAGCCGGCAAGAGCGGCACCATTCTAACGGGAACCTTCCCAGTAAATGGCATTGATGCCAATGTGTTATTCGACTCCGGCGCCTCTCACACCTTCGTATCACCATCCTTTGTGAAGAGGTTGAAGCTAGATGCGGATGAGCTACCGAACTTCATGGTTACTCTCCCATCGAAGGAGCGAGTAAAGTGTACCAAGTATTATCAGTCAGCCACGATCCAAATCAAAGGCGAATCGTTTCCCATTTCCTTCATCGAATTCAATGGATTGGGATTCGACGTAATCATTGGGATGAATTGGTTGGAGCGGCACAAGGGTAGAATCCTCTGCGCCGAGCATCGTTTGCTGCTCAAGAGTCCTTCTGGGGTTACCGTATCTTACCGCCAGAGACCGAGAGAGCCTTCGACCACACTTATATCTGCCATGGCCATGTACCGGGAGCTCGGAAAGGGCCAAGAGGTGTATCTTTGTTATGTACAAGACCTGGAGCGAGATCCAGAGTTCAGTGATGAAGTACCCATTGTATCCGAGTATCCCGATGTATTCCCTAAGGAGCTACCCGGCATGCCACCACCAAGAGCAGTGGAATTCGAAATTGACCTATTGCCAGGTACCGGTCCCATTGCCAGGGCACCGTACCGCATGGCACCAGCAGAGATGACCGAATTGAAAGAACAATTGAGAGACCTTCTAGACAAAGGGTTTATACGCCCGAGCGTATCACCCTGGGGAGCACCGGTTCTCTTCGTGAAGAAGAAGGACGGTAGCCTCCGACTTTGCATTGACTACCGCGAGCTGAATGCGGTCACAGTCAAAAACAAATACCCACTACCACGTATCGACGACCTATTCGACCAGTTGAAAGGATCCTCAGTCTTCTCCAAGATCGACCTCCGTTCAGGGTATCATCAGATTGCAATCAAAGAGCAAGACATTGAGAAAACGGCATTCCATACCAGATATGGCCACTATGAATTCACAGTGATGCCATTCGGTTTGTCAAACGCACCGGCAAAATTCATGGACCTCATGAATCGACTATTCAGTGAGCAGTTGGACACTTCGGTTGTGGTCTTCATCGACGACATCCTTGTATATTCCAAATCAGTAGAGGAACATGAAACCCACTTGAGGAAAGTGCTAGAGACACTGCGCGAGAACCAGCTTTATGCGAAGTTCTCCAAATGCGAGTTTTGGCTTGATCAGGTATCATTCCTTGGACATGTCATCTCGAGCGCAGGTATCTCGGTTGACCCTTCTAAGGTAGAAGCTGTACGATCATGGCCTAGACCCAAGACTGTTACCGACATTAGGAGCTTTCTTGGTCTAGCCGGTTACTACCGGAGATTTGTAAGGGACTTCTCGAAAGTCGCCAAGCCCATGACTACACTGATGAAGAAAGATGCACCGTTTGTATGGACAGATGAGTGCGAGTTATCATTTCAGAAACTGAAAGACTCATTGACCTCAGCGCCCGTCCTTACTCTTCCAGAGGGCACAGAGGGATTTGAGGTGTACTGTGATGCATCAGGCAAAGGAATGGGATGCGTACTCATGCAGCATGGCAAGGTTGTCGCTTATGCCTCCCGCCAGCTGAAGAAACATGAGGAGAATTACCCGACTCACGACTTAGAGTTAGGAGCCATTGTCTTCGCCTTGAAGATATGGCGACACTATCTCTATGGGGTAAGCATCACCATCTACTCCGACCATAAGAGCTTACAGTATGTATTCACTCAGAAAGAACTCAACTTGAGACAGAGAAGGTGGATGGAGTTCTCTCAGACTACGACATCAACCTGCAGTATAAGGAAGGGAAGGCAAACATTGTAGCCGACGCCCTGAGCCGTCGAGCACACTCGCTCCATTCGCTACTCGCTTCTTCTAGCTTGGTTGACGAGGTGCGAGACGCTCAGTTGAGCGACCCTCACCTAACCAAAATCAGACACAAGATCGAGAATGGTACATTTGAGAAGAAAAAGTATGATTTTAAGCTTCATGAAGATGGTTTGATTCGGTTGAATGGCAGGCTATGCGTCCCCCGAAGCAATGTTGAGCTAAGGGATCGCATCCTGCGAGAGTCACATAGTTCTACATTATCAGTCCATCCGGGAGCCTCCAAGATGTACAAAGACATGAAGAGGTACTTCTGGTGGTCTGGAATGAAGTCAGACGTGACAGAATTTGTATTGAGATGCTTGACATGCCAGAAGGTAAAATTTGAACACCGTAGACCGGGCGGAATGGTACAATCGATGCCAATTCCGGAGTGGAAATTTCATGATATCTCCATGGATTTTGTGTAGGACTCCCACCTGCTAGGGGAGGACTCAACATGATCTGGGTTGTAGTAGGCCTTACCAAGGTTGCCAGATTCATACCGATGAAGGACACCTGGAAGGTAGTAAAGCTAGCTGAGCTTTTTGATAAGGAGATAATCAGACACCACGGAGTCCCTAAGACCATAGTATCTGACCGCGACACCAGATTTCTTTCGAGATACTGGAGAGCTACAAGGGAAGCATTGGGTACAGAATTGAAGTTGAGTACCGCCTTCCATCCTCAAACCGACGGTCAGACAGAAAGGACCATCCAGACACTGGAGGACATGCTTCGGGCATGTGCCTTGGACTTTCAGGGGAGTTGGTTAGATAAGCTTCATCTTATCGAGTTCTCGTATAATAATAGTTATCACGCCTCGATTAAGATGTCGCCTTTCCAAGCTCTATACGGCAGACCTTGTCGTACACCCTTGTGTTGGGATGAGTCAAGTGAAGCGGTCATAATAGGACCGGAGTACCTTGAGCAAGTACAAGCCGAAGTGCAACAAATCCGAGCTAACATGAAGGCAGCCCAAGATAGACAGAAATCCTATGCGGATGTGAGACGACGTGACCTTGAGTTCGCCGTGGGCGACCAAGTGTTCTTGCGAGTTTCACCTATGAAGGGTGTCTTCAGATTTGGTCAGAAGGGCAAGCTAAGCCCAAAGTTTGTAGGGCCGTACACTATCACCGAAAGAGTTGGATCCGTAGCCTACAGGTTAGCACTACCTGAGGACTTGGGGCGTGTCCATGATGTATTTCATGTGTCACAACTCAAGAAGTATATTGCTGATCCTTCTCATGTGTTGGAGCCCGAGCACTTATCCATCGAGCCAAACATGCGGTATGCCGAAACCCTAGTGAGAATCCTTGATAGGAAGACCAGAGACACTCGCCATAAGTCTATACGAATGGTGAAGGTCTTATGGTCAAACCATGATGTCGAAGAAGCGACATGGGAGTTGGAAGATGCCATGAAGGCTAAATACCCGCAGTTATTCATAGACTAGAGAGTCTAGTATTTAGTATACGGGTACGGGTCGTACCCCTTTTAAGGGGGGTAGAACCCTTTTACTTTTGCATTGCTTCGGGGTAAGCATTGCATTTTGTATGGCACATGTAGTGCAAGTGAAATTAGTATGGATGTGTATGTACGTGTAATATGTAATGAATGATGTGTATGTACGTGTAAGCATTGCATTTTCTGTTCTGATTCCCTTGAGTTGGTGAATCTGTTTGATCAGTGCCCAGCCCAACACCATTGTTCTCCTATCATTAATGAATGTAAAGCCCTCCTTGGTAGAATTTGTGAGGTGTCTGTTATCTATTTTCCGCGATGTTGTAATAACATAGCGGATGCAATAGCCAAACGTAGCCTAGCTTGTAATTCTAACCATAGTGTCTTGTTATCTCCTCCGGAGTATGTAATACCGCTCCTTAGGGAGAACTCGGATACATTAAATACTAATACATGAGGCTTTGCCTCCGTTTTTGTGACCAAAAAAAAATTAATCATAATTATTTTAATAGAATTAGGTGGATAAATGTCATATACAGTAAAATACAAAGCCAAATATCAATGTTATATGTAGTATTTATATAGTTTACAATGCAAATATTATAGTAAAAATAATAATGTAATAACATAACCTAATCAAATAATAATATAATAATATCACTAAAAATAGTAATAACAATTTTAATATAGTAGATACAATTATTAAAACATATATGATTAATTACTATTATTATATAATTTTACGATAGTTTGTATATCTAGAGAATTGATTAAATACCTTCGAAGATTTAGCTAGATCATTTTGTGACTCATTTTTATATCTTTATAACCTTTATAATTTCTTGGTAGGTTTTTATAAGGGTTTGTGTGGTGTAGGGTAATCTATTTTGAAGTTGTTCTATACTTTGTATTTGTCGTCAATGACTCGACAGTTTTTCATGGTTTGTGGTGTAGGGTTTAAAGTCTAACTAAACCATACACCACAAACCATGAAAATGTCTTAGACGTTTTTAGCTTTCCTAGAGTGGTTTTTAGGGTGTGTGGTGTAGGGTAATCTATTTTGAAGCAGTTCTATAATTTGTATTGTCGTCACTGACTCGACAGTTTTCCGGCCTAAACCCTACACCATAAGCCCTGAAATCCCTTCCACAGTTTTTGCTTTCATATGGTGGTTTTTAGGGTGGTGGTGTAGAGTAATCTATTTTGAAGTCGTTCTATACTTTTATTGTCGTCATTGACTCGACAAATTTGCACACCACAATTATAAATAACGTTTCTAACGTTTTACATAAAGGTGTCCACAAATTCAAATAAACGTTTCCACGTGTTTATTTAAACGTTTCCATGTTTCTACAATTCCTTAATTATCTATACGTTTCCACGCCCACAATTACATATCAATGTCACTTCCATGCAATTATATATAAAACATTTATATAATTATATATGATGTTTCCATGAAACAATTATATATAATGTTTCCACCGTTATACATAAAGGAGTCCACGAGTTCAGATAATGTTTCCACCTTTTTATATAAACGTTTCCACCTTTTTATTTAAACATTTTCACATTGTTATATATATGTTTCCACGTTTTTATCAAACGTTTCCCCGTTTTTACGATTCCATGATTATATATAACATTTCCATGACATGATTACATATAAACATTTCAATAATTAGATATGAATGTTTCCATGCCATAATACATTTCCACGATTTATATATAAGCATTTACACACTGATTACAATATACATTTACACAATTATATTTTCATGCCACAATTAAATATAATGTTTCTACGACACATTTCCACACATCAATCAAGTATAACGTTTCCACCGTTATGCATAAATGTATCCACGAGTTTATATAAACGTTTCCACGTTTTTATATAAACATATCCACAAGTTTATATAAATGTTTCCACGTTTTTATATAAACGTTTCCACGTCTTTATATAAACGTTTCCACGTTTTTATATAAATGTTCCACGTTTCCACGATTCCATTATATATATAAACGTTTCCACACCATTATTATATATAACATTTCCAACATTATACATAAACTGAATTGTTGGAGTCAACTTACGTATTTATTAATATTTGATTTTATATATGCACTACATGGATAACTTATAACATGAAGGTTAAAAAAATAACATGCAATATTTTTATAAAAATATTATAAATCACTTTTTTAATTTTGAAAATAACATAAATATTAGCTTGGTATTTTATGTTGCAATTCGCTTAATTTTAATCGGTTGATTGGTGTATTTTGAATTGTTATACTCCATTTTTACATATATGTATTAACAACAAATATTATAGATTAGAAAACTATAATACAATAGCGATATCATTCAATTTTTTTATTTTTAAAATATAAAATTTAACTTGGTGTGTTTGCGTTAATTCAATTTTTTTAAAAACTCAATGGGGATATGTTCATCAAAAATTTTATCAAATTGAAATAAATAATATTTAATAGTCATATATATATATATTCAATCAAGTAATTTTCTTTATATAATTAATGAATTATTTATTAATAACTAATATTAAAAGGATTAAACAATTACACTCTAAATCTTTAAAATGAATAAACAAAACCAAATTTATATAAAACGAGACGTCCAATGACAAACAAAAACATTGATGGTGATATATAAGATATACACCGTGATTTACATTTTTTTAAAAAATATATTATTCATTTGATGAAGCATTGATATACTCTTTATTATTTATATATAAAAACAAAAAATATAATATTAAACATTATTATTCAATAGCCACATAGTCACGTAAAATTTTTGTATAATTAATAAGTTATGCTCCAATGACATGTACCTTTTGGCGTACCTGCTGATAAAAAATAATTCATCATACTGTTGTATAAAAAAAGTTTTCATCAAACTTATAAAGTGCCTCGCTCCGTGTGTGTGTAAAAAAAAGAAAAAAAAAAATTCCGTCCCGGACGGAGAAGTGGTGTTCGTCACCAAATCCAGACCCGGATTTGGGTCATCAAATAGATGTTCCCTGTTAGATTAGTTTCTTTCATTCTTTGTCTCTTACTCCCTCTGTTCTGAATTGAACGTCCTGTTTGCTTTATGACATGTTTTTCCACTTCAATATTAAGCATATAAGATAAAATAATTTTATAAAACTATTTTTTTATATAATTTATCATGTAAGGAATCATATGCATAATTTAAAATTTTAAAATTATTTTATCTTATATATTAAATATTGAAGTCATACGACATGTTCAAATAGTAAACAGGACGGTCAATTAAGGACGGAGGGAGTATTTATTTTTTCACGTTTCAAAACCGGATCCAATTCCAATCTCACCTAGTGAAATACCGCGTAATTAAAAATAGTGATTAATTAGGCTAATAAGTAATTTAGAAGCTTAATTAAGTGTAAATAATCATAAGGGAACAAATCCCGAAGAAAACGGACCTTTAAAACGGTTTAAAAACATTACCGAACCTTAAAACACGTTTTTCGAGGTAACCGGGAAAACGTGTCTTTAAGCGGGTCAAATAGACTCGTAACAGTTTTGGTCAACTAGATAATCATTAATAAATATTAGTGAGGCTTTAGAACCAATAAAATCAAGAAAACAAGAATTAGTAAAAACTGTCAAAAACGGGAAGTTGTGGGGTGGAAGTATAAATAACCAAGACTTATGTGTCCAATAATGTAAAAAGAATTTTTAAAACCCTTGTGGGTCTGTGGGCTGTCGATTTTGTGCCTCTCTCACACTCACCTATCCTCTCTATGTACAAAAAGACAAAATAATAAAAACTCCCTCACTCTCACTTTACACTCTCTCTCCTCCCTACTCTCTTTTCCCTCACGTAATACCCTTCCCCCTCACTCTCTTTTCTTCTTCTCCTACCTCTCCATCGACTTCCATGGTGAAAGAAGAAAACCAACACAAACTCCATCTTCTCTCCTTTGTAACTCTCTCCAAACTCTTCCAAAAATTATAAAAACACCACCATTGTAATCCTCTCACTAAGAGCTACACTCCCATCTTTCCAAAATTCAAAAACAAGCACTTTCGATTTTATGGGTATACCCCATTTGGAGTTTCAACACCACCATTAGAAGGCCCTCCTTCTCCTTGTTATTCTAAGGTAAAAATATCTTCAAAAACTCCATCTTTTTCTAGCCTCAAAGGCAAAACGAAATTCATAGACTAAACCCTTGCTGTTCCTTGTGTTCTAGCCGATTTTGGCTTGTTGGTGGAGTTGGAAATATTGTTCTTGAGCCACTCCAAGCTCCATTTGAACCCTTGCAAGGTAATATAAATTCTAAACCCTAGAATGTGCATTAGAACTCAAATGATGTTTAAGGTTAGTTTGAGTATTGAAAATATGTATGTTGATGGGCTGTAGCATTGGAGGTTTGGTTTGAAAACCGGTAGAGAGAGAGAGAAGGAAGGAGAAAGAAGAAGAAAGAAAGGCTAGAGAAGAAACAAGGTAAGAATGCTCTTGGGTGTAACTTGGTATGTATATGCATAATGTAACAGATTTTTAGAAATGAAAATTGGAATTGTAAAATGATAATGCATTGGTAGTATAATGTGTAAGAGAATATAAGCATTTTGAAGCCTTAAAAGACACTTAAAAACTGTTGCAAACTAGTTTGGGAATTTAATGTAATGTGCAGGAACTTTATAATGTTGAATGGGTAGTAATTGTGTGGAAGAACTTAGTATATTATTGTTGTGTACAAACAGGTGGATTGGTTAGTAATGTGAGTGTGAACAATGTGGTGAGAGTGTAAAAATATAGGGGAGACTATGGCAAAATTTATCTAGAATTAGAACACTTAGTGAAATTTTAACTAGGTGAATGATGTAAGTTGTAACAGATTTTGAGATAGATAGATAGAGGGAAGATGGGGAGAGATAGTTAATGTAGTTGTAGTGCATTAGAGGTATTAGCAATGACATTTGAAGAGGGAGTTGTAGATGGAGAGAGTTAGAATAAAATCTGTAGCAAAACACAACTAGGAAACAACTAGTGAGAGTGTGAGTTGAAACTTAGAAAATTAGGTGAGTGAATGAGTATAGAATTGTGTAATGAGTTAGGAAATGAATTAGCATGATTTAGGGTGTTTAAATTGTACAAAAACATGTTAGGATGCATGTAGGAAGATTGGGGAAGCAATGGGTGAAATTGGGAAAGAAAAACAAAATCTGTAACTAGGTTCTGGAACCGTCCGACCCAGACGGTGAGTCGGACGTGGGTCGGACGGGGCTTAAGAAACGAAAACCAGTCTTTCTGGAATGGTCCGACCCAGAGCCGTGAGTCGGACGTGGGTCGGACATGGCTTAAAAACTTTCTGTAATGGTCCGACCCAGAGCCGTGAGTCGGACGTGGGTCGGACATGGCTTAATGAAACAATCGTAAACCTTCTGTAATGGTCCGACCCAGGGCCGTGGATCGGACGTGGGTAGGACAGGCAAAAAATATAGTGGTCGAAGTTTCTGACTTCGTCCGACCCAGACGGTGAGTCGGACGTGGGTCGGACGGAGCTTAGACTCGAGACCCAAAACCTTCTGGAATGGTCCGACCCAGAGGGTATGGGTCGGACGGAATAGTGGTGGGTCGGACAGGGTAATTTTCTGGGAACGAATCTTACTGGAATGGTCCGACCCAGGGCTTGGGTCGGACGGTGGGTCGGACGGCCCTATACTTACAAAAAAAAATTATTTTAATCTAAATAATAATTGTATATATATATATATGTATACCCATATATATATGTATATGTACATGTATGTAAGCATGCAAACCTTAAGTAAGAAAATGCAAACTTAAGTAAGGAAAAATGAGTAAGTAATGTGTAAGTGTAAGAAGTATAAGGACATAGTAAGTATGAGTTAAGTAATGATAGTTAGATTAATCATCTAATTGTATGTGTATAATAGGACTTGATTTGTGACACCGAAGGACGTTTGGAATCACGTACAACGGTGAACGGTATGGATTCCTCATGCCCCGTATGCTATCTTGGTTACTCTAATTTGTGTGTTGTGTGCTATTTGATCACCAAATAAGATAAATGCACGAATCGGAGTTAATATGCATACTTGTGAATATGTAATGTTGTATGATGTTGTATATCTTCTTTAATTCTTAGTTTGTATAATTCATGAAATGTTTGGATGAGTATGAATGTGTGTATGTATGATGTATTATACTGTGACCGATTGTGATGTGTTTGGACTTCTAACTTGTTCCTAACAAGCTAACCATCCTAACTTAAAATGGTAATTAAATTGGAATGAGTAGAAGTCCGATATAGTTTCGGCCACGCGTGAGGATGCGGAGTCACGAGAGGTTGGCTCCAATTCCTGACTCTTAAACTGGTCCGCGGCCCAAATCCCTTAAGTGGGTAGCATCCCGGATTGGTGAGTCAAGTAAATCCCGGAGGTGGGACGGTGTAGTCCCCAGGGCCGGAGGTCCTGACGACTTAACTTGAGTATAAGTAAGTAAGTAAGAATGAGTAAGTAAAGTAAATGAAAGTAAGTATTTGTAAGTAAGAAAAAGTAAGTAACGAGTAAAGAGTAAAGCATTCCGATTAACCCGGATGCATAATTTGGCTAACCTTGTGAAGGTAAGTTGTGTGTTACTACCTTGTTGCCTTGAATTATGTAATGAATTGTTTGAGTATGTAATTTGTATGAAGAGCATGTATGTATGAAATAAATAAATGGCATGTTTAGTGGACGTCAAATAGTCGGCGTGCCCTAGCTAGCACGCGGTATATGCGGAGTCCATATGCAGCGTTTGCTGAGCCCCTTGGGGCACCATTTTTACTACACGCAGGTACCCGCGAGGGATGAAGATGTGAAGATTTAGTTCCATTTCTTTTATCTTCTTTTTGGAATGTAAACATTGGATTATGATCGGTGTACTGAGTAGTACATGGCTGTAGTTTTTGAATAGCCGGTGTACCATGGGGTACACCTTTTTGGATTTTGATAGAATGGAGTTGGTATAGATGAGTAGCCTTAGAAACTCAGTCTTTTGGGAAGTGTGGTAAAGGATGTAATGTAATACTTTAAATACTCGGTGATCCAAGGATGTAAGTAGGTTATTTTGTATTCCGTATGCATTATATTAGTAGCTCGGTACGTTATGTTCATCAGACCGTTACTGTAAGTATTAGTAGCCTAGCTAGCCGTATGGGCGGTTAGCGGCATTGTTCCACCCGCCGTAGTAAGTATGTAATAATTCCGCTGCGAACTCGTAGGATTAATAGGACGATTAGACGGTAAGCATAGGATTAGCGGTTGGGGTGTTACACCTAGGGGCCATATAATATCGTACAACTAGAAGTTCGTGAAATAGTATTTCAGGGTGTACACGTGTATTATGATTTTTTTTGGTAAAGTGAGTAGATTAGATTTAGATTAGATTAGAGAGATAAGTACATAACGAAGCCATCAAAAACAACCATAACCCGATGATTGTTTGAGAGCAATCCTGGGAAACCCAACCTCTCTACCATGCGTAGTGAACCCAAACCAAGGGTATGTGTTTATAATGGATTAGAAGATTGGTGCAACAGCAGTTTGATCATCTTCAAAACCAACATAAATCAGTCAAAACTACTAAAAGGTACAAAAGAAGTCGAAAAACAAGAGGTCTAATAACAACACAAACCAAAAGCTTATGAACTAAACTAACGTCATGCCGATAATGAAACAAACAAGACACAATTTTCATGGATCTGGATGCATGGGCTCTGTCCATACCGAGGCACCCAGAGAAAAGATCATCACCTTCCATGTTGATTCTGAGTTGCACCCGGAATCGGTTTATCCTTCTCCTTATCAAGACAGCTCCCTGACTAGCAGTTGTCAAACTCGTAAAAGCCTTACCTTTGCCTTTGCGCCTAGCCCCTGGGAGCTAGAGACCCAAAAATTCTGCACACGTGGCCTTCATGAGCACATCATTAAGCTTGTGTTTACGGGGGCGCTAAAAGTGTCAGTGAGATCAATATTTGGACTGGGCATTGCACTAGGAAGGCTCTGTCGACGAGCCAAAACTGATGTGTTCGTAGAAGGATTACAGGTTTTGGTGGTGTTCTGTCTGCTTAGGGAGATTCCAAGTATCTTGAGGGGAAAGGATCTTCTGCGTGCGCCTCCGAGCCTGGTGGACATTAATAGGCAATCACATTTCATAAGGGATTCCAACTTCATCTTCGGGTCAGGTCTTGGAGCATGCATCAGTCGTGTGAGTAAAGAAGCCACAAGTAGAACAAATTAGTGGCATATTATCATAGGGGATTGTAAAGGTGCACTGCTGGAAAAAAGAAAGAATAAACAACGCTGATAAGTGTCCAAATGAGTATGTTTTATGGGTGTATTTCATATGTTATATTAGCACCTTTCTTGCTCATTTCTCCACTTTGGTTAGTTTTCCGCTAGTTTATGTTTTATTGGTTATCTTACAGATTTATTGGTTAAACATGAGGAAAACCAAGCTAGGAACAAAGTAGACAAAGAGACGAACACATAGGCGCAAACGGATCTAAAAACGGAGCTCAAACGAAGAATCTGGAGCCTATCGAAGTTTGTAGAACAAGATGAGACGAAATACATGTGTCCGCGTAGCCCCCACGCGGACACAAACGCGAACAACTCATGTCCTTACGCGGACGCCCACGCGGACGTCTCATGTCCTGATGAGCCCCACGCGGACACAAACAGATCTCGCTAGGACAAATGTGTCCGTACGCAGACAGAAACTCGGACGTCACACGTCCGCATATGTGTCCGTATGCGGACAGAAACGCGGACACGTGTAAATGCAGCCCAGATCCAGAATTCACGCGACTGATTTATTTTGGCGCCGTCTTCTCCATTTTCTTCTTCTATTACTGCGCCGATTTCTCCATTTCTTCTTCAATTATAGCGCCCACAATATTATCCATCTACTACATCAAACATATCAGGCGCATCCCTTATTTTCTTCGCCCACGTGTGCTACAGCTGTGTCCTCTTCTTCCTTTCCTCTGCTATAAATAACCCACTGCTTCTTCATCAATTCACACAAACGATCACACAACAGCACCACACTCCACCATTCTCTTTTCTTCATTTCTCCCGTAACACCACCACACACAATTCTCCACTTTTTATTACTTTTTCATTCCACCACCATAATTTCCTTATATTCATATATCACCCCACATATTTTCCATATCATCCAAATCACTCTATTTTCCACATATTTAGCAGAAGCAGTATATTAAAAGGAGAGGAAAGAGGCAGCAGGAGCGAGAGCGAGTGCAGACCCGTTCTTCTCAAGCAGTTTCCGAAATAATGACTATTTCTATCTTTACTCTATTTTTATTTCTTTCAATGTTTGAGTAAATTTATATTTGTGCTTGGGATGGGTGTTTGATCCCAAATAATTCAGACTTATTTATAATACCGAGTTTGCTTATAAATATTAGTTTTGTCTCTCTAAATTATTAAATGCTTAAGAACTGATCATTTTTATGCATTTACGGTTTCTCTTATTTCAATGATTTTGTAAATTTGAGAATAGACCACAAAGAGAGACAAACGTTAGACAATATCACCTTAATTAGCTGATAAAATCCATCGCTGTTATCAAAGAAATTTTTGCTTAAAGCTAATTAATGATTTAGACTTTTTCTGCTAGTAAAGAGTTTATTGAATTAATTAAGAGTTGACCTTACCTATGCTTTAGGGAGGCCACAAGGTAAATTCTTAAACAGACAAATAGAGCAAATTAGGATTATAATTAAAGTCTGAAGTATATTTGGGCGATTTCACCTTCCTTAGCACATTTTCCATCCATTCGATACACAACTATTTTATTAAAGCTTTTAATTGTTTTTATCTGTTCAACCCAAAAACACCAAGATTGCCACTGGCTAAACCCCCTTTTATTTACTATTTATTAAATACCAAAACTAGGAAAATTGAACAATTTCCCTGAGGATACGATACTTGTTGTACTACTCCGACTAGGTGCACTTGCCTATTAGTTTGCTATAAATCTATATATAATAATGTGTAGATTTTACTCAACAAGTTTTTGGCGCCGTTGCCGGAGAAATTGACTCCATCAGTTTCCCCTTAGTTTTCGGTTTCAGCCTAATTAAATATTTATGCTTTTATTAATCTATTTACTGTTAATTTCACAATTTCTCACAAATCAAATTATCTTCTGTGCATGCCAAACACTCGAACCCTAGGTTCTCCACCAATCAGTCGAGACCTGAACCCGAGCGCACTCTACTACAAGCACGAAGAAACCAGAAAAAAGACATGCCGAAAACCAAGTCATAGATGAAATGGACCATGAAAATCAACCACAACACCGTGCCCTCTCTGATTACCACCAAGGATACTGAAGGAAGGGCATCAGCCATAGTTCTCCCCGAACTAACACCGCAAGAAACCGGACGATGGGCTTTCAAAACCCACTACATCACCGCCGTCCGGGATTTAGGCAAGTTTAGTGGAGCAAATCCAGATGAAGCCCCGAATCATTTAAGTCTCTTCCTAGACTTCTGTAATTCCTTTGGTCAAACCGGCACCGTCAAAGAAAGAATCCGTCTACAACTATTTCCTCACTCGTTGTCAGATTCAGCAAACAGGTGGTACCGAAGTCTTCCCTCCCGATCAATCCACACATGGCTGCAAATGGCCCAGAAGTTCCTTGCCAAATACTACCCAACCAGTAGAACAAGGCAATTGATCGGAGAAATCAACACATTCTGTCAGGAGCCGGGAGAAACGTTGTACGACACATGGGACGATTCAAGGATATGCTGATGAAGTGTTCCCACCTTGGTCTTGACGATCAATCCCTCTGCCTGTCATTCTTCAATGGTCTGGATGATGGGAACGACTACTCGTAAATTCCTCTGCAGGAGGAAGTTTCATGATGAAATCTCCTCAAGAAGGGATGAACCTTCTAGAAACCATGACGAGCAATACAAGACAGTGGATGAGATCCAAAGGAAGAACGCCACGAAGCAGGCCTACTCCACGTTGAGCCTAGATCATTTATCAGCCCAGATCTCGTCCCTTGCAAAGATGGTGGAGAAGCTAACAACATCTCAAAACGAAATCGTAAAGACAATAGCTTCCTCACCTCCAGGTTCATCTGCAGAAGGATGTGCCATATGCGCCGGTCCTCATGAAACCCATCAATGCGAAGGTAAAAGCGAGTACGAAGATGTACACTTCATAGGAAACCGCCCCGGAAATTCCTACAACAACAACATCAACAACAACTACCCATGGAGAAATCACCCGAATTTCTCATGGAAAAACAACGATCAAAACCAAGGGGGGCAGAACAACAGTTCCAATACCTATCAGGGAAATAGACCCCAACCAAACTCTAATATGGGTTATAGAGCACAAGGTGCCCCTCCAGGTTTCCACCAACAACAACAACCATCCTCATCCTCTGCTGATCCAAATGAGGAATTCAGAAACCTAATGAAGGGATTCGTAACTTCGACCCAAACCAGACTCGTGGATCAAGAAGCCACTAATAGAAGGGTTGAAGCCCAGATACAACAAACCAACCAACAGCTGGATCAAATCAGCCAGCAGCTTGCACAAAGGCCACCTGGCACCTTCCCTAGTCAGCCAAATCCAAATCCAAGAGAACACGCCAAGGCAGTGACTTTGAGAAGTGGGAGGCCACTCAACTCATCCCTTCCCCGAGATGAATTTGATAATCAAGAACAGCAAGCTCACAAGCCTCAAGAAGATCAAAAGAAGACAAGAAGATGCTGAAGAAGCCCCTCTCCTCCGAAAAATATTTCCAAGGAGAAGGAGCCTCCTGAATCTACTCCTTCCTCTCTAACTAAGATTCTTCCCCCACTTTTCCAAACAGAATAAGAAAGAAAATTTAGATGAACAGTTTGGAAAGTTTCTAACCCACTTCAAGAAACTAACGATTAATATTCCTTTTGCAGATGCTTTGAAACAAATGCCGATATATGCAAAGTTCATGAAGGATATCATCACAAACAAAAGATCGTTGCAGGAAGTGGAAACTGTGCACCTTACGCAGGAAGTGTCAGCAGTGCTTCTAAAGAACCTCCCTCCAAAACTTGGAGACCCAGGTTTGCCAATTATTCCATGTTCCATTGATAATGTTGATTGTGGTAGTGGGCTATGTGACCTAGGAGCTAGTATCAATTTAATGCCACTCTCAACTTTCAACAAACTTAAGATTGGTGAATGCATGCCTACTTCTATTCAATTACAATTAGCAGATAGATCTTTAGTATTCCCGAAAGGGATAATAGAAGACCTGATTGTTACTGTAGGAACTTTTGTGTTCCCCGCTGATTTTATTGTGATTGACATGGAAGAAGACACTAGGGTGCCCTTAATCTTAGGACGACCTTTCATGAGAACTGCTAGAGCATTAATCGACGTTGAAAAAGGAAAGATCATTTTAAGACTGCATAACGAAACTTTAGAATACGACATGTCCAAAGTCATAAAGAAACCCACTCATATAAAAGACACCTTTTCCATAGACATCGTCGACTCTATTGTGCATGATAATTCCTCTACTATTATTCGTAATGATGCTCTTGAAAATGCTTTAGTAGAATCTGTGATAACCGACCAATACACCCTGACACAATTGAAATGGTAGCAGCTCTGGATAAAAGAAAATCATATACTAAACCACGCTACCCACCACCAGAACCATTAGAGCATTCTACTCAAAAGATACCACCATCAATTGAACAACCCCCTCTCGTAGAAATGAAACCATTACCTTCACACCTGAAGTATGTCTATCTTTCTGATCTTTGTACTCTACCTGTTATTATTTCTTCATCCCTAACAAGTACACAGGAGGAACGTCTTGTGAAGATCCTTCAGAACCATAAGAAGGCGATAGGCTGGTCCATCTCGGATATCAAAGGTATCAACCCCCATTTCTGCACACATCACATATACATGGAAGATACCTATAAGCCATTAGTCCAACCACAGAGAAGGCTGAATCCCAACATGAAAGACGTGGTAAAGAAAGAGGTGCTCAAACTGCTTGACGCTGGAATCATCTACTCCATCTCTGACAGCAAATGGGTGAGCCCCGTTCAAGTTGTCCCGAAAAAAGGAGGTCTCACTGTGGTCCCCAACGACAAGGGTGATTTAATCCCCCAGAGAACCACAACGGGCTGGAGAGTCTGCATCGACTATAGGAAACTAAACAACGCCACACGGAAGAACCACTTCCCTTTCCTTTCATTGATCAGATGCTGGAGAGGTTGGCTGGGTAAGATTACTACTGCTTCCTGGATGGCTATTCAGGATATTTTCAAATACCCATTGCTTTAGAAGACCAAGAAAAGACCACATTCACATGCCCATACGGGACATTTGCATATAATCGGATGCCTTTTGGTCTATGCAATGCCCCAGCCACATTTCAAAGATGCATGATGTCAATCTTCAGCGACTATCTTGAGAAGAGCATCGAGGTCTTCATGGACGACTTCTCTGTCTTTGGTCTCACATTTGAATCCTGTTTAAACAATCTGGACGCCATCCTCGCCAGGTGTGAAGAAACAAACCTTGTGCTTAACTGGGAAAAATGCCATTTCATGGTTAAAGAAGGAATAGTTCTTGGGCACAAAATATCTTCGAAAGGCATTGAAGTTGACAAAGCCAAGGTCGAGGTCATTGAAAAATTACCACCACCGGCGACAGTGAAAGACATCAGAAGCTTCCTTGGCCATGCTGGGTTCTATAGAAGGTTTATCAAGGATTTTTCCAAAATTTCAAAGCCTCTATGTGATCTCCTAGCTAAAGACGTCAAGTTCAATTTCACTGACAAATGCCTACAAGCCTTCAACACACTGAAAGATTGCCTCATCTCCGCCCCCATCGTGATATCACCAGACTGGAGCCTTCCATTCGAAATTATGTGACGCCAGCGACTACGCAGTGGGGGCCGCTTTATGTCAAAAGAAGGAGAAGATCCTGAGAACCATCTACTATGCAAGTAGAACCCTCAACGATGCTCAGAAGAATTATGCAACTACTGAGAAGGAACTTCTAGCAGTAGTCTTTGCTCTGGATAAATTCTGATCATATCTCTTGGGAAGCAAAGTAATAATTCACACCGATCACTCCGCTCTGAAGTATCTATTCGCCAAAGAAGATGCCAAACCTCGACTCCTCCGGTGGATACTCCTACTACAAGAATTTGAGATTGAAATCAGAGACAAGCCAGGAGTGCAAAATGTAGTAGCAGACCACCTATCTCGCATAGAGGCACCAAGTGATGGCACATCCATCAATGAATTCTTCCCAGATGAGTGCATTTTTATGATTGGCACTGGTGATCCATGGTACGCTGACATGGCCAACTACCTAGCACGAGGAGTAATACCACACGGGCTAACCTACCAGCAGAAGAAGAAGTTCTTTTCAGATGTAAAACATTACTACTGGGAGGACCCTCTCCTTTTCAAGGTCTGTGCAGACGGGATGGTGAGAAGGTGTGTGCCCCGAAATGAAATCCAAAGCATTCTACGACATTGTCACTCTCTTGAAGGGAGGACATCATGGGCCAGCACGAACAGCAGCTAAGGTACTTCAATCAGGTTTCTTCTGGAAAACCTGCATAAAGACTGTCATTCCTTTGTAGCTTCCGCGACGAGTGCCAAAGACTTGGGAACACCTCTAGAAAACATGAGATGCCTCTCAACATTATACTTGAGGTAGAACCATTCGACGTGTGGGGCATTGACTTCATGGGATCCTTTCCTTCATATTGCTCAAACCTCTACATCTTGGTAGCAGTCGACTATGTGACTAAGTGGGTGGAAGCTATCCTCTCCCACAAATGATGCAAAGGTAGTGCTTAAGTTCTTGAAAAAGAACATATTTACAAGGTTCGGAGTCCCACGTGCTATAATCAATGATGGAGGATCCCACTTCTGTAATAAGCAGTTCACAGCCTTAATGACAAAATACGGGGTAAGACACAAGGTAGCCTTATCTTATCACCCTCAAACAAATGGCTAGGCTGAGGTCTCTAACCGAGAATTGAAGTGGATCCTAAAAGACAGTTAATTCTTCAAGAAAAGACTGGTCCCTGAAGCTGGATGATGCACTCTGGGCATATAGAACAGCCTACAAGACACCCATGGAATGTCCCCGTATCGATTGGTCTTCGGAAAAGCTTGTCATTTACCGGTCGAGCTCGTGCACAAATCTTCTGGGCCGTGAAAGCACTAAACTTTGATCTACTGAGAGCAGGTGACAAACGGAAATTTCAGCTTACCGAGTTAGAAGAGTTTCGAGAGGATGCCTACGAAAATAACCGTATCTACAAAGAGAAAACCAAAAAGTGGCACGACAAGATGATCCTTAAACGGGAGTTCCATATGGGAGATTTAGTTCTACTGTACAATTCCAGGTTGAAGCTGTTCCCTGGTAAACTAAAATCCCATTGGGCTGGACCCTTTACTGTCTCCAAGGTCACCCCATATGGATCAGTTGAGTTGGTGGATGCTAAAGGACAAACTTTCATGGTAAATGGGTCAAGACTAAAGCATTACCAGGGTGGTAATCTCAAGAAAGTTGATGCTCATGCAATAATTCTACAAGATCCTCAGTTTTGAGTACGCTTCAAAGCGTCTAGCCAAAGACGTTAAAGAAGGGCAGCTTTCCGGGAGGCAACCCGGATGAAATTTTCTTTCATTTGCTTTTATTTTCTTTTAATTTTCAGGTTCTCTTTAAATTTTGTTTTTGCTAAATCTTAACCCCGTTTGTAGTATGGTTGCTTCTAGTGTCTTATGCAGGTGCAACTTCATGTCTACACCGCAACCAAGCTGCGCTACTTGAGGCTGAAGCTCAAGTGTGGGGGAACTCCTATAACGCAAGCAACAACAATCTCAGGGGAGTACTAGTTTCTTTAATTTTGCTTTTACTATGCTGAATTCTGCTGTGGACAGCTCCTGTGCTCAAATGTTTATTTGTGACCATTGTGTTTTCTCTATTGACTACTACGAAAAGGTCTTCTGAAACCATCCCTTGTTTTTCTGGTGAACAATGAGGACATTGTTCAATTTAAGTATGGGGGAGTGCCCTTTTCGGTGAAATATTTTGTGCTTAAAATGTTTAATCTCTCTACTTATCTTGCGTTTGTCCAAAATTTAAATTATGGACCCTTGATGGGGTTGTTCTCTTTAAGAACAAATACTGTTATGAATTGTGGGATAAATGGTACAAAATTTTGATTGCTTTTGAGGAGCATTTTTTATGCGGTGTGACCAAATGATCTGCAATGGTTGGATTTTTATTGCTCAGGGGTTCTTTCTGTCTTCTCTCTTAGGGATTGCTAAGGGGTGCTTCTCTGTCAAAAAATAATAAAAAAAACAAGGGACTTGCGAGACACCATTGGTAACCAACAAAGAGAGTTGAGTGTTCTTGCATACAAAGGCTTGATGCCTACATATTATCTTCTCATCTCTTACGCAAAAGTGAAACAAATGCATAAATCTATTTTTCCTTTTGTTTTCTCCTCAATGCCCATTTTTGAGAGAAGTTGGCCGTGGTAAAAGTTCTCAAAGTCACCTAAAATGAGAAGGATTGAAGCACTCCGGATCATCCCCCGAAACTCTAATTTTTATTTTTACCCTGAGCACACCTGTGTTATCAGTAGTTGATGGATCACACTCCTCAAAAAGCTTAAGATCATGAACTGTTCACCTCTTTATCCTACCCTTCATAATAATATTTGTTAGTATTGAGCATTCCCTACTTTCTTAGGTACATGGTTTTGCTTGAGGACAAGCAAAAAGGTAAGTGTGGGGGTGTGATAAGTGTCCAAATGAGCATGTTTTATGGGTGTATTTCATATGTTATATTAGCACTTTTCTTGCTCATTTCTACACTTTGGTTAGTTTTCCTCTACTTTATGTTTTATTGGTTGTCTTACAGATTTATTGGTTAAACATGAGGAAAACCAAGCTAGGAACAAAGTAGACGAAGAGACGAACGCATAGGCGCAAACGGATCTAAAAACGGAGCTCAAACGAAGAATCTGGAGCCTGTCGAAGTTTGCAGAACAAGATGAGACGAAATACATGTGTCCGCGTAGCCCCCACGCGGACACAAACGCGGACAACTCATGTCCTTACGCGGACGCCCACGCGGACGTCTCACGTCCTGATGAGCCCACGCGGACAGCAACACGGACACAAACAGATCTCGCTAGGACAAATGTGTCAGTACGCGGACAGAAACTCGGACGTCACACGTCCGCATATGTGTCCGTACGCGGATAGAAACGCGGACACGTGTAAACGCAGCCCAGATCCAGAATTCACGCGACTGATTTATTTCGGCGCCATTTTCTCCATTTTCTTCTTCTATTACTGCGCCGATTTCTCCATTTCTTCTTCAATTACAGCGCCCACAATATTATCCATCTACTACATCAAACATATCAGGCGCATCCCTTATTTTCTTCGCCCACGCGTGCTACAGCTGTGTCCTCTTCTTCCTTTCCTCTGCTATAAATAACCCACTGCTTCTTCATCAATTCACACAACAGCACCACACTCCACCATTCTCTTTTCTTCATTTCTCCCGTAACACCACCATACACAATTCTCCACTTTTTATTTCTTTTTCATTCCACCACCATAATTTCCTTATATTCACATATCACCCCACATATTTTCCATATCATCCAAATCACTCTATTTTCCACATATTCAGCAGAAGCAGTATATTAAAAGGAGAGGAAAGAGGCAGCAGGAGCGAGAGTGAGTGTAGACCCGTTCTTCTCAAGCAGTCTCCGAAATAATGGCTATTTCTATCTTTACTCTATTTTTATTTCTGTCAATGTCTGAGTAAATTTATATTTGTGCTTAGGATGGGTGTTTGAGCCCAAATAATTCAGACTTATTTATAATACCGAGTTTGCTTATAAATATTAGTTTTGTCTCTCTAAATTATTAAATGCTTAAGAACTGATCATTTTTACGCATTTACGGTTTCTCTTATTTCAATGATTTTGTAAATTTGAGAATAGACCACAAAGAGAGACAAACGTTAGACAATATCACCTTAATTAGCTGATAAAATCCATCGCTGTTATTAAAGGAATTTTTGCTTAAAGCTAATTAATGATTTAGACTTTTCTGCTAGTAAAGAGTTTATTGAATTAATTAAGAGTTGACCTTACCTATGCTTTAGGGAGGCCACAAGGTAAATTCCTAAACAGCCAAATAGAGCAAATTAGGATTATAATTAAAGTCTGAAGTATATTTGGGCGATTTCACCTTCCTTAGCACATTTTCCATCCATTCGATATACAACTATTTTATTAAAGCTTTTAATTGTTTTTATCTGTTCAACCCAAAAACACCAAGATTGCCACTGGCTAAACCCCATTTTATTTACTGTTTATTAAATACCGAAACTAGGAAAATTGAACAATTTCCCTGAGGATACGACACTTGTTGTACTACTCCGACTAGGTGCACTTGCCTATTAGTTTGCTATAAATCTATATATAATAATGTGTAGATTTTACTCAACCAACGCCCCTTTAACAACGGTTATATTGTAAATCGTTTTTTTTATCATAGGCCGGACATCATAAACAACGCTTTGCTTACAAAGCGTTGTTTTTGTTATCACGCCTAAAGTAAAAAACAACGCTTTGTAAGCAAAGCATTCTTTAAGAGACATGTATAAAAAACGCTTCAGGAAGGAAGCGTTTTTTATGTGTTTGGGCGCAATAACATAAAAAACGCTTCACTTCAGAAGCGTTTCTTAAGTGAAGTGTTTTTTATGTTACCAAAATTAATAAACTTTTTTCGCCCTCCCGCCCAGTCTTCTCATCAATCAAATCGTGACCGTTCCCCTACCACTCTCTGTAAACGCTCCCTATAAACACGCTAAGCTCTCTAGCTTCTCAATCGAAACCATCCCAGAATTAAATTCATTTCGATTCCGCCGCGGCGCCTCTTCTCTTCCCCTTTCTTCCGATATCTGTGCTCGCCATCTTCATCAATATTCTAGCTTCTAATCTCTGCAACCTGGCGGCCAAACTGGTGATGAAGGCAGGCCACATGCAAGCGTCGATATCAATCGTCGGTGCCTCGAGCTCTCTCGCTATCGGTAATATTGAGCTGCGAACAATATACATATATGCCATCGATCCTTATTTTTCATATATATACTCTTCGGTAATTAATTTTAATTTTGCAAAATCGCACGAACAGGAACATACATGCCTTGTCACACGCACGGCGGCGCCTCTAGATTACAACCCCAACTAGCGAAAGGAACAACATACATGCGCGCTAGATCTTTTGGCTCTATTCTTGTGCTGATGAGGTAATTTTGCAAACCAAACTTCTTAATCAGGAAAATACATGCTCTGTTTGTTTGGGATTAAGGCGTCTGTTTGTTTGGGATTAAGGCGTGAAATATATTGTGTGTTTATTGTTTGGGAATAATTTTGCATGCAAACCAAGCTGTGGCGCGCGCATTTGTTGTTAACCTATATGTGCTTGCAAACCAAACTTGTTAATCAGGAACATATATATATACTCTGTTTGTTTGGGATTAAAGGCGTGAAATAAAGTGTACGTGTGTTTGGGAATAATTTTCATGCATACCAATGGACTTGCTGGTTTTTACTATGTGCTGATTGTTGTTAATCAGGCGCGCATATTGTTGTACTATGTGCTGATTTTTACTTGCTGGTTGTACAATTAATGGACTTGGGAATTAATGTGTAATATAATGCGTTTCGGCATGCATACAAATATAGCCACGTGGTTATATATGGCGAAATTAATTTGGTTAGATGATTATAGGGTGTATTAATTAATGCTATATATTATATTATAGTATAACCTAGGGTGCAAATATTAGATGACCATGGGATGTATTAATTAGTTACAAAGACATAGCATTACGGCAGCTTGCCAGACGTCCCCTTCCCCATATTGTTTTTACCTTAACATCCACCCAGAAGTTTATCTACGTTTCTACCAATACCAACATCAAAAACTTTTAAGTTCCTTCACATTCTTCTCAGATTTGTTATCCGGTCAAGCTAGGCATTCCAATTAACCCTCTAATGTTTTGGAAATCTATATGACCACCATTGGCCATATTAAAAACCTCTAGCTACTTACAACTTCTTAATTTCTTGTAGTTATTATTTTAGTATCCCTTTACATTTTTTGGCTAGCGCCTATGACCTTCGATTGTCATCAACCTATAATAAAAAAAATTGAACTTGGACGAGCCCACCAACTTTATTTTCCTTCACGATCTTTCTTCTCTCCTTTTCGATTCCATTAGTCACCTCTGACTAGTATATATGTTGTGGAAGCTTCAGTAGATCAAACAATCAGAACTGGATAGCACTGAAACATCACAGAGAAAATCGGATAAAAAGTTAGACGAATTTGGCCGATGGAGACGGTTGCTGCCTCTGTTGAAGATGAAAGTACCGACGATCATGATGATTCTTCTACTGATACAAAAGAGACAGAAGAAGAAAAACATGGTACAAAAGAGACAGAGGCAGATGCAGATGAAAGGATGAATGAGAACTCAGAAACAGAGAGGTTGAAGAAATTGGCTAAAAAGTTAAGTGAGGCTGCCACGAAGTAGAGTCCGGTGGCGATTAACGAATTACCGGCCCACTTCATGACCTTGAATGAAGAAAACGGTTTTCTAGAATAGTTATATGAGGAGGATAGGAGGAAACTTAGTCGATTATATGGTGACATGGGGGACTATATGAAGATAAAGTGGTACCACATCGCCCGGTTGATGAGTTTCATGTCTTATGGATGGAGATGGAGATGGAGATGGAGAAGCTAGGCACTTCTCCATCTCCAGTTTCGATTGGATTCGCATCTTCTTTCAGTTTTGAACATCGATAGGTCTGAGAAATCTTAACACTAGGACATGAGTGTCTGTAGATTGCATGTAGTCATTTGGAATACTAGCCACACACTGTTGATGTGGGGTGCATCGTATCTTTAAAAAAAACTAGATGAAAGTCCCTTGGCAATTAAAAAGATTGAGAGATTCCCCCTAAATATGATCCCCCCTGAGTTTGTATGTTAACCGACTTTAACATATGATAGCAATAAGTGACAGTTTTTATGCACAATAAGTGACAA
Source organism: Limonium bicolor (assembly GCA_023374045.1). Taxonomy (NCBI): domain Eukaryota; kingdom Viridiplantae; phylum Streptophyta; class Magnoliopsida; order Caryophyllales; family Plumbaginaceae; genus Limonium; species Limonium bicolor. The sequence goes on from CM041782.1 coordinate 144,174,118, forward strand.
CTTTTATGTTATACTATAACCTTAGTAGAAAACTTTCTACTATGGTTATAGTATAACATAAAAGTTGTCACTTATTGTGTACTATGGTTATAGTATAGCATAAAAGTTGTCACTTATTGTGCATAGAAGCTATCACTTATTGTTATCATTTGTTTCTTGATAGCAATAAGTGACAACTTTTATGCACAATAAGTGACATCTTTTATGTTATACTATAACCATAGTAGAAATTTTTCTACTAAGGTTACAGTATAACATAAAAGTTGTCACTTATTGTGCATAAAAGCTGTCACTTATTGCTATCACTTGTTAAAGACGCTTAACAAGCAAACTCAGGGGATCCTACTTAGGGGGAATCTCTCAATCTTTTTAATTGCCAAGAGATCTTCATCTAGTATTTTTTAAAAGGTATGATGCACCCCACATCAACATTGTGTGGCTAGTATTCAAATTGACTGCATGCAATCTATAGACATTCATGTCCAAGTGTTTGAAGATTCTCAGACCTATTGATGTTCAAAACTGAAAGAAGATGCGAATCCAATCGAAACTGAAGATGGAGAAGTGCCTAGCTTCTCCATCTCCATCTCCATCTCCATCCATAAGTCATGAAACTCATCAACCGGGCGATATGGTACCACTTTATCTTCATATAGTCCCTCATGCCATCATATAATCGACTAAGGTTCCTCTTATCCTCTTCATACAACTATTCTAGAAAACCGTTTTCTTCATTCAAGGTCATGAAGTGGGCCAGTAATTCGTTAATCTCCACTGGACTCTACTTCGTGGCAGCCTCACTTAACTTTTTAGCCAATTTCTTCAACCTCTCCGTTTCTGAGTTCTCATTCATCCTTTCATCTGTATCTGCCTCTGTCTCTTTTGTATCATGCTTTTCTTCTTCTGTCTCTTTTGTATCAGTAGAAGAATCATCATGATCATCGGTACTTCCATCTTTAACAGAGGTAACAACTGTCTTAGCGAACTGGAAATTTCTTCTCAGGTACGTATTATAAGTACTTTTGTGTTTGAATTGGTGATTTTAACTATTTGCGCATGTTTGGATAAGTTTAAATGGTGTTAATTGCTTTTATAATTCTCACGTGCTGCTTGTTGATTTCTTCTCAATACTTATTCAGAAGCCGATCTCAAGTTTGTCAAGGAGAGCGTGCACACATGTGTTGAAAGCACTAAATTGATCAGAAGAAGTCATGAGTCATCTATCTTTTCTTTTTTCAAATGGTTGTATTGTACATGTTATGATCGAACTTGAACCATTTTTAGTAGTTTGGTTAACTAGCTAGTTACAAATGTTGTAGTTGATCGATACTACACTTAAGCCTATGTGCGCTGGTATAATATTAATGCAAACAAAGTACTGCTGTTGATCTATTAATTAAAATTCACCAGTTTGGTTGATCTGGTATATATAATGCAAACATGTTTTGAATGATTTTGTGATTTTAATTTTGTGTTATGCGCAGGGTAATAAATTGTATAAAAAATAAAAATATAAAAAAAGGACCATATAAGAAACGCTTATATGTATAAGCATTTCTTATACTCTCGCGCCAAATGTCAGAAAGAACGTTTATCAATATAAGCCTTTTTTATAAAGCTTCATAAAGAACGCTTATATAAAACAAGCGTTTTTTATAGTCAGACATAAAGAACGCTTCAAGATGAAAGCGTTCTTTATGACTCGTAGATTCCCACCGCCTTACACACCTTAAAAAACGTTTTAGCGATAAGCGTTCTTTTAAATTAATGTATAAAAAATGCTTATAACACGTTCTTTAAGAGGTTCGACCATTTGCGTGCTGGCTTAAAAAACGTTTATAAAACATTCCAAAAGACAAATAAAAATGTTGTTTATTCTTTTTTTCCAGCAGTGGTGCAGTACCAACGATTAACAAGCATTAGCAGGGTTCATAAGACATAAAATGGGACATCTGAGGAGAGGCCATCTTCAATTGCCCCAATAAAGCGACCCAACTTCTGTGCAGCTTTTCTCACAAATTCAAGAGTTTGGTGGTGGTGTGGGACTTCATAGATTCTAACTTAAAACGGGATCCAAGTGAATTCATGTTGTGAGATTTCCTTGGTTGGGTCAAGGGTTTGAAGCGTGAAGAGATCATTATTAATTGTACGTCCAAGGACCTCTCACTCTGATCACTCATGGTATCAAGAGTTTTGAACTCATAAACAAAGAGATTCTAACCAACTTTAGTGAATCGAAACCTACCATATTCGATCCAGCACTCTTGCAGGATAGTGGCCAGGGAAGTAACACAAATGGGTATAACAGAGTACAACCAGGCTGGAAGGCAGCACTTGGAGAATAGGCGAATCCCATTAACCAAAATGGTATCCATGGCGAGATCATACGTAGCGGAAATCTCTGGCTTTGAAGGGACGCAACAGGTAGAATGAAAGCTAAAGAGCGGGGGAATGAGGAATTGATTAAGCATGCAGTACTCCTACATCAGAAGCTGGTATACTATAGTGGGAGGAAGATTAAAGGTCGAGAGAAGAGGGGTTGGGTGGTGGTACACTACACCATGTGCATGTCACCGAGAATCGAAGACACTGTAGGATGAGAAATCCTCTCTTGCCACGTGGTGATTTTTTGGATCTTATCCACTCGAGCAAGGTAGACGCAATGATTGTCGTCATTATCCATGGTATGATGTGGTAAACTATGAATATCGAGGAGCAGACTAAGAGTTTCTCCCGCCATAGGGAGACAAAAAGCCGCAACGCATGCTTTAGGATAGTGAGGAGTTGAAGAAAAGCTTCACTTAACCAATTCTAACCATTTAATGGTGTTGAAAACCCTAATGCTCTTGCCTTGCAGATTCATATCCATCTTCTTCTCTATGTCGTTGTTCATGTCTATGTCGCTCTTCATCTCTGCCCAAGTTTTTTTTCTTATTCTCAATGCCATTACGTTCTTGAGAACACAGGTATGTTTAGATTATCTAGAATGGTGAACAAAATTAGGTGATATATATTTTTGCAAGTAGGATCTTGATTATAGACTTCTTAGTGAATTCTGAAGCCAATGGAGATATCGTGCTGCATAAAACTTCCTCAATTGTTGGTAATAATTAAGTGATTGGGATTGTACTTTGCTCAGGCATGAGCACCCAGTTTAAATAGATGTAATTATTTTAAAACTATCAGTCATAATTTGAGACTTTGAGCTATCAGTTTATAAATTATTTCTTACTTTAAAAATTGGTTTTAGTATATTTCTCTAATACATAACGAAGATTTTCATTTTCGTCCCCCTTTTTATTAAGGGCACTAGGATCATGTGCATATCTAGATAGGATTCCTCCCCAACAGTGATAGAGCTTTAGGCTAAATTGATAAAAAATAAATTTATGGAAAAAATACGAGTTATTCTATTCATGGGAAATTGGTGTAGTATTTTAGATTCTTCATATAACATGGAATTCATTTAAAATTGGATCGATCAAACAAGATTACTTCTCTTCCTTTTGTTTCATCCTAATTAGTGTGCCAACTAGGGATGTTTTACGATTTTTTAAGGTTGAAAGATTTTAAATGAGTTAGATTAGGATCATGATTTTCCAACCCTTCCATTTTTGAATTTGGTTGAGTTGATATTTTAAATAGGTTGGGTTAGGATTAATATCTACCCGACCTATAACCCAAAGACGCATGACTCTTCAAAGTCCAAACTAGCACATTGAGTCGTTAATTCATCTAGGCTTCTGTAAATTAGCTTGTTGATTTTCGGTTGCTTATTTCTGTTCCTATCTAGGAAGTGACGGCCGGCATGTATTTCATTACCGTCTAGACCTTATATTTGTAATCCTCTATTCAGGGGTAACGAAGAAGCAAGTGAACATTATAAACAACTACAACAAACCTATCTACGCTGCTTTCTTATATCAGAGATTGATCCCATGAACAAAGAATAGATTCCCTTTATACCTGACCGTCCTATCCTTCCCTCCGACACAGAACACATGCCCATGCAACCTCAGCTTCTCTTTCATCCGCGCCGTTTCCCACACAAACTTGAACAACTCCAATGCTCTATCCAATTGCCTCACCCCTCTCCTCACCATCATCCCCTCATCATCATCACAGCTCACAATTCTCCCCATATACAAACACACCTCTTCTTTTTTCTCACCACCAACCTTAAACACCCCACCACACACATCCACTTCCAAATCCCTGATCGTGCCATACAGATAATTATGCAGCAGGGTAAACAAGCACTTCGATGAATGTCCTAAATTCTTCACTAGCTTCTTCTGTACCAAGCTCTCTTGATGCTTTACCTCCTTAAACCCAATGTTCCTGTCCACCAAGACATCCTTGATCTGCATCAGCCCTTCCTTCATCGCTTCCAGCTTCGACAAGTCAAATCCCAGCTGCTGCTCTTCATCCCTCAAACACTCGATCAGATCCTTGAACATGACATACAACTCTCCCCATTTGTGTGTTGAGGAAGAATCAGATCCTCGTTTTGGCTTGGGGCTCATCCATGAACAAGAATGCTCGCTGTCACAGCTCGTCTCTGTAGTTTGGGATAAAAAATTTAAGCAAGAGGAGACAATTTGCCTCCCCATAAGTATCCCTTTGCTTTGGTGGGCAGAACTTTCCAACTCAACATGGAGACTGGTCAGTATCTCCTCAAGTGTGCTTCTCCACATCTGGTGTCGGGTGACTAGCGGACAGATTGTGAATCTCACCACTTTCCGCTGTTGAGCTGAGATGTTCAGACAGTTGCAGATTGTGGTCAGAGATCTAACGTGTAATGCCACCCTTTCACTTGGATTGCTAAAGCAAGCAGTTGGCAGTGAGGATTTTTTAGTACAAGAAACCTTCAGAGCAGCCTGAATATTCTTGTTCACTTTTTCAATAACAGATGATGAGCCCAGAAATTCCCTGGCCAGGGTCTTGAATTGCTGCATTTTGAGATGTGACTGTGCATCTGTGATGATAGTTGAGTTGCAGATGTCCACTAACTTGCCGTCGACAAGGTCTAGATGCTTCAATGAGAGGCTTAGATTTTCCAGCTCAGGGTAAGTCTCTTCATACCATTCTAAAGGTGGTGGTGCTTCATCAGATAGCTCCGAGTGATGGTAGAGCATGGGTTTTACACAAACAGCCTTGTTTGGCTTTACTTGTACAGTGTATCCCAAATTGCAAAGAAGGCTTTGTGAAGATCTACATGCCGCCAAGATACTCTTCATCACCCTATACGTCAGATATGGATTTCCACAAAGAATTTCTCTCAATAGCACAACCTGATTTTTCAAAAAGAAAAAATATTGTCAGTACCTATTGGATGACAAACCACTCGACAAGGCAGCTATGAATATTCAAATCATACATACGAGTAGAATGGCAGTGTAGCATTCCAATCTCCCATCACAGTTTAGACATATCAGATTGACATGAACTACCTAATACACATTCTATCACTTGTAAGGCATCCAAGTCTCCAACCCCCCTCCCATCTCCCACTTAAAACATAACATAAAATTAGAAGTATAAGCATTATGAAAAGAAAGCGACAAATCACATAATTATAGTTACATCCACAAATGTACAATCACCCATCACAGATTAGACATATCAGATTGACATTAACAACCTAAATGCACTTTCTATCACTTGTGACTTGTGAGGCATCCTCGTCTGGGACCCCCTCCCCTCTCTCCTACTGTTAACACAACATAAAATTAGAAGTGTAAACATAAAGAAAACGACAAATCACATAATTGTAGTTATGTCCACAAATGTACCATAATGCTCCACCGCCATGAAGCTAGCGTATGAAAAGTAATTTAGCTCCAGATTCATATAGATATTTCAAATGTAAACCGCTACAGCCATAAGCAATCATCTGTCAACGTCACAGCATATGGAAAATACCAACTTAAAACATTCCACAGATTGCCACTTCATTTGGACATTCTAACAAACACTTGGTCTTAATCTGTATCAAACACAAAATTATCAAGTACAAAGACTGCAGCTCTCTTTAAAGCAACCAGTAGTCTGCAAGTTTTATGGCCCTAGCACCAATAATTTCCAAGTCATCTACAAATCTTGAAATCAGATCACACAAAAGATAGAACATACTAGAATACAGGCACATAATGCCTAAAATCCAACCATAAAAGTTGAGGTTTAACAAAATTTATAGGAATCAAGCTTATCATAACCCAAACAATTGAATCAGTCTGTAATCAACGAAAGACAGACATCATACACTAGTTGAAAAAGTGCTTTTAGAAGCGCTTGTTTTTAACTTTTTAAGGTACTTGTTGACTGCCTCACATGAAGCCGATGCAAAAAGACAGTTTTGAAACCGCCTCAAAAAACATATTTAATGAGGTGATTCATTTTGAAAACGCCACAAAAAACCTCAAAACCCCAATCTACGAAGGCGGTTCTTTTATGAAAGCGCCTTAACAAACCAAGCTACTGAGTCAGTTGTGTACAAGAAGCGCCTCAAAATGTACAATAGATGTCGCATGTATTAAGGCACTTATAATGTACAACCGCCTCAAAAAACGTTCAGAATTTTTTAAAAAAACCTACTATTATTTCATCACCAAAAACCTGCTGCTGTTTCAACAACAAAAACCTGTTGTTGTTTCAAATAGCATTTACATCACATATAGGAACCAACACAGAACCTTCTGTAGAACACCACCACGCAATGAAATTCTATTACACAACAATAGTACTATTACCAATCAAGTTTCAGAACTCATATCTAATTAACCATTTCAAACCATTCACGCCCAATATCCAAAAACTATGCACTATAATACTAAACATTTCTCGACAATATAACAACACTTCCTTCAAGTGTCTTCCAAAAACAGAATGTTCAAGGTACCATATCGAACCACACCAGATCTCTGTATACACATCGATCCCTTAAACACCTTCATGCGTATACCAAAAATAAAATGTTCCAACATTAAGGGTCGCACATAACTAACCAGAGAACTTGCCTTATCCACCATCAAGATAACGATGCATCCATCACAAGCTTCGCCAACTCTTTAGTGACTTGCATTCATGGGATAACTTTCATTAAATGCAAAGGCCATCAAAACAATTACAAAAAGAAAATGAGCATATTTTACAAAATCAAATAAGTATTAGTCAATGTTCTATATGATTTATAAACAAGATTATTACCGTCTCCAATGTGGTGCTTGAACCGAACATTTACACGATGTCATACATATATCACATCACATATAATTGTGATAGCAACAAAATATTGCATAACAGAAGTAATAAAAAGACTGTATTATTGTTTGTAGAAAATGAGTTATCTATTCTAGCTAATGAAATAGTCGCAGCAATTTCAGAAGTAAGGCTTGATCAAAAATGCAAGTTTAGAGGCTGTTTCAGATTGTACAAATATTGCAATAGGTGCTGGAAAAAATTGGTCAAATCAAGCAAGAGAATACCTCTGTAAAGAAGCACAAAAGACAACTAGAAATGAACCATTCAACCGGACCAAACACATGCTCAGGTTATTATACATCTTAACAATGTAAGAGAAGCAAAAGTTCAGACAATAGCAAGCATGTACTGCGGTGTATTTCATCTTATACTCAAGCTGTAAGAGTAAGAAACTGTCAAAATCTAAGAAGATAACACTTCTGTAAAGGAAGTGAAAAAAAATACGCAAATCTATTCATAGAACAGTTCACATAATGCCTAATTTAATCACCAACAAAACAGTGCAATGTGGTGAAAATTGTCAGTCCAATAGTAACCAAAAATCAGAAGTGTAACTAGGTTGTTTATTCAGGTATTTAGCATTCAGATTATGCCTCATTTAACTCCTAAAACAGTGGAAAAAGGGAACTCAAAACAGGCTATGTAATAGCCTAAAAATGCGGTAATAAGCTACCCAGATATAGCACTAGATAGCAAAAATCAGATAAAAATGAGTCTAATTCAAAAGGTTATACTGCTAAAAAATGGACATTTTGAAGCAGAAGAAATCAGAAGCAAAAATACACAAAAATGCAAAACTGTAAGAAAGATCGAGGTTATTTTGTTACTATGTTTACAGCAGCGTTCAAGACAATAGCACTGACAATTTAAAAATCCAATGTACTGCTTTAAAAGGATCAAAACTTTTTTGTTCCTATATTTATAGCTGCTTTCGAGACAATAGTGTTGTCAATGTTGAAGCAGGTGATGGAAGAAAAGGTATAACGCCCAAAAATGTTAACATTGCCAAGGTTTCACCAACTTACTATCTCTACTCTCCATCAGAAATGGAAGATTACGTTAAACAGCTAAGAGACAAGCAATATGCACACAGAAAGAAGCTGCCTTTAACAAATCTGCCTCAAGTTTGGTGCATCAATTCCATTTTTTTCTACTAGTGTAAGTTGGTCCTTTATTACACATCATGATTAGTCCTTTATTAATCTGCAGGATTCTCAAGTAGGAATTATAGGTATTGCAAACTCGTGTGATTGGGGAGGCCATATAATGATACTTCTTACAACCTTATGGCTGCTTCTCGAGCCTTTGATTTTTTTATCATGATGGTAATTATATAAACTTAGTTTTTAGATTACTCCTTTTCTCACAACTACAAATATACGTACAAGAAAAAATAACATAATAATTGTAAGTTAATAATGTGCTCATCAGTATACTATATGTATGTATACACATGTAATATGCATGTATATGCAGGATCTTAGATCCATTCAATTTCTGCAACTACCATGAAAAAATGAGATTCTTAGTAGTAAATAGGTTGCCAGAATTCTCTGGAAGAGTCAGGGATGTTGAAGCATTCTTTTCACTGGCTTAGATCCACAGAAGAGAAGGATCTAATGACAAGGATCCAATACTTTGTTTGTTTGTTTATTCAGCCAATGCTATAAAATGTTTATTAATTTGTACAGTTTTTGGGTTTGACGGACTAACATTTCTGGGGCTGCTAAAGTATCACAGTTTTCTGCTGTTGCTATAGTTGTCAAGAGTAAACAATTTGATGGTTTTCAAATATAACTATTTTGGATTAGCAGTTTATGTCCTCTTTTATTCCATGATATTTATCAAATAACTCTTCTCATCAATTTGCTTAGTGAAACCTTATTAGATTTGTGTCTAATTATAGTCTTCTAAGTGAAAGAACCTCATATCTATTTTACCAAAAACCAGTAATTAATTATTCATGTCTTCTTGACAAGACTGAAGCAAAATACCTCTTCTCAAAGAGACACTACTTCAACTCCTTAAGTCGTTCACCCAAGCTTTTTACTGCTTAGCAACCAACCCAACACCCAAATACATCATACCTTGTGAACAATTCTGTTAGTATACACCAAAGCCTTTCGCCTCACAATATACTACAATTCATGAAGCTATTTAGATTTGAAGAAAAAAACATAGATACCCTTCCTTCATTGCGCCAACTACCAAATCAACCCAGCACAATACTTGAATAGTACCGACATCACAATAATTAGAATAGACAATAAATTGTGTAACAAAACTTCTAAACTACAATTGATATAATAATCCAGTTGTAGAGGAAACAGAGATGAAATACCACAAATCGATCCTTATTAATCAAAACCTTTCACGGCCCATAGAATCCACAACACATGATTAACTTTTCCATGCGTAGGCCTTCTATAGACAATAATAAATTTGGTAGCTAGCCTTCTAAACTACAATTGATGTAAAAATAGTTGTAGAGGAACAGAGATGGAATACCACAAATCGATCCTTATCTATTACATAGCAGTATCTGGTATCATAAATTGTTAAAAGTTTGGATATTTGAATCTCAGCTGTTTATATGTTGACTTGGATTAAATATGATTTTTAGAACTAAAGAAAGACCAACTTCCCCCAATCGATTCACAGCTGGAAATTTCTTTAAAAGCTAAAGAAAAGAGAGGGGGAAATCAAAGGGTTATGGAGCTTCTGTAATACAACTTTATCCGGAAACGAACACCTTTAATGAACTTGCCACCAACAGTCTGGTATTTCACTATAAAAATTTAATGCGGGCAAATTTCAGGCGTTCCAACAATTATACTACAATGTCTAGTGATTAGGATTCTAACCTGCAGTAGATTGAGCACAGCCGAAGCAGAGACGGTGGACAGCAACCATGAACGAACTGGAGTTTCGGGGACGGTGACCGCGAATGAGCTGGAGCGATGGGGACGACGACTGTGAATCAACTAGAGTGACAGGGACGGAGAACGAGAGCAATGTAGTGGCGTAGAACATTGGCTATGGCGAAGAGTGCGGCATATTCATTTGCGGGAGTTTCTAATGTGCGGCGGTGATATATGATTTCGCTGCAGTCAGAAAGATCAAGGTGGCGTATGTTTGGGGTACTCATGCTTTCTTGTCCTCTGTTTTACCAGTTTTTCCTTTTTTCAGCTGAGGGAAAAGAAATAGCATTACCCAAAGTTCTCTATCTTGATTCTTCACCCCCTACTAGTAAATATGATTCCCTTTTTTCAATATACTTTGACCGGCGATATATGATCATTGACCGACGATTAATGACCATTGACCGGTGAATGTTGACCAGTAATTAATGACTGTTGACTGGTAGTCTGCAACTATTGACCATTGACCGGCGACCATTGACCAGTTATTTATTTTATTTCCCCACATCTCAAGCAAACAACTGAAAAAATCAAAGGGAATTATTTTTCATTCTTCTTCATTTTCTTTCCTGATTCCAATCCGTTTCCCCCACTTGAAACAAATGCCCCCTAAGATGTATACAATTGGAAGTGGTCGCACGAGTTTTTTTTCTACGGATTGTGAGACGCTTAGAATTAGAAAACGTCTCATAATAAGCTGGGTTTTAGGCGCTTCTAATTTAAACTCGCTGGAAGATAATTTTATTGCACATTGTAAAACGTTTGTAGCTAACAACCGCCTCAAAATAAGTATCAGACCTGTTTTTTGAGGCGCTTTTAACAAATAACCACTTCAAATTAGTTATTTTGCAGCGCTTTTTTCTAGAAACGCCTCAAAATTACTACCTCAATTACATTTTTTGCTACTAGTGATAACCTAAGAAAATGAAAGAACTTAAATAAGCATAACATCCCACTCAACTCGTCAAAATATAATACTCAATCCAACCTGATCAGTTTGCAGGAAGCGCATTCCATTAGTCATCCCTAGATAGGATAAAGCGATTGCCAGGTACTTCATTAACAAGATAGATATTTGGGTCATTCTCTCGTATGTGTATGTGAGAGAGAGTGAGAGAGTGACAGGCGGCAGCGACGAGTGTACAGGAAAATAATGGGAGCAACAGTCAGCTAAATGGTTTGAGGCTAGAGAATCGCGGATGAGACAAACAAGTTCAGTGAAAGACAACGTTCGCCATCACAATCCCCGGCCACCGAGATGATCCTAACGGCGGTGGGAACAGGCGGTGGCACTTTTAGATACGGTCGATAGTTACAAACTAATTCTCAGCGCGGCCAGTCAGCGACACTTTATACGGTCGATGGATAGAAAGCTAATTTGGTCTCTGGTCCGTCTGGGATGGAAGCGTCTAGTGTATATTTAAAAAAAGGAACATTTCATTTATAAAGATTGGTTACATAACCTAAGAACAAACTCCAGAATATTATCCCTAGTCCATTGTCATCATTGTTGTGATACACGCGCATTGTTTGTTAGGCAATGTGCTGACATATTATCATATCATGGTATGTAAAACCAAACTACATCATTCAGGTGGCTAAGATGGCCAAGTATACGGTTTAGAATGTCCTTAACTGATTAGTGAAGGGCGGGTGTAATGCTCGTGTTAAGATAATCAATAAGAGGCTTTCAATCGGACATAAAACGCACAGATGTAGTACCCACATTCTGTGTAGCTTGAACAACGTATTCTAGGGCAAGTGCTTCAACCTCCTAAGGAATGAAAGTGCCAGTGTGACCAACCTGGCCTGCTATAGTAATCTTGCCAGAAAGAAGGCCTAGATATGCACACCCCATGCGGTCATACGGGTTCAGACTGCCATCAACAAAAATCTCAAGGCATGTTGGATGAAGTTGGCGATGGTATAGCAAACTTTGTGGTGTGAAAGATGAGTTGGGTTACGCATAGCATAAATAACTATCAGCTAGGCAGCATCCCTTGGCTAAAGAACTCACCTGAGAGTGATTTAGTTGGCATCTTGCAAACCAAAGCCACCAGAGTAGTTATGCGATGGTTAATAGATTGGCTTGTGTGCAGGTGAGGCACTTGTGCATGTACCAATCAATGAAAGCTTGATCTGTTTGGAGTAAAAGGCATAGAGATGTGCATCATGTTCCAGTAAGGGTGTATGTGAGGGCATCCCAAAAGTACATGAAACATTGGTTCAGATTCACCACAAAGAATACATTGGCATGCAATAGAGGTAGTGTCAATCTTCATACGTTCTTGTAAAGTTACCTTACATGGTAGAGCACCATGAAGAACTTTCCAGCCAAACAACTTAGTGCATGAAGGAGAAGTAAGAGCCTATAAACGTTTAAAAGTAGCTCCTAGAGGGCAATCAGAGAAGGAGCCAACTGATGCAGAGTGCTGGAGCTGAAAATCTGCATGACAGGCTGTTTTGACCGGGAAACTGCCTGAGGATGTTTGACCCCAATACCAGTAATCACGTTGCAAAAGAGCTTGGAAATTTGATATTGTAGAGGATGATTGTAGGGGAATATTAAGGATGGCAGATGTATCAGTTGGGGTAAACTAGGCATTCAATAGAGTTGTATTCCATGTGGATAATGGGGTTATAAGTGTGGCCACCGTGGCAGATTGTTGTGCAACATGTGAGATTTTCCAGAAATAAGGCTGACCACCTTCCTTGTCATTTATCCAACGAGCCGTGAGATTAGTAGATGCACCATTAATTATCTGTTTGCGTCCCCCATACTCAATCAAATCTCTTACACTTAATAATGCCTTCAAAAGAGGACTAACGTTTGGGGGGCACTAGCATCTAACAAAGATGTGTGTGCCAAATAACGGGCATGATAGATTTGGGATAGCAAGGTGGTTGGTTCTATCAAAATGCGTCATAGCTGTTTTACCAATAAAAGCCCTACTGAAACTGTGTTTAAGTCCCTAAATCCTAATCCTCCAGATGACATGTCGTTACATAAAGATGACAATTTAACCCAATGTATCCCTTTCGTGTTGGCTGAGCCATTCAACCAGAAACATGCGAGGAGACTCTGAATCTGCTCAGCAAAGATTGAGGCAAGAGGACCATAGACATGACGTATGTTGGGATTGACTACAAAACAGATTTTATGAGAAATGTTTTGCCTGCCTGTGAGACTTTTTTGTCCATGAGTGTATCCGCTTTGCAATTCTTTCTCAAACAAAACTAAAGACTGGAGTGCGGATTCTGCCAATTGTACTAGGAAAGCCTATGTAGTGACCCAGATTCGTAACCTGGTCGTGCCCAACAGTTACGCAAGCTGGGCTTAGAGAGATGGCTGGAGTCCCCCTGAGAACATAATAGCAGATTTGGTTGTGTTGATACTCTGGCCAGATGCTTGTTTAAAATCATCTAAAAGTTGAGAGAGTGTTTGCACATTCGGGATTGTTGTAGTTCCAAAAATCGCATAGTCATCCGCAAAAAGTAAGTTTGTAATGGGAGAATTCATGCCATTGATGTTGAAGTCACTATAGAAACCAACATCTGAGGCAAGTTGGAGAGAATAGCTAAGAACTTCCATGCAAAAAATGAAAAGGAAAGGTGACAAAGAATCTCCCTGATATAGGTCGCGTTGAGGGTGGAAAGTCTGACCAGAAAAGCCATTGATCACTATTGAAGTTATCACAGTTGTAATGCACATTTGCACTAATGTAATCCATAAAGAATGAAATCCCATACTGGCCAGAACACCAAGAGCAAAAGACCATTCAAGACGATCAAAAGCCTTTGACATGTCAACCTTGTAACCAAAAGTTCCTAGAGCTTTAGCCTTAGAGGTGCACATAAGATGAAGGATTTCATGAGCTATTTGAATCGGATCAGAGATGAGGAAATTCTGGAAAAAAAAGTAGCTTGATTGCGCGAGACAGCATGTGGCATGACGCTTGTGATTCTATTGACCAACACCTTTGAAATAACTCTGTAAATAGTGTTGCAAATGATATCGGCCTGTAATCTGTTATTGAGGTTGCACCTTCTTTTTTGGAATTAGAACAACTTCTGTGTGATTGATAGATGGGGAAAAAGTCAGTGTTTAGAAAGTCCACACAGGTCTGGAGGAAGTCTTCACTAGTAACTGGGCAGAAGGTATGAAGAAAAGTCCCGTTGATCCCATCTGGCCAAGTGCTTTTGATGGGTTCATCTGGTTGTAGGCTACGACAATCTCTTCCCAAGAATAAGGCTGACCCATAGCTTGATACAGGGCAGGAGGCACTCTACCTTCCACACATGCCAAGAGATGAGGATCTGGTTGAGGTTGTGAAGTTGTGAAAAGATCCCCAAAGAAGGAGCAAGCTACTTGTTCTATGCCAACCCAAGTTATCTATGGAGGACGAGTGCCTAGGGAAAGTTGATGAATGGCATTTCTCTAGTGAGATACTTGTGTAGTGCAAAGAAAAAGGTAGAATTACAGTCACCCGTAGAAAGCCATACTTGGCGTGATCTTTGATAAATTCTCACCTCCTCTTTTTTCAAAAGGGAGTCAAGAGACTTATTTAGGAAATTCCCATGGTCCAAGTGCAACTGTGTAGGAGGGGATGAGGCCATAAAATCCAATTCTTCCTTGGTCTGCTGAATTTTTATTCTTTTATAACTTAATTTTCCTTCGCCTCCATTGACGCAGCTGCCTACCAGATACACAAACCTTAGCAATGTAATATGAGACAGTAGATTGACCCCAGACAGTATGTACCAAGCATTTACAATCTGGGTCCTGAGCCCAACAGTTTTCAAATCTGCAAGGACGAGCACCACGACAAATCGAGGGATGCAACACTAACTTGATTGGCTTATGATCAGAATGTCCCCAACATAAGTGATAGTTATGAGCATCAGGGAAGAGCAGAAGCCATTGAGCATTAAACAAAGATCTATCTAACCGACGTTTGACATTGTTATGTGATCTGGCTTTATTCGTGTAAGTGTACTTAGTGCCCCTATATCCCAAGTCCTATAAGTCGTAGTCTATAAGGCAACTACGAAATACTTGCATGGTTGATCGAGGCCATGTACCTCTACCCAAGTGTTCTGAAGGATAAAATATTTCATTAAACCCCCCTCCCTCAATGAGCCACGGGCTAGACCAGTCACTACATAGATAACACAAAAGCTTCCATGTCCTCCATTACTCTTCACTTCATACCCCCCGAACTTGACACTATACAATCAATACGTCGAGAATAAAAACTAAGTAAACTAAGATCAAAAGAGTCATCCCAAAATAAGGCCACACCCCTTTCCTGCCATAAGGTCACCTGCAACCCAATTAAACCCCTTAAACTTTGTAGTTGTTGATCTCATTTCAAAACAAGACAACTTAGTTTCTGCGAGAAATAAAAACGAGGAGCTTCAACCCTAACTACCTCCCTAACCCAACAAACTGAAGTGGCTGAACCAAGCCCATGATAGTTCGCTACTAAAAAAGACATTATACTTGGCGACCCTGGGCATCCCCCAGAGCCGCATGTAAAGAAATAGTTCTTGCATCGCCTTTTCCCTTCTTTGAGGTCTCCTCCATAGCAAACATCTCCTGAAGCTCGGACTAAGTTGATGAAATCTGAACATCACCCATCTTATGCTTTCGGCCATTTGTGTACACTGGGAGAATCTTGGACTCCTTCAACTCTGTATCTGGTTCCGCATCAATAGCATCTTGGACAACCGCCTCTATAGTTTCAGTTGTGGCGTGCGGGGCATCGGTCGATGGAGCATGAGCCGAAGGCATACGCATATCAGAATAACCTTCAGTTAGAGCATCGAGGCATGGGCAACCAGAACCAAGTGTGTCATCCTTGAGTCATAACCCATAATTATACTCATCTATAGTTGCTTCAGTTCGATAGGGGCAGCCGCGAAAAAGGTGAGTAAAATGGCCATACAGAAAGTAGAGATTGGGCTGGCGCTCATATGCAAGACGTAGGATGGTTGGTTTACCTCCGATTGAAATTTTGACGAACCTGAGCAAACGGCGGGTGATGTCGATATTAATATTTACACGCGTGAAAGATCCAGATTGACGACGGTTGAGGTCAACGTACTCGATGAAAACAACGATTCGATCTCCCATACGCTTGGCAAAATGCGGATTCATGAACCATAGAGGTACGCCATGGATATGTACCAAAAAAGGTGCCCATTTGAACTCATTATCTTTGGGGTCCCTCGCTTTATCAACTTCTGCCAGGACAAGGAGACAGCCATCGAAAGTCCATGGGTCACGGCTGAAAGCATCATACAATCGCTCTTTGTCAGGGAACTCGAAGAGGAAAATACATGAGCCTAGGTTGCGGACAGTGAGCTCAAATTCACATTTCCAGACTTTAAACAGAGTTCGTTCAAGTGCTTTGATATCCACCGACCTTGCCATGAAAAGTTTACCAAGAAGGCTACATTGAAAGTTCAGCCCTAGCAAGGTTTGTAGTAAATCATCAACCTCAAGATAAGAGTCTTCTTCGGCTGTTAGGGCCAGCCCCGCACATTTGGAGGTGAGGTCGTCAACATGATATGAAGGACCAGCCATGGCGAAGTTTGTCAATTTTGGAGGAGGAACTTGAGAGAAACACAGAAGGAGGCGGAGGAGTGGAGAAAAGAAGACAGAGAGTTGCTTATGTTGGGTGGCGCTTGTGTGGAAATGAAATGGGAAGCACGAGATTTTAAAACCGGAGATGGAGGGGAAGAAGAAAAGCCATGCAAGAATAGGCATATACGTAATAATGATTTGCATGTGTTTGGCTTTGAGATGGAGGGAAAAGAGACACTTAATGTGTTGATTTCTCCAAAAACTGATGGATTTATGTTGAAGAAATTGATGCCAGAGCACTTGGTGATGTGCAATTCTTGCATGTTGAAGAAGATGAAAAGGCTAGGACAAAGAACTGGCTTGAGATAAAACCCACCGATGAAGAAAACCTTTTTGGGCCAGAAATAGGAATAGAGATTGGAATCATCTAGTGTATGGAGTATTTTTCTTGAAGTAAAGTCTTAGGGGTGTTTGTTTTGGGCGTGAAACATAATGGAATCAGGAAATATAAGAATAAAAAACAATAAGTTTTGGCTACACTTAGCTACATTACTTGTACATATAGTAGAAGAAAACTGTACATTACACCTACACAAACTATACATTACTTTTATAACAAACATTGTACATAAAATAGTACTATCAGTAGAATTTTTTATTGTACAGGTTTTTCTTATTCATTGTACATGTTTGAGTAAATTACTCAGAACCCCCTTGAGGATTTGGGATATTACAGTTAACCCCCTTGTGTTTAACATAATTATTGGTAACCACCTCAAGGTTAAGGTATTTTTTACTACGAGCCCCCAAATTATAACTCTGTTATTAGAATGTTAACTACGTGTTGATCTATCAACTTAATCATATTAATAATGTCAGGCTGGACAATAAAACTACTTAATCAACATCGTCTAACTCTCTCTCATCCCACTTTAGATGTATTTTCGAGGCCAGGTTGATATTTTTGGAAAATAACAATACAGATTAAGTAGTGTTTTTTGTCCAGTCTGACATTATTAATGTGATTAAGCTGATAGGTCAACACGTAGTTGATTCCTACTAACAAATATATTGTTTGGGGGGCTCGTAGTCAACAAGGCCTTCCACTTTTAAGCCCAAGTGAGGATTGAGGGCCTAAAGTGGCTAGTTTTCAAGCCCGGATGGAGAGCTAGGTTGTTGGACAGTTGCCCATATGAGGTGTTACAATTGTGTGTGTTCTTTCCGAGATTAAGGGGAAACCAAGCAACGTGAGGAAACTTCCTTCCAGACAGACCCATCCCGATTGAAGTCAACCCTACCCTACGTGGTTGTGGTCCACGTCATCAGTCCGGCCAGGACACAGGAAGCGAGTCGGGAGTGTGAGTCGGCCAATATGTTTTCTTCTCTATAAATAGCAATCAATGTCTCATTCATTACAAAAAAGAATACCCATTCTTTTTCCTTCTATGTACTCTCCCAATTCTACTAACAACCTTCATAAGCTCTCCGTGGACTAGATCATTCAAGACCGAACCACGTAAACCCTTATATCTTACTCATGGAAGCTAATTACAACATTTAAACCACTAATCATCATACCACAAAGAAGTTAACCTGAAACAAATTCACAAATCACCCTAAATCCGCAGAAAACCCCTAACATGTGGCACCGTCTATGGGAGCTATCTCACCATCGCTGCAAAGCCTTCTTCGCCCTACCTTGTAACACCAAGCGAGGGCTACCTCTCACATTGATTGGAGTGAAGAATGAACCATTCCTTATATGGGTGGGGATACCTCTCCTTGTTGTGACGCGTATTGGGCTAGGAAACCCCGGGAACGAAACCGTGTGCTCTGCGTGCCAGAGCGGACAATATCCTAATAGTGGGATACTAGGGGATGTTACATATGGTATCAGAGCTAGACCCGGGTCGGTGTGCCAGTGGGCCCGCGAGGGCGCTGGACTCCTAAGGGGGATGGAGTGTAACACCTAGCGAGGGTTACCTCCCACATCGACTGGAGTGGAAAACGAACCATTCCTTATATGGGTGAGGATACCTCTCCTTGTTGTAACGTGTTTTGGGGCTAGGAAACCCTCGGAACAAAACCGTGTGGCCTGTGTGCCAGCGCGGACAATATCACAACAGTGAGATAATGGACGATGTTACTCTACCCACCACCGAGAACAACCTCCAAAATGGCACCACCCTACAAACCCTTGTAGCAAAAGGCCTCAGCGAGAGGTTCACTCTATCGGAAGGTACCTACCATCCTCGGAGCAAAGAATACCTTATGGTGAAACCTCCCCGAAATCGGCAATGGGGTTCAAGAAAGGGAAACCACCGCAACCGCCACAACCGCCACAACAAGCACAGAGCGGGCGGGTGCCCAGGTGCAAAAAACCTTACCAGAGGGACTCAACCTCAACAGACCACCACCCCAATCACTCGACTGTGGCGGCTGAATCGCCAAGCCACCGTCAACCCCATGTACGTTGTCCACTTAGTGTTTCATTCCTTCATATCTATTCCTCATAATATGTAGATGTACTCGTGACATTACTTTAATGGAATATAACTTAGACATGCTTATGACTTGTTTATATTATACAATGTACTTGCACCTGCCCAACTAGTCTTCAGTTAACAACGCATGTCCTATGACAACTAGGGGTGAGCATTCGGTTATTTGGTTCTAACTGAAAACCAAATTATAACCAAAAAATTGAATTTTATTCTGAGAACAAAATAACTGGAAACCGAATAACCGAAACGAAAAGCAAAATTTCATTAATTCGGTTTTTGATTAGAACCAAAAAATCAAAGTATTTTTAAGGTAGATTAGAACTGAATTATAAAGAGCAGAGTATAACATACAATATATATATTCAGACTCAACCCTGGAACGGAAAACCGAACTAAAATTTATTCGTATTACCCGAATAACCGAAATTTTTTTTAAACGGTAAAAATTTTAGGTTAAAAACCGGAAATAATTTCAGTTTTCAGTTATGACCAAATAACTGGAACCGAATACTCACCCATAATAACAATCTAATTCTCGAGCCTTGGCCACAAATCGTGAGAAAGTTCATGCGGTCTGCAATCAAGTTAGCACACCATGAACAATGGGACACCAGGGTTTACACACAAAAACCTGGACAATGCTCAACGCTATCCGGTGACATCTTGTGTTCTCAGCCTTGGACATTGTGCTTTGCGCTATCCAAACCTCCATAAGCACCCCGTGTTTATGGACCCGGACAATGCTCAGCGCTATTCGATGACATCTTGTGTTCTCAGTCTTAGACAATGCTCCACGCTATCCTCACCCCCCGTAAACATCCTGTGTTTATGGACCCAGACAATGCATAGTGTAATCTGGTGGCATCTTGCGTTCCTAGTCTTGGACAATGCTTTGCGCTATCCAAACAACATAAACATTCTGTGTTTATGGGTCCAGACAAAGCGTTATCTGATAACGTACGATCGTGCGCTCAAAGTGCCCGGGACTAGACCCAATACGTCTTCTGGATAGCTAGGGACTCATGTTTTCTGAAGGAAAATTACCTCTAACGAGAGGCCCACAACATGAACCTAGAGTGTTTCCCCACAAACAAAGTTTCCGAACATAGTTGTCGCGCTATCCAGCTGGCCAGAGAGTCACGCTTCCTGAAATGGTCAGTACCCTTGCTGAGTAGTCGAGCTAAGGAGTGCTACCCTTAAAAAATAAGTCCCTAGACAAAGCATCTGCACATTCTGGCTGGCCAAGGAGCCACACTTGTTGAAGGTGATGCACTTGTCGCTTAACGGCTCATAGGGGTACTTCCTTAAAAAATTAAGTCCCCGGACAACACCACGTGCTATCTGGCTAGCTCGAATGCTCTAACGCCTGTTGAAAAAGGAAGGAACTAGTTTTCTCCCCTTCACTACACAACTGCTCGGGCGCCTAACTAGCAAAAGTGTAAGTAAAAACAGAACATAAAAGAACCAGCTTTCTTTCCCCACATAAAAAAACTTGCTCAAAAGCCTCACAGGCAAAACTCCAAAGGAAACCGGGCCACTCCATCTTTTCTCCCGCATGCAAAGCTGGCTTAAAAACATGTAAGAAATTCAGCTCAACACAAGCTCAAAGGAACACAGTAAAGTTCGAACAAATGTAACTGATTACTTTCCATTAATCAAATGTTCACACGATCTACGCACTCGGCCCACAAACAGGCAAACATCAGAGCGGCCGAAATATATTCAAAAAGGGGACAACCCAGACAAAAGTAAGGGAAAAGTCCTATGCTACACTTTGTCCGGGTCATGCAAACTAGAAAATCATCAAACCTACGCTTAGATGACCCATTGAAAGATTCAGGCTATCAGTTTGCATAGTCACCAATAGGGTAGAAGGATCTAAGTTAATATCACCTTGGTTCACATGTGCGGCCTCTTCATTTTCATGAGTTAAGGCAGCTGATTCACTGCACCCCAGCAAATCAACCCCCTCAGATATAAAGGACCATGCCTCGGGAAGCATATGAATTTCCTTCGATATAGTCATCGCCTAGTACACATCAATGCGGAGCCACATTCCATAAGGAGCATCATTATCAGAGCCACACATACAGAAGAGCAAGAGTCAGCAACATGCAAGATTAATCCACACTTGGAGCATATCAGCGACATGTTATCATAAGTGATGGGAAAAACCAAATCAACCCCATCAAGGGCAAGAGGAAGGCAATGCATAAATAAGCGGAATCAAAATATTAAGAAATACTTTAAAACACAGATACCGATACCCGGATGAAGTACCATCCTCCATTACACTTTTGAAACCAGTCCAACTGCTACGCGGCTCGCTCTACTACCCAGATGTTGTGGAATGTTTCCGGGACTCCATATCGACCCCCATAATGGTATCCACTTGAAGACATGCTCCTCAACAGGTTTCACTGGATCCTGGGCTTGAACCGCAAAAAGGGAATTGTTGACTACCTATGGTCCGTGGACAAGAACGGTCTACATGGCTGTTGCTTGTTTAAATCCAACAATAAAAAGATTAGGCCCAATTTTGGAGAAAGGAAAACCATTACGCTCTAGAGCCTCCTCAAAATAATTGCTAAAGAGTCGGGAGTTATCGGGTACACTAACAATAACCACCCAAAGATACAACAATGATGCGATAATAGGATGCCACTTAGTTAAAAAAAAAGATAATAGGATGCCACTAACCTCTAAGACAGGCGTCCCTGGAAAGGGACGTTTGAGAATGTGAAGCTTTTGAAAAATGGAAAAACGACTGAACATGAAGAAAATAGTAATTGAAAGCAAAGGGTAAAGATGAAAAGAAAGAGGACATGGATTGTAGAACCTAAAATAGACATCCGAGAAGTTGAAAGGAACCAAAAGTATGGTGTGAAACTATATGGATTAAATGCAAGTTGCAGCTCAGAGAAAGTCAGTACACTGAAATAAGGAAAGAATGGCGATCAACTTGATAGAGCATCCTCATTGACGCAAGTTATGTTACGATTATATAGCTGTTATATAGTTGTATAGCTGTTATGTTAGTGTCTGATATAGACGTTGCTTCTGTAACATGTTATTACCGTTGGCGTCTAGGTTAGCAGTCAGGGATATAAGTAAGATTAGTGGTCTCTGTAATGTTTTGTGAGAGTAAGTCAAGACCTCTCTGTTAAGGTCCACTCTCCAAACTACGTTCCGTTTTCCAGTAATAGAAGAAGTTCTCCCTTCTTGAATTGCAGTCGCCTTCTCTACCCTTTTCATGGTATCAGAGCAGGACCTTTCCTGCTTTCTTTTTTCTCACCGTTGAAATTTCAAGAATCTCGATTCTGATATAAGAAAATGGCCAACGACGAAAATCCCAAGATTACTGAAGAGAGCGACAAGAATAAGGAAAAGGAAAAAGACATCGATGGAGGTTTGACGGAGAAGGAGAATGATCCTCTTCGGGTTCTAAATTCCGACACGCCCGGAACGATTTTAACCTGCAACAAGTACGGTGGAGGCCCCGGCTTCACCACCTGGAAGCGTAGCATGCTAATATCTTTGTCATCCAAAAATAAAATAGGCTTCGTCGATGGAACGCTGCTCAAGCCGACGGATTCCGAAATTTGTGCGTGGGCGTGGAAGAGATGCAACGATATGGTAATCTCATGGATTTTGTCCAGCTTGGAGAAGGCGATTGCAGAATCTGTTGTTTTCTGCCAAACCGCGGCGCAGATCTGGGAACAACTTAATGCAAGATTCAAAGAGGGAAACGTGGCGCGGTTTTATATTCTAGAGCAAGATCTGGCAAATTCAAGGCAGGGTGACGATTCCGTGAGTGCGTATTACACGAAGATGAAGAAACTCTGGGATGAGCTTGACTCGTCGAACCCTATACCTAGCTGCAACTGCGACAACAACAGCAAGCTACGCGAATATATTCAAACACAAAGATCTGTGAAATTCCTCATGGGCGCTCATCCTCGATACGCAAATGTCCGGGGAAACATCCTCATGATCAAGCCACTGCCCTCGATGGAGCAAATCTACTCCATTCTTGTCCAAGAGGAGCGACAAAAAGGAGTCTCGCGTGAACCAAACTCAGAACAAGACAAAGGCCAGATTGCTTTTGCGGCGGATACTGCGGCATCAATCTCAGTCAATTACAAGAAATAGTCGAGAAACCCTAGGCGACAAAACCTTCACTGCACTCATTGCCAGAAACCTGGGCATACGGAGGACCGATGCTTCGAAAAGGTCGGATATCCTCAAAATTGGAGAACAGGGAGAAGCAAGAAGCTTGTCGCCACCGTCAATGGTCAAGAAGAAACCCAGAATCCCAAAGAACAGAAGACCGCGAGAACTTACACAATAGAGGAGTTGAACCAAATTCTTGCACATTTTGCCAAGGAACACGAATCTGCCAACGCAGTTTCAAATCCAGGAAATGCGTCATACGGTTTTGTTGGTAAAACTAATCTTAAACCCTGGAATAATCTTAAGTGCTTAACTGCCTCTGATTTTTCTGTGAACCGTGACAACATAGTTTCCTGTATGCGCTCTGGGATTGACCACAATTGTTTAACTGCTTTCTCTGATTTGTCTGTGAATTGTGATGAGATACACACATGCTTGCATTCTGGAAATTCTAGAAGAGATAACAATGTTCAATGGATTTTAGATACAGGTGCATCACAACATATGTGTTCTGATATACAATTGTTTTCAGAGATTAGGGAACTTGAAAACGAACAACAAGTGGCTAGCCAGATGGGCACCCACAGAGAGTTCGATGTGTGGGAACTGTAGAAATAAATGACTGCCTAACTCTTCATGATGTTCTCTGTGTCCCAGCATTTAGATTTAATCTCATCTCCATAGGCAAACTAGCATAAAGCATGCAAGGTCGTTTTCTGTTTGATAACTCTTGTTGCCTCTTTCAGGACTTTAGAAATCAGATTGAGGAACAAATAGGCGTGTACAAGTCAGGGGTGTATCTTCTTGATCTAGACCGGGGTCCGAAAAATATGAACATTTCAGCTTCTGCTTGTGTCAAGAACACAATCTTGTTAGTGGTTTCGACTGTGATGATATTCTTGCTTTATGGCACCATAGGTTAGGGCATTTGCCGATAAGAAAGCTAGAAAAATTGAAACTGTTGGATGGAAAAAATTGTAAGAAGCAATTCATCTGTGAGTCTTGTAATAGAGGAAAGAGCCATAGATGACCTTTTCCAAAGAAGAGTTTGACAAATACCAACACTTTTGATCTTGTACATATAGATGTGTGGGGTCCATATAAAGTAAAAACTCATGATGGTTTCTCTTATTTTGTTACCTTTGTTGATGATTCATCTAGGGCCACATGGGTCCATTTCATTTCAGCTAAATCTGATGCTTTTTCTGTTATCATAAACTTTCTGAAAATGGTTCAAGTGCAATTTGGAAAAAAATGTGAAAATCATACGCAATGACAATGCATATGAGCTTGGGAGTTCCAAAGCCACCTCGGATTTTCTAAAACAAAAGGGAATAATCCACCAGATGACCTGTGCTTACCCCCCCCCCCCCCAACAAAATGGGGTGGTTGAAAGAAAGCACAGGCACATCTTGGAAACAGCTAGAAATCTGATGATTCACTCTTCCTTACCTCTTAGATTCTGGGGGGAAAGCATCCTTACTGCAGTATATACCATCAATAGAATGCCACTAGATTTCCTGGATGGAATTTCACCTTTTAAAATGCTATATGGGAGAGATCCCAACTATGCTGAACTTAAATGTTTTGGGTGTCTGAGTTTTGCCCACATCAACCAAGATCCTCATGATAAATTTTCAACAAGATCTGTGAAAGCTGTTTTCTTGGGGTACGCCCCTAACAAAAAGGGCTACAAACTCCTAGATCTAGACAATGACAGAATTATAGTCAATCGTGATGTCAGATTTTATGAGAATATCTATCCTTACAGAAACTCACATGAAAACAGAAATGTCACTAGGGAAGAAACAAGCATGAATAACAGTGATGAAAATTCTTTCCTGCCTTCGGATTTACACTTTGAACACATTAACCCAATTTTCTATGAAGAAGAAACAGAACAACACCATGAGACAGTTCCTGGAGATGCTAGAGTAGCAGAAGAAAGACAACCAGAGGACTTTGAAGCAGAGGAACAAACACAACCTGATGACGCCACAGCTGACCTGAGAAGATCAGCAAGGAGCAGGAACCAACCCACCTACCTTCAGGACTATGTTGTTGGAAAGGTCACATCGGCTACACCAGAGGCACAAAAATCAGCTAAGTTTCTGGATCCTTTTTCTTCAATCTTGAGTAATCGCCTGAATGTTTGTAACCCTGCTTACTATAAAGAACTAGAAAGGAACACATGCTTAGATGGCAGCTTCTCTCTATGCTCCATGCTTACTCCTGAAAAAACCATTAAAATCACAACCAGTCCCACTCTCACACATCATAGTAAATTCCCCTTAGCAGCTGCTGTCATTACCGGAAAAGAAATGGAGCCCACTGATTATTATGAAGCCATTAAGGATAAGAAGTGGATAGAATCTATGAAAGAGGAATTTGGGGCCTTAGAAAGGAATCAAACTTGGGATACAGTGGATCTCCCTAAGGGAAAGAAACCTATAGGTTGCAAGTGGGTTTACAAACTGAAATATAAAGGGGATGGGACTCTAGAAAGACACAAAGCAAGGTTGGTTGTTAAGGGATATACACAAAGGCATGGAATAGACTATCAAGAAACCTTCTCTCCTGTCATAAAATTCACCACCATCAGAACATTGATTGCTGTCAGCAGTAAAAGAAACTGGAAAATAACTCAGCTTGACATCAATAATGCTTTTCTTCATGGTGATTTAAAGGAAGATGTCTACATGGAAATGCCTTTAGGATATAGAAACACTGATTCTTTACAAGTGTGCAAACTTAGGAAATCTTTATATGGTTTAAAGCAGGCCTCAAGGCAACGACATGAAAAATTAAGTAGCTTTCTGATTAGTCTTGGTTTTCTGCAGTCTTTAAATGACTACTCCTTGTTCTCAAGAAAAAGAAATGGTTTATCTGTGTACCTAGCTGTATATGTTGATGACATAATATTAACAGGCAGCGACACAGAAATGATACACTCAATCAAGCAGCAGCTAGACAGTAAGTTTAAAATCAAGGATTTGGGGCAAATCACATACTTCCTTGGGATGCATTTCATACATACTGCACTGGGTATTGTTGTAACTCAAAAACAGTACTCAGAAAACCTCGTAAAAGAGTTTGGTTGTGAAAACAGTAAGAGTACAGCAGGTCCTCTTAAACTTAACAACAAACTCTTAAAGGAGCAAGGAAATCTTCTCAAGGATCCTCTAATGTATAGAAAACTCGTAGGAAAGATAAGTTTCCTAGCGCATACAAGACCAGATTTATGTTTTACTATCCAACTCTTAAGTCAATTTCTGCAGGAACCACGAGATACACACCTGAAAGCTGCTCTGCATACATTACGGTATATTAAAGGGACAACAGGTTATGGACTTGTCTTTAACAAAACTGCCTCTTTGAAACTAACAGCTTTCTGTGATGCTGATTGGGCAGGATGTCCCAACACCAGAAAGTCCATTAGTGGGTACTACATCGAGCTAGGAGGTTCACCAATCTCGTGGAAGGCCAAGAAGCAAAGCAGCGTGGCCCTATCCTCTGCAGAAGCAGAATATAGAGCGTTGAGACAGACGACAACAGAGCTGAGCTGGCTTTCCCGAATCCTCCATGAGCTGGAGGTAGAAGGGATCCTTCCAATACCTCTGAAGTCTAATAGTCAATCTGCAGTATACATAGCGCGAAATCCTGTCTTCCACGAGCGCACCAAGCATATAGAAGTCGATTGCCACTTCGTCCGGCAAAACATCCAAGAAGGCATGATCAATGTCGAGTTTATTCCTTCACACCAGCAGCTAGCGGACATCCTCACTAAGACACTGGCTGGAAAGGATTATCCAGAAGTCACACGGCAACTAGGGATGCAACTAGTGTGAATAATAACAGCTATTGTTATTTGTGCAAAGTTCACACTATATTCGTGTAACCTTTGAGGGAGGGTGTTACGATTATATAGTTGTTATATAGCTGTTATGTTAGTGTCTGATATAGACGTTGCTTCTGTAACATGTTATTACCGTTGGCGTCTAGGTTAGCAGTCAGGGATATAAGTAAGATTAGTGGTCTCTGTAATGTTTTGTGAGAGTAAGTCAAGACCTCTCTGTTAAGGTCCACTCTCCAAACTACGTTCCGTTTTCCAGTAATAGAAGAAGTTCTCCCTTCTTGAATTGCAGTCGCCTTCTCTACCCTTTTCAAGTTAACCTTTCTACCTTTCTCATGATTGAATCCATTATTCAAAGCCAATTGGGATGAGAGGAACTAAAGAAAGCAGCGCAGATACGAAAGTCTGGGTCTGCTTCGACTGGCCGCCTCCCACTGTTGGGAGGAAAAAAAGGAACTCCGCTCCCAACGAAGACTAATAAGAGTTTTGTTATGATTTGGATTCCTTTCTTCAGGACAATCAAATCACTTCCCAGAATTTACATTAGTACAACAACCAATCAGGCAAAGAATTATACATGCCTAATTTCCTCACCAAAACAATAATAACAGACATTTCCTATCAGAAGAGTGTCTTCATTTTGCTACTACATACATACATTACATTAGAATTAGATAGTACAACTCACTCTTTTTTAAGCCAGCCATGGGGTATTGTCTTGTATGCTACCTTCCTCCATACCCAGCCGAAGAGACTGAAAACGTAGTAGAGCACATTTCAATATCCTCACTACCCCCAGCAGCACCAGCATCACCCTCTTTCCTCGAACCAATCACATTCCCATACCACGAAGAAGATGATGTAGAATTCACATAATCCTCAAACCCGCCACTCCCACCCCTACCAACATTCCCATTAAACCCACCAGGATCCTGTATCACTTCCGGCAACGGCACTTCCCCTTCCAAATACCTAACCACTTGCCTCATTGAAGGCCGATTCGCTGGATTATCCGTCGAACACATCAATCCAAGCTTCAAAACCGCCATAGCTTCCGCCTCATCAAACTCACCCTTTAGCTTCCTATCCACTACATCCAATACCCCACCTCCCTTCCACCTGTCCCACACATAATCCACCAGTATCAGCTCCTCCGGCAACGCCTTCGGCTCCACAGGTCTCCTCCCACACGCTACTTCCAACAAAAACGCCCCAAATGCAAACACATCCGAACTCGTCGTTGGTTTCCCCGTTTTTGTCAACTCCGGTGCCAAATACCCCATTGTCCCCACCACTCTCGTCGTCGTCGGGTAACTCCCGTGCTCATACAGTTTCGCCAACCCAAAATCCCCTAATTTCCCATTCATTTCACCATCAAGCAATACATTCCCAGCTTTCACATCTCTATGTATCACAGTCTGATCCCACCCTTCGTGCAGATAAAACAGCCCCGACGCCACACCTTTCACAATACTAAACCTCTGTTTCCAACTCAACACCCTTTTCGCTCCATTAAACAAGTACTTATCCAGACTCCCATTCGGCATATAATCATACACAAGCAACAAATCCCCTCTCCGCCGACACCAACCCAACAATTGGACCAGATTCCGGTGTCGTAATTGACCAACACTAGCTATCTCCGCCACAAACTCCTGCAACCCCTGTTTTGATTCTGGCGCCACTCGTTTCACCGCCACTTCCTGCTTCGTCGCTGGTAATGTTCCTTTATAAACTTTCCCAAACCCACCAAACCCAATCAACTCCTTGTGACTAAACCCTCTAGTCGCCTCTCTCAGAACCCCGTATGGGAACCTATGTGGACCGATTTCTAGCTCCCATGGCTCAATCACTTCCCTGTTTCGATACCACCACACAACAATACAAACGACTAACCCACTTATAATCACCAACAAAACTGACCCTAACGATGACCCCAGAATCAAACCCAACTTCGACCCTTTCGGTTTCGGAAGTGATGGCAACTCAGACAAGTCAAGCGCCGCTGCTTCCCCACTCACATTAAAACTCCACCCCATTACATAATGCGAACTCGCCAACAATCCAGTCGAAGCTGAGAAACCGACATACATATACTCATCCAGATACGGAGTTAAATCAAATTTATACGATAAAATACCCTTCTTCGGTTTCTGAGAAGTCAGTGATAACCGGACATCTATAGTCGTTGTCGCGGAATCATAATCAACCCAAGCTAGAATTGTCTGCCCACTAGTCAAATTCAATACCTGCTTCGTTGAATTACCATCGACATAGTACCCAGCTGTCGCCGACGCGTTGGATCTCATACTGTTGATGTCAATACCCACATGGTTATTATCAATATCCTTGAATTCCACGTTTGTGATGGTGTCGAACTCGATAGCGACTAGATTGTGAGTTATGTTCTCGTTAACGGGACCGTTCAGTAAACCTAAGTACTGATTTGATGACGCGCCTTTAAGTTGTTTGTCGGAGGCGATTGCGAAAGCCATGCCATGTCCACCAAGGTTTTCAAACTGAGGAACGATTGAAATGGCGAAGACAGTAGAAAAGGAGAGGGCGGGTGTGGAAGAGGAAGTCTTGAATCGGATTGGTGAAGTGTAGAAGGCGTGGCCTAGGAGACGTGGTGTGGTGTTGGTGAGTTGAAGGATTCCGTATTGGTCGATGATGGCTTCACCTGAGAGGGTTAGTTTGTTGGCTGATGATTTGAAGCCGTTGAAAAAAAGGTTTTGACCGGAGGTTAGGAGAAGTAGGGTGGAGAACAAGAAGAAGGAAGTAGAGGGGAGATGATCTGAAGGAGAGGCGGCCATGGTGGGGGAGTTGAAGATGGAGGGAGGTCATGAGTGGTGAGTGATTGAGGAGCAAGCGAAGCGGTTTGACATTGAAGGTAATGGTGTGCGGGTGGGTGCTTTCTGATGTGAAGGATGGTGGATGTGGGTGGGTGACAATGAAGAGGATGTCGACTGGTTTTATAACGTGGTTTCCAGAATGTTGAGACAGAAAACAGAGAATGTAGAAGGAAGAGAGAAAGAAGGGGTCAACCATCGACGTCTGGGCAGAACGACTTTCGCATACTGGGCTTGCCAGCCTATAACGATCGCGCGTGAATTGCCTTCACCAGTCGTCTGGCCCGTGAGCAATTATTTTCTGATCTGTCTGCCAAAAGACAAAGTACCACTTGACGTGAAATGTAAAAAAGTGTGGTCTAATTGATTTGAATTTAGTTGTACAGCAGCAAAATGGTCTCAAAACGATGGTCCAGCAGTAAAAAATTATGGATTGCTATATTTGAAGAATATGACACATACTACCTCCTCACATTTTGACTTTTTTTTTTTTTTTTTTTGCATGTTTTTCACTTTAATATTAGGTAAAATAATTTTATAAAATAAATTTTTACAACTTATAGTTTTTCATACAAGTATTTCATCGTAAAACTTGAATTTATAAAATTATGTTATCTTATATATTAAATATTGAAGTCAAATGACATATTCAAATAGTAAATGATAAGGGATGGAGGAGTATAAAATTAAGTAGATGTTCAATTAAGTATTATTTGAGGGTGGTTGCAAGTGACTGCACAATGACCTAAGCTGATGTGGGTTTTTCAATGCAGCTAACGTTGTTTGGGTACTGTTAAAGGTAGTTGTTTTTTTTTTTAAGGGAAAATTCATGAGATATCCCTGTTTTCTTTTGTAATTCAAAATATACCCCTGTGATTTTAGTAATTTAACTTTAAACATGCTTAATGTTGTCCAAAATTGATGAAACTTTACATGGACGATGCTAAAGTGTTATTTTGGTTCAATATCAAATTTGAAGTTTTTTAAGCTCACATGTGACCTGTGGGATCCAATGAGCAGTCACATATTCATTGGGTCCCATAGGTCACATGTAAGCTTAAAAAACTTCAAATTTGATATTGGACCAAAATATAACACTTTAGCATAGTTTCATATTCTCAATATTATCCTTAGTAATTCGTTTTGATAGGATGGATAGTGTTGGGGAGAAACAAAAATGGGGAACTTCTTTGTTAAAATAGCTTATCATCTTGCATGCTCAATGAATCCACATCAGGACAGTTCATCGTGACACAAAAGACAAATTGGTCTATCCATGAAAAGCCTGTACATGTGCAATTTCTCTATGCATATCCGTTGGTTTGCTTGGAGAAATGTTGCAAGGCATGCTTCCCTGTTGTGCAAAATTTTTCAATAGATGTCGCAATAATAATCTTGAATGGTGTCTCATTTGTGGTGGTTTAAAAAATATGACTTATGTCTTTCTGCAATGCCAAGTGGTCCATTGATGGTGTCGACAGGCCAAGTTTGTTGCTAAAGTGCTTTTCGGGATTGGTTTCTTTCCTTATGTTTGGATAAGGAGCTTATAGAGATTGAGAAGATAATCCATTGTTTTTGGAAGTAGTGGTTTGCTCAATGTCAAAAGTGAACTGATGAAATAAATTGATTTTCATAATGTCGAAAAGAATGAGGTTGTTATTTCTTCATTTACATGTACATATTGTTATAAGTAACACCTTAATTAGTTAATATGCAAGGTGAGTTTTTATTAATGATAGAGTTTTGAATGATTAGTTAACCAAAATTTGGTTTATATATCATTCTTCGGCAACGTTGTTGAAGATAAGATTTCTAACAAAAAAAAGTAGAATATAGCTGGCATATAGATGATTCGTTCTAATGGTCTGTTGTTCAATTAATTGGAAGCTTAGATGAGTATATTAATTAAAAGAAAAAGTTGACTAAAAACGGAAGTTGAGATAGAAAATTGGGATCTAACTAATATTTTAGTTTAAAGAAACGTTAACTACGTACCAACTTCACGTTGTAAGCAAATGCAGCCGTGCTGCTTAAGCATCAATAAATCATAAGTATCCGGTTTGGGGGATATTGAGTGTCATTGTCTCTATCTTCAGCTGGTCGGACCAATTTCTTCAAGTAGAAAAATTGTTAGCTCCATTATTGATCCGTTTCAAATTGAGTAGAAATTTAACCCGCATGCACGTTTTTCTTTTTTATTCGTTTTTATGTTAGGTTCTTAGATTAATTTTCATGTTTCTGATCTCTTTAAATGTGAATGGTCTGTGCATAACTGATGATGATTAAAGAAAGGTAAACAATGATTCATTGACTCACGGTCCCAAATCACGGCCAATATGTTTCTTTTTCAACCATATTGCTATTTATTGAAAGATTTTGATATTGAATTTTTGTGGGTTAGTTGTTGAATGGATATGCCTACGCTACGCTGCATATCTAAGCCACAATGCCGCAAAGAATTCTCACTTCTCCTCTACACACTCGCCAATTATCAATTAAGATAGTCAACAAGTCATGCCATAAATGCTGTCCACGGGTCAGCTTTCTTATTTCAAGATGGTCAAAAGTTACATGATTTGTTTTTGAGTGAAAGCACCACACTTCAAAGCCGCCTAATTTGTTGAATAGTACAAGGGCCAAAAAAAAAAAAGCTGCGGTCAAAGTGCCATGTCGATTTTTCGTATGTTAGTGCTATGAAAGTATTTATTTTAGGATCTCGTAAATCTATGGAGAATGCGACAATACTACTATTCCACGTCTTTATCGTGGGAGATTCGGAG
This sequence comes from Limonium bicolor, assembly GCA_023374045.1. Taxonomy (NCBI): domain Eukaryota; kingdom Viridiplantae; phylum Streptophyta; class Magnoliopsida; order Caryophyllales; family Plumbaginaceae; genus Limonium; species Limonium bicolor. The sequence continues at coordinate 144,207,050 of CM041782.1, forward strand.
TACTGAAATACAGCTAAAATTGAGATATTCAGATAACGAAATTGCTGAGCTATCCATTATTCTCTATTATCATAGCTTCTACACGGTGGCGCATCCAGAAGGGTTCTGTCACGTTAAAAGATTTTCTTAACACCATCACTTTTTAAAATATTATGTCATTTTATATTTTTTAAAAAATTTATAAAAACATTTAATAAATTTTCAAAAAAATTTGGGGACGGCCCCTTTGAATCCGTCGCCTGTTCTACACCTCCTAAACTATAAGTTGTAATTATGATTATACTTAAAAAACCCGCCTAATGACTAGAAGAGTTTAAAGAACGCAACCACAATCAAAATGATTCCAGGCTTGCTTCAGTCGTAAAGTAGACGGAAAAAATGACAAAAAAAAAGAGAGAGAGTAAGAGGAAGTACGCGCCTTCACGCGCGCGACAGTTCCTTTCTTCGTTCTTCTTCGTTGTGGAAATTCTGCCCAACGAGAAATCTATAGCTCATCATGAGCTATCAGCACAAATTTATGCTAGCTCAGAGAGAGGAGCTGCCCGCGAATCAGAAGGAGGAGGTGGTATTGAATGCTGCAATAAAGAAAAGGAGAGGAAGTCGGAGGAGCAAGGAGTGCGAACCTGTAGCACGTCGCATCGGGATTCAATGGTGGTGGGTGCGGAGAAGCTGAAACGGCGAAACGAGCAAGAGAAAGAGAACGGTAATGATTCTCCACCGGTGAGATTGAATAGTAGAGGTAAATCTCACCCTCTATTGTCTGCTCTAGGTTGTAAATTTCCAGACACCAAATCTGCAGATAATCTAGGTTTTGCAGTCGAAATTATGTTACCGTGTAATAGTGGAATAGAAATATTAAGTAGATTCATCCTTGTATATGATAAACACTGCGTTCCTGTTAGCATTCTTCATTTCGATTTTTACCTCAATAGACACCCCCCTAGAAGAGTGAATCTCGTCATGGAAATTGCTTCAAAACTAGAACAATTTAAACCTTCACCCAGCTGAATCGGAGTGCTCAGATTCAGAACCCTTGATCATCGAACAACCTAACCCCGACTACAAAAGAGCTCTGGTTGGAAAAGTGTGGCATCCGAATAGAATTCACTCCAAGTTGATGCAAAATTTCATGAATCAGATTTGGAAACCTAAACCCCATCTTCGGGTCAATGAAGTAAGTTTCAACACCTTCTCCTTCCTTTTCTCCTCTGAAATTGAAGCCAAACAAATCCTCGCAAATGGCCCATGGCACTTCCAAAACAGACTTTTAGCCCTTAAACCTCTCAATCCTGCTCTGAGTTTCGGGGAACATGAGTTCAAGTCCATCAACATTTGGGTAGGTATCCATGGCTTACCCATTGGATATTGCAACAGATCCTTAGCCATTCTGCTAGCCCAAAGATTGGGCAACTTCATCGAATTCCCATATAAGGTTAATCCTCTTCTCGTGTCCTTAGATTCAAGATTGAGATAGATATAGAAGATCCTCTCTATCGTGTGTTGTTGGTGACCACTGGTCATACGAAACGAATATGTAGAGTATCTTATGAGAATCTCTCCAATTTCCACTTCATTTGTGGAAGAATCACCCATACCCTGAATGAGTGCAAAATCACCAAAGATAATCCCAACTATCTTGAGAGGTTTGGTCCCTGGATCAGGGCAGAGAATGCGAGTAATATGGCTCCAATCACAGAAGAAATCCTACTGCAAAAATGGAGAAAAGAAGGTCTTATCAAGGAAGAGTTTTTCAATAACCCCAGTCCTTTAGCCACTACCAGTAATCCCCATGTTAATGTTGAACTGTCTTTGGCTACAAATACCCCCCAGGCTTAAACCTCAATGTCAATCCTCCTCGATTTAGATCTACAATCCAAATACCTAGCTCTGTTAATACCCATTACCCTACACCCCTGAAATCCTTCCCCCCTCAACCCCCCCCCCCCCTTATGTTGAAACCTATTAGCCAGTCTTAATCAGGCCGGCCCTTGCTTAACCCCTTTCTTTCATCTTCATCCATCCCATCTCTCATAATCTCTCTTCTCCCTCCCATGTCATCTCTGAGTCTCAGAAGGCTGGCCAATTTCATTATTCCCCAACTCAATATCACCCAATCCTTGGTACTCTCACCCCCTTAGTCCACAAGCAACAATCTGGGGCTTCTCAGCATCAAAACTCTAATCCACATCCCTACAGTCACTTCTATAAAAATTTTGACTGGAATGCTGCTATTTCCTTTTTTGGATCAGAAGCCTTCAAAAAACCAAATAGCCCTGATTCCATTAACCAAGTTTCTCCTCCAACTGTCTCCCAAGTGCTAAGAGAAGCTGATCAGAGAGTTAACATCCCTTCTGGTAATGCTTCCTACTCTGCTTCAAAAGAACCCTCTCCTCCCTTCCAACAAAGGCCGTGGAAACAGAAAGCTCTCACTTCCTTATCCCTGGGCCCTATTAAAACTGTTTTCAAGAAGAGGAAAGTTTCCAAACCTCAGCCTCTTATGATTAGATCCACTCCTATTCTGGAGGAAGATTTAGAGGAGTCTGACAGCTTTGAAACTCTCCTAGCCAAGGCAGACCTTGCTGAGCAGCAAGGCTGCCGCTCTCAATGAGTTGTCTTAGCCTTAACTGTCGGGGTTTGGGTCGACCCCAGGCAGTCTCTTGGGTTTAGGGGATTCTCAAGAAGCACAAACCTGAGATAGTTTTTTTGATGGAGACCCATAGATCAGCAGACCAGATGGAAGGAATTTTTAAGAAATGGAACATGTTTGATGGGATGTGTGTGCCTAGTGTGGGAAGAAGTGGTGGTCTGGCTCTTTTGTGGAAGAAAGGGATTAATCTTTCAGTCATCAATTCCTCCTCTCATCACATTGCTGTTGACATCTCACTCCCAGGTATGAATACTTTTAACTTTACTGGTTTTTATGGGTGGTCAAACTGGAACCTTAAGTTTCTTTCCTGGAAGCTGTTGTTAGCTCTTAGAAGACAGGTTAATATCCCTTGGATCTTAGCAGGGGATTTTAACCAAATTATGTTTGAAAAATAGAAAGAAGGAGGCAAGATTAGAAATGATTCTCATATGGCACTTTTTAGGGATGCTGTTAGAAGGGCTGGGTTAGTGGATGCTGGATTTATAGGAACCCCCTTCACTTACACAAACTGTCAACCAGTTCCTCATCTTTCTGTCAGTAGGCTAGATCGAGTTTTTATTTCTTCATAAACCCAAAGGCTTTTCCCTGCTCTTTCTGTTCAACATCTTCCTAGAGATTTTTCTGATCACTGTCCGTTACTCATTAAGCTGTTAGGAACCCACAAAAAACCAGGCAACATTTTTTGATTTGAGGATATGTGGCTTTTGGAAAATCTTTCTAGATGTAAACAAAAATTCCTTTCCTGGGATGGGTGGAACATCCATAAGGTTAGAAACAAAATCAAAGACAAAAAAGGAACTTCACAAAATTGCCCTTACCAACCAAACCGTGGGCTGTATCTCTAATAAGAGAGGCTCTTAGCAGAAATTGAACTTCTTCATTTCAAAGAAGAGTTGTGGTGGAAATAGAGGTCGAGAGACAAATGGATTAAGGAAGGAGACAAGAACACAGCTTATTTCCATACTAAGGCCACTGCTAATAATAGGAGGAATTCAATCTTTGGTCTGGAGCAAGACAATGGCAGAATGGCCTTTAACTGGGAGGACTAGGAATCCATTTCTAGAACTCACTTTCAGAATCTCTTCACTGCAACCAATATTGATAATCTTGATCCCTTCTATGAACTGGTTGAAAACATCCTCAAACCATAATATTTTCTGCCCTTTCCTAAGAGCACAATCATCCTGAGATTCTGAGAGCTGTCAAAAACTTGGGAAGTGATAAAGCACCTGGCCCTGATGGTTTCAATGGAAAATTCTACAAACACTTTTGGGATATCATAGGAAGCCAAGTATCTCAGTTGGTCCTTGGCATTCTTAATGGACAACCTCTCCCCCCTTCTCTGAATGATTACTATATTACTCTCATCCCAAAATCCCAGGAGCTACCAACCTCAATAATTTCAGACCTATAGCACTCTGCAACTTTACTTATAAGATTATCACCAAGGTTTTGGCCAACAGAATTCAGCCATTACTCCCTGAGATCATTTCAGATAATCAATCAGGGTTTGTTCATAAAAGACTTATCACAGATAATGTAATCCTAGCTGGTGAACTCCACAATAAAATAGCCAAAACTCAAGCCACAAAAAATCCGCTCTTTGCTTGCAAGATTGATCTCAGCAAAGCTTATGATAGACTTGAATGGCCTTTCATTGATAATATTTTAAGAGCTATGAGATTCCCTGACTCTTGGAGAATCCCGGTTATGAATTGCATCACTTCAGTTAGAGGAGTTGTCATCATCAATGAATCCTCTGGTATAATTTTTCCCCAAAAAAGAGGTATTTGACAAGGTGATCCCTTATCACCCTTCCTCTTTATCCTTATCCAGGAAGCTTTATCCAGAGCTATTAACAAAGCTATGAATGACAACCTTTATCTTGGTATCTCTATCTGACAGTTCGTAACGAGACTTCCGTATTACTCAGTCTTGGACTGAGCTCTTAGTATTAACTACTGTAACGAATGCAATCTCGATGTAGAAGAAAACTCAGCCACTAATATATATTAATAGCATGAAAAACTCCTCACCTGATCTGCTCAACACCTTGAACAATCACTTACTAATCTATCACTCTTTGAATGACAGTAACACGCCTCTAATCGCGAATATGAAATCGCTCTAATTACACTCAATGAGACTCGCTGTAAAAGGGTATAGCTCTCTAGTTTTTCCCAAGAAAAGCGTGCCCTAAACTATATCTATACAAGTATATATATATACAAAAAGGGATAGTCAGTTACGTAAACAAACTATCCAACAATAGCGTGAACTGAGGAAGATATATCTTCACACAGCTAGTACCGAGAATAAAGGAAGATAAATCAGTAAGAATCTTAACGACTCATAGCCGCATATAGTGTCACGTGAGCAGCTCCGCTTTCTGTTGCAGTCATGAGTACAAGACCGGCACTGCATATTTGTCACACATCAAAAACTATAAGTATGTGTCTTCCACATACATTTACAGTTTCCCCCTTTTTTGATGTGTGCAAACTTTGGTCATGGTGAACTGAAATACCACGTATCATATTCCCCCTGAAATATAGATTCCCCCTGAAACATAGCTAACGAAATCAACAGCCAAGACTTAAATATTCACCATGTTTCCCCCTTTTGCGCAATCAAAAATGGTACGGGCCTAGTAACTCACGAAATGTAAAGAAACGTACTGAGGAACACGAAACAGCATTTTATACAATGTTAATTGCAGGAAAGAGTTTCAGAAAGTGGCAAAACAGCAGGAACAACCAAGTAATAGGTCACAAGAAACGAAGGACAGGGAGAAAGATAGTCTGATATAGGCACCAACAAGACAAACTACACCAACAGCCTAGGTCTGGAGAACAAAAACAGCACTAAGGAAAGACAAGGCACATGTGGAAAGATTAACGTCGCACCCCCAGATGAGCTTCAAGATGTGCCAACCGTGCATTCACATCCTTGACTAAAGACAGAAATTCTTCCAACTGGTGCGAAACGCTGCCAAGATTTTCTGAACCAGCTTTAGGCGGCTGTTTAAAATCCACATATTCCCATCAGACCAAGCCCCATCTTGGATAAAGTAGTCTGGGAAAGGTCATGATTATGATCCAGAACTTTGGCAGAGTCAGTAGAAAGATCAACAGAGAAGTACTCAAAGACTGTTGTCAACCAGGCAGCATAAGGCAAGGATGAGGTACACTGAGTAATAGCATGATGGATATGAAACAGCATAAAATGAGGCAAGCTTATAGGACACGTCTGGATAAGACACCACATCAAACAAATGTCCAGGAATGTAACAAATGTCCAGGAATGTAACTGTCCCACGTTGATCATTCCTGGGAGCGATGCCTTGATAAACAATGATATGAAGCAGACGACCAAGCACATCAAGCTGCCTTTGCGGAGCAGACCGAATCTTGCGGGTCTCAGGTTCAATCCCAAAGAACCCAAACAGATCCTCATCCTTTTGAGAAGGAGCAAAAGTATTAATGTCACGAGAAAAAGTCTTGATACCGTCAAATGGAACATCCAAAATCATGCCGATCAAATCAGGAGTTAGCTCAATATCCACACCTTTAACCTTGGACCGAATCAGATATTCATCCACAAATTGCAAGTTCTTGTAAAATTCTTTAATCGACTCCCAGTAAATTTTCGTACCCCGAGTAAATACTGACGACCAGCCTTGAGCTGATAGGCAACTAGCAACATTTGACAACTTATTCTTGCGAAGCCAAGCACAATCCACAAGTTTTCCCACAACAATATGTGTATTACGAATCTCAGTTTTAAAGGCAGGAAAACAGGGAAAAGAGTGACCCGACCAGGCGGAGTTCGTCGAAGAAGAACCTGATGAAGCAACCGACACAGTAGCGGAATAACTTGGCACCGGTGTTGTACGCCGAGGACGTTATGAAGAAGACGCAATAGGAGCTTGTGCAGCACAACGCTTGCGTCGGCGCAAGACGGATAAGGGCACATCATCATCGGAGAGAACATCAGGGTGCGACGGGGTAGAGGAGGGCGGAGGCTGAGAACGACGCGGTCGAAGAGTTTGGCGACGTCGAAGAACAGCAGTCCGAGAAGGACGGGTCTAGGATCTAGGGTTTCGGCGGGGAGGTGACTGATTTTGTGGGGATAATGGGGGAGATGTTGGCATAGGATCCGAAACAGGTGAATCATCGAAGGGAACATCGCAAGAGGGAAATCCTCAGCACATTTTTTGGTGGAGAATCCGGGGTAGAGAGTGGCATTTGTAAAAACAGAGGGGGGGTACTCAACAGCAAGTGGGATATGATATTCGGGCTGCATGGGTAGCAAACTGGAGTCGATAACAATGGTCGGAATAGACGAATCAAGAAAATGTGGAACGGAGAGGGAAAGTAGCTGACGGTAGGCAAAAGCTGGGTCATACAGTACGATTTCCATGGCGATGGTGGCGGAGCAAGAAACAGGATGCAAGCAAACAGGAAAGATCAGGGATTTTGAGAAAGGAAAAGACGCTGCGAAATATGGGTTTAAGACTGACAGAGAAGTAAGGCTGACAAAACGTGGGGAAATGGGTATGTAGAGTGGACGACGTTTGAGAAGAACGTGAGAAGGTATTTGAGGCTAAACAGTTGGAATTTGTTTTTTTTTTGTGGGTAAGTGTCTAGTTAAAAAAAATGAAAAACGTTCCTACTATAACACCAGTAACATGAAAAAACGTTCCTACTATAACATTGATCCATATCATCTATAACGTGTTCCACAGCAGTCTACGAAAAACCTCACTTAGATGAAAATGTAAACTCCACTCATATCTAGTACCATGTTTGTACACAAAAGAAAAGAAACACGGAAAATAAAAGTAATGGACCTTAATCAACGTTAACCATGCCCAGTGCTAGACTGAGGTGAGTGAAGATCTCCCGAGGAAGCGGTTTAGTAAAGATATCCGCCAATTGCTGCTCAGTAGAACAATGGAGCAATTCTACAGTTCCTTTCTCGACTTGATCACGAAGGAAGTGATGACGAATCTCAATATGTTTTGTACGAGAGTGTTGAACTGGATTCTTTGACAACGCGATAGTAGATTGATTATCGCAGTAAATAGGAACTGGTGCTTGAGGCATGCCATAATCTTCTAGTTGATATTGGAGCCATAGAACTTGGTCACAACATGCACCAGCAGCAACATACTCAGCTTCCGTAGTGGACAAAGCTACAGAGGATTGTTTCTTAGAAAACCACGATACCAGACTAGTACCAAGGATGAGCACATCCTGATGTACTCTTGCGATCAGTAAGAGAGCCTCCAAAATCCGCATCAGTGTATGCCTGGAGTGAAAAAGAGGATCCTACATGATAAACCAAACCCAGGTTAGGAGTACCACGCAAGTAACGAAAAATTCGTTTCACTGCCTGAAGATGAGGAACTCGTGGATCAGCCTGAAACCTTGCGCAATAACAGACACTGTAGAGAATATCAGGTCTGCTAGCGGTAAGGTACATTAAAGAGCCAATCATAGCCTTATATGCAGTTGGATCAGTAAGGTCAGCTTGAGTTTCTGAGCTAAGTTTAGCAATGCTAGACATTGGAGTTGCCAGTGATTTTGCAGTATCAAAACCGAACTTGGACAGCAATTCAGGTGGTGTATTCCCCTTGCCAAACAAATGTGTGAGTGGGAGTCTGACGAATTTGCAATCCTAAAAAGAAAGTGAGTTCTCCCATACTGCTCATTGAAAATTCGTTTGTCATCACAGTTTCAAATGATTTAGACAACGCAGGACAAGACGATCCAAACACAATATCATCAACATAGATCTGAATCAACAATATATCAGAGTCCTGGAATTTTAGAAACAACGTACTATCCACCTGACCTCTGGTAAATCCCTGCTGAAGTAAATAAGAAGTAAGACGAGCATACCAAACCCGCGGATCCTGCTTCAATCCATAAACGGATTTCTTGAGTAGAAAAACATCATCAGGTCTGGACTGATCTATAAATCTAGGGGGTTGTGCCACATATACCTCTTTATCAATATAACCATTCAGAAACGCACATTTAACATCCATTTGGTATAAGGGAAATGCCCTATGTGCCGCGAATGCGATCAATATGAATTGCTTCCAGGCGGGCAACAGGTGCATAGGTTTCGTCATAGTCTATACCCTCTTGCTGATTGTACCCCTGAACTACTAGTCGGGCCTTGTTACGGGCAACATGACCATCGGCGTCAAGCTTGTTGCGATAAACCCAACGTGTACCGATAACCTCCTTATGACTTGGTCGGGGAACTAAGGTCCAGACATCATTCTGTTTGAACTCATTGAGTTCATCCTGCATAGACTGTATCCAATCAGCATCAGCAAGAGCTTCTTTGATATTACGGGGTTCTATACGAGACAGGAAACCTTCGTGGGCGCAGAAATTCCTAAGTGAGTTGCGAGTCACACGTCCTGAGTTCAAGTCTGAAAGAAGATTATCCAGCGAAATGCCAGGGGCCCGACGAGAAGGAATGTTAGAGGGAATTGTGGTATCATCAGATTGAGAGCTTGGGTCTCCATTTGATACAGAATTGTCAGTTTCAGAAGTTTCAACTTGCATGGAAGAGCTATTCGGATTGTCAGAAGACAGTTGCAATGAAAGAAGAGATTGGAATGAGATTCTGTGTGTGAGGTAATAGGAGAGTCTTGAACAGATGGAGATGGTGAATCCGAATCTAAATCATCAGAATCATCGACACCTAATTCTGACCCAATATTTTGTGGATCCCGAAAACCAAAATTCATTTCATCAAACCATACATATGACGATTCCTCCACAACAAGAGTGTTTGTTAAATACCCGATAAGCCTTACTAGTAGTAGAATACCCCAAAAACACTCCTTCATCCCTCTGGGGTCAAGCTTCCCAGTGTTAAGCTTACCATTGTGCAAGATGAAACACCTACACCCAAATACCTTAAAGTATCCAATTGACGGAGGTCGTCCCTTAACCAGCTGATATGGAGTTTGATTGAGCATGGGTCTGATAAGAGCCCTGTTGAGAATATAGCATGCCGTGTTGACGGCCTCTCCCCAAAACTAGGTGCTAATCCACTTGCATTAAGCATTGTTCGTGCCATCTCAACTAATGTACGATTCTTTCGTTCCACAACACCATTCTGCTGAGGTGTACGTACCGCTGAAAAAGTATGGGTGATACCTTGATCAGTACAGAACTGTCGAAAATGCTGGTTGACAAATTCTGTGCCATTGTCTGAACGTATGGTACGCAAAGGAAACCCCAATTGGCGCTGCATCTGAACACAGAACTCTTTAAACCGATTGAAAGTATCTGCTTTAGCATGAAGTAGATAAATCCAGGTGAAGCGAGAATAATCATCAACCAAAACAAAAATGTATTTCTTCCCAGCCCTGGTCATGGTGCGCATAGGTCCTACCAAATCCATATACACCAATTCTAGCACCGTAGTGGTAGAAACCACAGACTTAGGAACATGTGCTGAACGTGTCTGCTTATTTAGCTGGCATGCACTACAAGGAAAATCTTCTTGAAGAACTGATGATGGTAATCCTTCAACAAGGTGTTGAGTGCGCAATTTATTGAGCAGGCGAATGTGAGCATGACCAAGACGCTGATGCCATAAGTTAGCAGTTTCTGTGGAAGCAGCGAGACAGGTGGCGTCCAATCTTTGATCATCAACATCCACTAGATACAAATTACCTCTGCGATATCCTTGTAGAAGTGATGCGCCTGTTGTCAAATCTGTGACAACGAAGCCATAAGAATCAAAAGTGATTGCGGAAGGACCCTTATCACACACTTGTGATACACTCAGTAAATTGTGCTCTAACCCATCCACCAAGCACACATCTTCAACATTCCCCTGATGACCTACTGTGCCTATAGCAATGATTTGTCCCTTCCCGTTATTTCCAAAAGTCACAAATCCTCCATGTAAACCCTCAAGTTCCCGAAACAATGTATGATCTCCAGTCATATGCCGTGAACACCCGCTATCCATAAGCCAAATGTTGGCCCGTCAGCGTAATCCTGGCACATAAAGAAAGGAATCAATAACGTTTAGGGACCCATTGCTGTTTGGGTCGACGAGAGTACATACTAGCATACTTAACAGAGTGAGTAACAGAATTTCTAGCATTTTTCCGCTGTAATTTAAAACATGAATTAATATGATGTCCAAGAATATGGCAATAACTACATTCTATCACTGCCGGACCAGACGAGAATCTATTCTTTGCTGGAATGGCTTTAGTTTGTGTATATTGCTTCTTTGGTCTTAGATCAGCTTCAACTCCACAGAATCCTAGTCCACCTCGATTTTTATTTGGTTTTCTAACAATTTCATTAAGTTTGATTTTTCCCGTGTGCCATGAAGGATTTTCTAGATTAATGATGTTCAGTCTTCTATCAAGAGTATCACATTGTTTCTGGAGATCAGCATTATCCTGACGAATCCATTCATTATCTGCTTTAAGTAATTGAATTTCCTTTTCTGCCCACTCTGGTATTGAACTCAACTTACTTTTAACTGACGAAGTAAACGTAGATTGTAGCACCTTGGACGAACTTTCTACCAGCTTTTCCGCTAACTCCTTATTTTTACCTTTCAACTCGTTTATCTCCTGCTCTAGTTGCTTTATTTGAATTTCTTTACTACTAGCATCATCAAGTTTCCCTTTTAAAGCCCCAATTTCTAATAAAGCAACCGTCAAAGCATCAAAAATTTGATCTTTCGGAGATTCTCTACCTACACTATTGAAGTTAAGAAGACTTACCTGCTCTCCCACAAGAGAGTGATGCTCCTTGTCTTTGCAACCAAACACATCGATTCATCGTAAGTTAACTCATCAGTATGAGACCGATGGATAGCCGTCATGCAATAATGTGCCTCAACCTTTTCAGTCGGCGCTGACTCTTCTTCTTCTTCACCCCATGCCGCAGCAGCCATACGAGAATCTCGATTTCTATACTGGGGGTTTTGATGATAAAGGACAATCCTTTATCATATGACCTAGCTTGTGACATCGGAAACACTCCACTTACTTATATCTAAATCACGTCGGTTACTGCTTGATCCCTGAAATCCACCCCTCTTCCTGCTCATAATTCTCTTCAATCCTTGAGCCAATAGGTTTATCTCCGTATCAAATCATCATCTAACTCCCAATCAGTGTTGTCCACAATATTCTTTGCTTTAAGAGCAAGATCTTTTCTTTCCAGAGAAACACCATCCAATGACTGTTCTTTCATCTTGCTTTCATGGACAATTAAATCCGAACACAGTTCTTCAAAAGAAACCGATGATACTTTATCCATCTTCTCCAGCATAGAGGTGTAATTCAACCAGTCTTTAGTAAGCGATTCCAAAAACCTCTCATTGGTCTATTCATTTGTAAGTGATGCACCCACTGTCTTGATTTCAATTAAAATCTGATTGAACCTCTCAATCGCAGCAACTAACGTTTCTCCTTCAACCATCTTAAAGTTATTAAATTCTCTCTTATACTGTTTCTCCTTTGCTTTTCGAATAGATTCAGTACCTTGATATGCTATCTTAAGAAAATCCCACACACCTTTTGCTGTTTGAATACCGAGAACTCTTCCTTGATCTTCATCTGAGAGAGACGACACGAGAATTCGCAAGGCTTGTTTGTTCTTGCTAAGTAATTTCTCATCATCCTCAGTCCACTGTTCTTCAGGCTTGTCCTGAGTCTTCCCTTCTACAGTGACAGTGGGTTTGAAATCGCCTTTAGTAACTACCTTCCAAACTTTGTAATCAACGGACATTAGTTGAGCTTCCATCTGCTCGCACCATTTTGAGTGGTTTAGCTTGGTTAACTTGGGAGCCTTGACATTGTACGAACTCATCTTCACGATCTACCTTGAAGCGTTAGCCTCGAGCAAAGGTAACCTGCTCTGATACCACTTGACAGTTCGTAACGAGACTTCCGTATTACTCAGTCTTGGACTAAGCTCTTAGTATTAACTACTGTAACGAATGCAATCTCGATGTAGAAGAAAACTCATCCACTAATATATATTAATAGCATGAAAAACTCCTCACGTGATCTGTTCAACACCTTGAACAATCACTTACTAATCTATCACTCTTTGAATGACAGTAACACGCCTCTAACCGCGAATATGAAATCGCTCTAATTACACTCAATGAGACTCGCTGTAAAAGGGTATAGCTCTCTAGTTTTTCCCAAGAAAAGCGTGCCCTAAACTATATCTATACAAGTATATATATACAAAAAGGGATAGTCAGTTACGTAAACAAACTATCCAACAATAGCGTGAACTGAGGAAGATATATCTTCACACAGCTAGTACCGAGAATAAAGGAAGATAAATCAGTAAGAATCTTAACGACTCATAGCCGCATATAGTGTCACGTGAGCAGCTCCGCTTTCTGTTGCAGTCATGAGTACAAGACCGGCACTGCATATTTGTCACACATCACCACATACATTTACACTATCAATAAGGATACTCCCTGCATTTCTCACCTAGCCTTTGCTGATGACATGATTCGTTATGGTGTGGCCAATCCCCAAAATGTTGATTTCTTAGGCAGTCTTCTGTCCAAATTCCTCAAAGCTTCGGGGCATGAAATTAACCATCAGAAATCAGAAATAGTATTCAGCAAGAAAGTCAACTCCCATGTTAAAACCCAAATGGCTCATTCTCTTAATGTTCAGGTTGTCACTCACTTCAAGAAATACCTGGGACTCCCCACCAAGATAGGGAGAAACAAAACTGAGACTTTTGGTTACTTACTTGATGCTCTCAGGAAAAGAATTCAAAGCTGGAGTAGACCCATGTCCCAAGCTGCTAGGTCAGTCTTAACCTCTAGTGTTCTTATGTCCATTCCCACACTGTCCATGTCTATCCTAAAATTCCCCAATCACATCATCAAGAAGATGGATTCCATGATTGCACAGTTTTGGTGGTCTGGTTCCACTAAAAAGTCAATGTATTGGACTAAGTGGCAAAAGATCTACAACACCAAGGAAAATGGGGGGTTAGGAATCAGATTTTCAAAAGATTTCAATCAAGCTCTCCTGGCCAAACAAATCTGGAATATACTCAAATACCCGAATACACTTGTAGCTAGAACTTTGAAAGCTATTTACTTCCCTTCTCACAATATTCTATACACTAAACCCTCTAAGAGTGACAATCCCATCTGAAATCTCTACTGCCAAGTATGTTCCTAGTCAAAGAAGGTGCTAGAAAAGAGATTGGGAATGGTAAAAATACTAAGATCTGGAATACTCCTTGGATTCCTAGGAATGGGAATTTTAAGGTCATCTCCCCCTGCTCTATCCAATTCAGAGACAGTACTGTCAGAGACCTTATGGACCATGAGGGCAAGACTTGGAATACTGAGACTATCAATAATAGGTTTCTGCAAATAGATAGTGAGGAGATCTGTAATATCCAAATTAATCATCAAAATGCTGATGAGTGGATTTGGCACTATACCAAGGACAAGAAATATACAGTCAAACAAGGATACAAGCTTTTGCAAGATAACAAAATTCAGAGCAATTGCTCTAACATTAACCGAGGTACTTGGGAATTCATCTCAAGAATCTCTGCTAAACTCTCCCCTCCGAGAGTCAAACTCCTGTGCTGGAAAATTCTTAATGACCAACTCCCTTGCATGGCAAACATTGCAAAGAGAGTGGGAGGCAAAGGTAAATGTAACTATTGTGGAGACCTCAACACTGATATCCACGCCATCTTTCTGTATTGGACGAGCAGAAAATTATGGGATAAGATAATAGACTTGAGAGAGCTCCCCTATTACAATAGAGGCTCTATTCAAGATTGACTCATTCAGAAAGCCAGTATTTGGCCTAGCAGGAAAATTTCTAAAGTAGCGAATCACATGTGGGCGATTTATGATGGAAAAAATCAAGCCAAACATAATCCCAATTATGCGGTTTTGAGTTGTATTGAATCTAACCTAGCTTACACTTCTAGTTATGTAACAAAGATGGCTAGTAAAGAGGAAAGTAGGAGAGGCGAATGTAACACTATTATGATACATGATGAGATCTTACTTGTAACTTCTTGCTTCAGGAAGAAAGGACAAACAACAATCACAGGAGGGTTACTCATTAATCATGACAACAGTTCGAGAATGGCCTTTAACAACAAAACTTCACCAATAAAAGAGGAACATGAGATGGAGATTGAGGCTATTACTGAAGGGATTATCTTGGCAAGAACAGAAGGCTTCACCAAAATTCATATCCAACTGAACCACACACAAACAAGCAAGATTTGCAAGGATATGAAGAAAGGATCACAATGGATAAGCAACCACTTCCCCGACTTAGCCAAAAGTTTCACAAGCATGTCCCAGATTCGAATCCATGACTGTAATGACTTGTTTAATCAATTTCCGGCTGTATTAATTTCTAAAATGTTTAATGGTGGTATGGGGTGGAAAACTTGGACCGACAGAGATATACCTCTTGCGGTCTCCTTGGCTAGTGGGGTGGTGTTGAATAATCGCCAACAACCTCAACAATTTAGAAGAATCTATGTCTGTAATGATGCAAACAATATGCCTATGACTATTATATGATATGCAACAATCTATTTCAAAAAAAAGAAGAGTTTAAAGAATACAAAACAAACAGAACTGCTTATGCTACTCATAAAAAGTCAAATCTTTCACAAAATTTTGTAGGTCTATAATTAACAGAATGTTATATTAAAAGTAAACAAGTC
Source organism: Limonium bicolor (assembly GCA_023374045.1). Lineage (NCBI taxonomy): Eukaryota > Viridiplantae > Streptophyta > Magnoliopsida > Caryophyllales > Plumbaginaceae > Limonium > Limonium bicolor. The sequence continues at coordinate 144,222,458 of CM041782.1, forward strand.
ATTGCTTGTGACACTTTGAATTTAGGTTTTCAAAATCTTTTTATTTTCCGTGTATTTATTTTTGAGTGATCTTTTATTTTCCCCTTTCTAAGCTTTTTCTCTCACACGCAAGGGTTCTTTGAAATTTAAGAGCACTAAAGCTTCTACCCACCAATATTCTTGATTTCAAAACCATATTTGAAAAGATATGTTTTATTTTCATATTCCCTTAACAGCCTAGCCTATTGTTTTTTATATCAATCATGTTTGCATCGCTATATATCTATTGGGTATGTTTTTATTAGAAAATTATACTCCCTCCATTAATTAATATCTATCGTTTTAGGATGTGATACTTGTTCAATAATATGTCATTCTAGCTTTTGACACACTTTTTTCCACTTTTAACCCTACTATTCAACAAAAATAATTATTATATAGTTGAAAAAGTAAAAAATAGGGGTACATGCGTCATTTTTATACTTTCATTAATAAATGTGCAAGTAAAAAAAAGACAGATATTATTGAACGAAGGGAGTAGTTTTTAGGAACATAAAGTTTATTTCAGAAAAAAAAGTCAACCTTATAAAAATGTACATTTATTACTAAAACATTAATATATATTATTATATAAAAAAACATATTTTATCAAAGAATAAAATTTAGTAAAGATTGCAAAAGTATCACATTGTAATTGGTGCAAATTAATAATCATATCCCACAAAAAGATTATCATAGTATATGTGCATGGTATAGCTTACAATTAATTAACTATAGGTAGTTTTACACTGTTTTTTCATTTTTTTTTCTTTTGATAATATATGGTTCTAAATAACAGCAAGTACATAATTGAAGTTTTTTTTAGTGTCTTCATTTTATGAATTTTTTCTCCCACTAGCGGAAGCTCTCCTCCTTTTGATTTTCAATAATCAGTGCTAAGAACCATCTCAACTCCAACGTTCAGGATCACCGCCACCTTCATCCTTCTCGACTCCTGCCTCGGTAATGGAAACGACAATTATTAAGTGTGGATCATGGGAGTGGGGCTAAAATTTCTTACCGCCACCTCCCACGTAAGCCCTTTCTCCTTCCTATGCACCCCACCGCCTCTAGGTCGCATCTTGCATGTAATCATTCTTGCCCCGTACACACGAGTTGTCCTTGACTTGCATGGTGTCAGTCCAAGCCGCGCGCATCTTCGCTTCTCTGGCCTCTTTTAAACTCCCTCAGTTCCTTAATTACTCACCAGCTACTTCATTATCTTGATCGAACTCTCTATCTCTCCTGTACTACCTTCTTTGTCTCCTCAACTTCACAAAATCTCTAACATAAGATGAAGATTATGGAGGTTAACGGCTCATTCATCGCTTACCACTGATGCCTCATTGCTCGTTTCTTCTCCCCACTGGACATCTCCACTAGCTCTCTGGTTACGACCCTACAAAACCATTGCTCCGGCTTGGGAGGTTTTCGCTTCTTTGAAATTGGGCCCAATCTCTTCCTAATCGAGTTTGAAATGTTGGATGCAATGAACACAATCTTTGTAAGAGGCCCTTGGAGCATCAACAACTTCATTTTCGCCATGCAAGTCATTAACCCTCAGAAGCTTCTAGAAGCATGACTTTTAGTGGGTGACATTCTGGGTGCGCATCTATGATGTCCCAAGATCCCACTATGATATCCATTTTGCTCAAAGGGTGGCGTCAAAGCTTGGACGTTTAACTAAAATAATGGAAGATCCTGTGGTCTAAGGCTTCAAATATTTGTGGATCAAGGTTCTTCTCGACCTTCAAGTCTCGATTATGCGTTCCATGCCGATGCACCTAGACACTGGTATCTGGGTCTTCACCATTACCTATGACAACATGCCTATGGTATGTTCAAGGTGTGGACTCTTAGTGTGCATCGACGCTAGGGAAGACATTGATGAGGATACTCCCTTCGGCATGTGGCTTAACACAGAAGTTTACCTAGCCGGGATGTGGACCCGACACATGTATGCAGCGCCAGTTTGTGAGCTATATTGACACGCTGTTGATTTCGGCCTCCTGGCATAGAGGCAGAATCACATCACTATGCCAGAGCCCATATGGAGTCCAAGGACCTCATCAGGGTTCAAGTCCGGCCAGGAGCAACTAGCCACACTTCAGACCCAATCCTTGTGGATACAACCATGGACCCACCTGAATCCTCTCAAGAAGGAAGGTAAAGTTTTGGGACATTAAGGTTCTTGAAGCTACCCAAAAGAAGAAGAAGCACAACTTGTCCCTAGGGCTTGAAGCACAACCAAGAAGTAGGGGAAAGAAGAAGGTGGTCCAGAAGGCGACTTAGGGGGTTCTCCGGGGTCGCATTGAAAAATGAATCTTCATCCAACTAAATGCATGATTATGGGCACTAGTCATTCAATTAATTCTTTTGGATAATGCCCCTCTTGAGTTTATTTTTCAAGAACATCGCCACTATATTACCTAGTTGTTTAAATAGTCTTGTGACAAATTATTATCGTGGGTGGTTTATCTATGGGTTGCTTAGGCGATGGGCACCCTATGACCCTTTTTGTTTCTCTTACGATAGTCCATATGATTGGGCCACTATTGGCCATTGTATTTCAGATTTTGATGATATTTCTTTGAAGTTGTATGAGCTTCTTGGGGTTGCCCTTCTTGAAGGGTGCTTTCTTCATCTACTATCTAGGCAACTGTTTATGAAGACCAGGTTTGTTCTTAGTGGATTGACTTTTCCATGGAAGTCGTGGATTCAGAAGATTTGGCTCAGGTTTGTTGCTTAGTTGTCATGGTGGCTGTTATGCGATGGTTAGTGTACGGGTTAAACCTAACGGCAAGTGTACCGGTCTATCGTAGTCAGTTTTCCTAAAGTATCAATTCAGGTTATCAAACCAAAGGAGGTCGTGTCTAGTTTGAGTTTCTACCCTGATTAAACTAATAAAATATCAAATAACAGGAAATTAGGGGTTTGAATTGAAGAAAATAAATAAACGAAAAATAAAACAAGTAAAAGATGATCTTCTTGACAAGCTAAACAGAGGAATCCTGGTTTACTACTTCTCCCTAGTTCTTCAATTCCCCTTCCTATGTGTTTTCTTAATTTTAGACTACAACCTCAAATCTAAATTAATCTAAAACTGGTCTTCCTCAAGATAGGTTCTTATTAGAAATTCCTCAATCCTAACTCTTAGTACAAATTTATTAATTAACTAGTAACGTTCAAGATTCATTTAGTTTCTAGTTAGCTAATCTCGAGGAATTACCGTCTCAAGTTTCATTGGTAGTATTCCTATGGTCTAATTAATGCATGCCACAGTTCTCACTTGTAAGCAGTCAAACCAAATAAACTCAATCAATCATAGATCACAAGAGAATTTCATGATGAATTAAGGAATAAAACTACAATTTGTATAGAATTATTTGTAAACACAAAAGGAAGAAGAAATCATAAACTAGAAGTCCATAATAAACCAGAATTCTGAACAACTACTCAAACATAGGAGACAAAGAAATAATAACAATGATAAAGAGATCAGAAAACATCATCTAATTGTTGTAGAACTGATGACGAATCTAGTCACTGTCTTCGGCTGCCATTTCCAAGTTGCTCTCTGATGTTCTTCTCTCTCGACGACTAGGGTTTAGAAAGTTGGAAGAATGAAGATCTCGAGATAATTAAATAGTCCTTTATAACAACCATCCTCTTCTTATGCGGCTTCTCTCATTTTTTACCAGATCGATGCAAACAGGGAAATTGATATACTAAAAACTAAATAAATTAATCTAGAAAATAATAAATCAACGTCTCTGCCGGGTTACAAAAATCCTGATCGCAATAGTATAGCAAATAGAAGCAACCGGGTATCAATCCATGGGACTTGAAGAAATAAGCCTAATCCTAAGAAAACTGGAAATTCAGGGGGTTGTAAATTGTTTTTGTGATTGAATTGAATAAACATAAATCAAAATTTAATTGAACAATTAATGAAAGTAAATGATAAGTTTGATAAAATGAATGGAACTCTAGGTTTGGGTTGTTCTTTAATGGATGAAATTAGCAATTCCTATAGCTTTCTTTTGAAATACAGATTGGCCAATTCTTAATAATCTCTTCAATCTTAAATCCTAGTTAAAAGAAGAGCTCACCTATCAGAACATGCCGCTTCTAATCTAGAAACAGACAAAACAAATATAGTTGGATTCAGTGCGAAGAATTATTAACATTTGCAGGGAAAAATTATCCATCCGACTAATTTTTCCACAAATCTTCAGATTAATTCGAATTTCTTGTTAATCACCTGATCTGATCATAACAAGATTCGCAAAACAACTCTATAAACTCGCGAAATTAATAGAGAAGATGAATGATTAACATTAATCTAGAAACAATCATGTATATTCTCACATTCAAACTGCAGAAAACTAAGCTAACTCATATCCATTACAAACAACCCTCCCCTAGAGCAAATCCTTACTAGCCAGACATGTTAACGAAATCGATACAGAAAATTGGAAGAGAATTCATTAAGTGAAAGGAAAAACTCCAAAGTTCTCTTGTTATCCAGATTCAAAGGTTTGCTGGCGCGAGGTTAAAGATGAACGTGGACTCACTTTTGACGATTCTCCTCGACTGCAACGACAATGATGATTTGTGTGATGAATGGAATTGAGAGATGACAGTGCTGATGGTGAAGAATATGAGAGCTTCGGTTGTCATTGAAGAGAGTCGTTTATCAGAAGAATAGCGTGAGAGCCTCGTCTGAGGCATCCGGCGTGAATGGTGATGTTCCCCTAACCCTACGTGTTTTTATATCAAAAATAGGCATTTTAACTCTTAAAAACCTATATTTTTGAATTTTGTATGCAGCGTCCAAACTTGGATGTTCGGACGCATGTTAGGACACATTTTCAGGCAGTTTCGGCCTCTGTTCGAACATTAAAGTTCGGACGTATATTCGGACATGTCAGTCAGTATCCTGACGAGCAAACTTGTTTCAGGCCTAGATTCTTCGTTTGGACTCCGTTTTGCTCCTCGTTTGTTGCGTTGCGAAGCTTGTGAAGTGAATAATGTAATTCCATGACTTATACCTGTATTTGACACATAAAATGCATCAATTATTATCTAAACACAAATCATAGGAAAACACATGATAAGTGAGAAATATTAGCCAAACCACTATGAAAAATAAGCAAATTAAACCCTTCAAATGCTCTATATTCCACACTTATCAATCGACCCTCCCCCTCTTTCTTTTTTAAAGTCTAACTCCTTTTCCAAAAATAATTAATATATCCATCGTAAAAAAGAAGTTTAAAAAATGTTGTTAATATATATCCCTCCTTTGTAGCCGCTTTTGTCAGATTATAAAATACAACCCTTTATCTTCTACATTTTTATCTGTACAAGCACATGTGATAAATAATCTTAACAATTTAATATAATTAAGCATTTAAGTAAGGAAATATTTAACATTAAAGTTTAAATTAATAAACAATGAAATATATTAACATTGATAAATTCTCCACTTATCAGTTATCCTTAGGTTGTCTCTTTTCCTTAGCTGTTTTAACACGTATCTAGTGACTCTGATTGTAATTTTGTATACTTACGGCATTAAACACCAGTTTTGATTAACCCAACTAGGAGATATCAAAGATTAGCTAATGCTTTGACTATCGGTTCTCCTCTAAACAATAAACAATGTATCTATTGTTGTTTATAAGGTTCAGTAAATTAGATGTTTATTCCTTGATATATTTTACACTTCATGCGATTATGGAAAATTTTCAATGTGGAGATGACCTGATCAAAACATCAGGTTTGCAAAAAATTGTTTTTTGTTTTATTATAGTATAATTTTTAATTACTTGTCATGTTAAATAGGACTTAAATAAATGGCCATATGTCTTACAAGTTCTGCTGCGTAGTCATTCGCTAACATTATGTTGACATGTTTGATATAATACATTATAAGGCAATCATTTGTTAAGCTGCAATATTCTAGTATCTGGTGAAACTAAAAGGAATATAATGTAGCATCTGATTATAACTCTTCTAAATTGTATCGTTATGTATTCCAAATATTGTTTATGATATTTTTATGAAATTTTCTTTCTATAGTTGTACCGGAAGGTGGGCTACTTCAATCATGGGCCAGTTTTGCAGGCCTGGACTAGCAGCTTTTAAAATTTTGTTTTATTGTAACAATGTTGCAGTCGAGGCTGAATTAGATTATTTAAGGATATTTCAGAATATATATTTTTGGTGATACAAAAATGTCACTATATAACCTTATTTGTGACAAAAGTCCATTTTCTGTCATCAACTAAATTCTTAAACCTCTAAACCTTAAATAATAAACCTAAAACTAAAAGTTTAACCCATAATCCTTGAACTCCTGAACCTCACTATATTACAATCTAAATTCACCCTAACATTAAACCATAAACCCTAAATATTATACTCTAACCCTAAATACTTTTTATACCCTGGATTATTGGAAAACTACAAACCGATCAGATACTCCATAAAGTTAATATTTTATCAAATATGTTGACGTATATAAGTTTTATGGTTATATGGTGAAATTTATATAAAACTTGTGGGTGTTTGGTGAAAATCTTGCTATTTGTATCACTCGGTTCAAATTTCTATGGTTCGGGTTAATTTATGTGCTCGATAATTGGTATGAGTTGACTTCATATCGGGTGAATTTGACTTTTTGGCTATGCTCTAAATACTTTGAATTAGTTCATGTAATTTCAGCTTAGATGACTTTCAGTCTATTCTGTTTAGAATTGAGTTCTAATCCACATTTTGGTAACATCAGTTGCTTGGTCTTTGGCATGGGTACGTAGCTTCTATTTTTTTTTTTTTGGACCTATCTTGGTTTCGATTTCAAATTGCTTTAGTTTTCGAGTTGTTTTTCAAATTATTTATTGGTTCAAAAGTGAATTTAGATTAATGTTAGTTCAATTTGAGTAGTTTTTTAGTTCGAGTCACTTCTACTAAATTATTCACATGTCTCGGCGTTTTAGTTTTGAGCCTAAATCTTACTCAAGCCCAGGAAAAAAAACCAACGAGTTCGGGTTAGATGGTCAAGCTGGATATAATTTGTGATCATTTTAAATGGACTTAGTATTGATATAACTAGAATAAAAAAATACTCTGTTAGTATTATGTCTGTCGTTTTTAATTGTCATGTTTCTTAACTTCCCTCAATATGTTTATCTAGGGCTGATAAAAAAGAAAGTGCCCTAAATTTTAAGTTGTGACAATTTTCAAAAAAAGTAGTAAAAAATAATATTATTAAAATAAAGTTTCAAGATATATATCAATGAAAATAATTTTTGATGAAAAAAAAGAAAATTTATTTATTATATAGAAAAACATCGAATAATTAATGTTAAATATTTTGTACAATATCCCAAAGAACTTTGACGCCCCTAAGTTAAGAAAGTTTTCACTTGTTTAGTGGGGAGGTCGGGCATCTCAGGATAGGCTGCGTGGTGATAGTGGACGCAAAGTTACCGAGAAACCGCTGTTTTCTGCTCGACAATAAAACGGTTTTCACCCTCGCTCATCAAAAGACACGAGAGGGAGTTATTCTATTAAACCGCACAAAAGCACAGCACAACAACAAAGTTTAGATCAAAATATTTCTGCACGCACACTACAATTCATTCTGAAATTCCAATATGGAATGTACTTTGAACTTGTACTCATCATCTCTCATGCTCATCATCTTTTCTTCCTCCATCAACTGTGTCATTCAGGTACGTAAACATCGATCGATCTCACTCTATTCTCGATTGGGAATTCCGCATCTCTATATTAAAGTGTGAAATAATGATCATAACATAATTTTCATTACATTTCAGTAGAGGGGAATGTTCCAGTCCAAGTCCAACTGATGATAGTGAACAACTGCAAAGAAACCATATGGCCTGGAATTCTCGGGACAGGGACGAACCCAACTCTGGAAAATGGTGGGTTTCAACTCCCATTACGCCAGCACCGTGTCATCCACCTTCCGAAGAATTGGTCCGGTCGAATCTGGGGAAGAACCGGGTGCAAATTTCCCAATTCCACTGGTACCAAAGACGAGGGTCTTAATTTATCATGCGAAACTGGGGATTGTGCGGGGAGGTTACAGTGCAAGGGTATTGGAGGGATGGCACCGGCAACAGTAGTGGAGATGACATTTGGGACGTTGGAATCAACTTTACATTATTATGATGTGAGTTTGATTGATGGGTTTAATCTTCCCATAGCAATGGTTCCTCTTGGTGGTGGTGATGGGAAAGGTGGTCGTTGTGGTGTGGCCGGTTGTGAGGATAACTTGAACAATCTCTGCCCGTTGAAGTTTGCGGTGAAAGTGACAAAGAATGGTAGCAAGGAAGAAATGGTGGTTGGGTGTAAGAGTGCTTGTTTGGCAACTGGTGCGGCTAGGTATGTTGTTTATATTGATTGATTGATTGTAGTTTAAATTCTCTCTACTCGATCAAAAGTCATATCATAAGCCAATTTCGCTAACGATTTTGGTGAGGAATTCATATATGTGATTTGCGTGCAGGTACTGTTGCACGGGGGAGTTTGCGACGCCGGAGATTTGTCAACCGCCGGCAGTTAGTAGAGTTTTCAAGCAAGTTTGTCCGAGGGCGTATAGCTATCCATTCGATGATAAGTCAGGTCTCAAGACGTGTAGGGCACCAAGATATGTCATAACATTCTGCCCACCCAATTGATAATGAACCAACAATGGCCGAACCTGGAAGACAACAAGCCTTGAAAGGAGCTTTTTATTCTGTCTTAGCTAGATTCAACAGTAGGCATACCACTTTCTCTTATTTATATTATTGTACCATTGTGTTGTGTTGATCTAACCCAGACAGTTTAGTAGAGAATTTTCTGGTTTCTGCTTGGATTGGAATTGGATGCCCAAATCCATCTTTTAAGGATACTTATCAATTTAAATTACCATCCGAATATTTGGAATTTCGAGTACATAGTAAGTTTTTCAGCATCAACAGTTTTGCACATTATGTAATTCAAACATCCTCCAACTGCAAAAGAATGTCGAAATAAATCTGATGAAAATGATGCTTTAATCAAATTAGAATTAGATAGGGCCTCATTATAATGCTGAATTAACTCTTGAACTTTGCTTTGTTGTCGCTTCACGCACATACAACATTCCTCCGTCTCTCACCACATTCTCTTGCGGTAACAACGATGTGTTACATTAATAAGCCAAGAGAATTGAGAGAACTTAATTACCTCAAGATATAAGTATTGTTATTTTTCTCTCCACCGCCAGAAGTCCCTCCTTACTCGATGAAGGTTCCACAGTCTTCAATTCTCAGACTCTATTTGACTCTGCTTCTCCGACGAATGTTTGTGTTTTACCCTGAATTTGACCTCAATCTCCATTCCCCGTGAAACTTTCCCTTTCTATCTCAATCTACTGCCTGAGTGAGAAGAATGTGATGCGAAGGTGTCCTGGTCTTTGACTCTCAGACTCTATTTGACTCTCCTTCCCCAACGAAGGTTTTTGTTTCACCCAGGATTTGACCTCAATGCCCGGTCTCCGTTAAACTTTTCCCGTCTATCTTGATCTACTGGCCCAGTGAGAGGAATTTTATGTTTTTTCTGCCTTCCGCCCCTGCTCTTACATATTTCCACTGATTAGTGTGTTGCATGTGCAAGATTTCGCTCACCTCTCTGTTGCATGTTCCCTTTTGGATAAGAGTGATGAGAATGAGTCTTCTTTTCTTGATTAACTGTCGAGGTCTTGGAAGATCGGACGCTCGAAGATGAGTAGTGAATGTGATTAGGAGTGAATCACCTGATATTATCTTCCTTTGTGAAACAAACAGAACAAGCGAAGAAATGAGAGCATTTGCACAAAGTCTGCGAGGATTCCAAGGATTTCGGTGGATTGTGCTAGCAGATGCGCACGAGGTCACCAACTCAATGAGAACTTCTAAGGTTATCAAAAGGGGTCATTTTGCGTTGAAGCTGGACAAGGCATTTGATAGAGTTGAATGGTCCTTTGTCCTAGGTATTTTAAGAAACATGGGATTCCATGAGAGGTGGGTGAGTGTTATTGAAAAATGCATGACCTCGGTGTGAGCCCCGGGTTTTTTGAACCTTATCCTATGTTGATCGGGTTGATTAGGATCTATTTAGGTTCTAGGTTCACTTATAACCTAAGCTTAATAACTATGTCATAAAACTATAATTATTAAAACTAGGGTTAGCCCACTGGAACCTATTAAGAGTCGCCACCTAAATTTAACCTACGGTAAACTAGGAAAGGCAAGAGTTCGGGTTTAGGAGCTTGGTATATAACTTTTCCGGGTTCAAATTACTTTCTCTACCATTCTAAGTTATTTTTCCTCAACTTAGGTCATTAACAACTTATAAGGTTGATTTAAACTAGGTGTGCTAGCTTCTGTATTTTTATGTTTTATGACATTTTTTTACTGAATTTAAGAATGAAAATTAAAATTACTCAAACTAGGGTTTTGGGAGACGGATTAGGTTAAATTTTAAAATGTATGTGGCCATGGACCCTAATAAGCTAAATTAATCAGAGTGTTGAACTTTGCTAAAAATAAAAATTTTAAAGAGTCTGGTGACAAGGTGTCTGTGGGCCTTGACATGTACATAAAAAACCTAATTTTTTAAAAATGTGAGATCCCACCACCGTCCGGGGCGTCCGTGGCTTCGGACGGGGTGTCCGTGCGGACCGCCCTCGGATGGTGGCTTTCAGGCATTTTCTGGTGGTGCTTTTGGCTCAATTTTTATAGACGTGTTCCTTAGAAGATTTGAAACATGTTAGTAAATCAAAGACTTCAATTTGAGTTTGAATTTGACATGAAACTTAGCCCACAAGTTATTAGACAGAAACCAATCGTCAAGAAAAGTTGGTTTGATTAGAAATTTATACTAAGAATGTATTGAGATCAGAGGAGTTAGAAAATTTGATTTCTAACCTGTTTTGACACCGATAAACTGAAGTATCTTCACATCGGGATTTTCCGATGGCTTTGTTGACGGCCGATCCAGTGAAATCTGGACCCGAGCTTCTGACTATGTGACTTAGGTGGTCTCCTTCACGTTTTGGTGGTGATTCCTCAGATTTATGATGGCCGAATTAACGGTGGGAGTTTAAAGACTCCATTTTTGTGGTTTTAGGGAAGATTTCGGTAGTCGGGATAGGAAAATTGTGGCAGGCAAGGTTGTGTATGAGTTTTCTGACTTCGTAGGGTTTTGGAATGTGTTTTGAGTCAGTAGGAAGGGTTCCTTATATAAACAACGAATGAGATAGAAAAACTTCGATAAAACATCTAAAGTTTACCAAAACTGGTCGAGTAACTTCCGGGTGGAATCTAATTATGAAATTTTACCAGCATGTAAAGAAGGATAATTCTGAATTTCCCAAATGCAAAACTATTTTAATTTGATAAAAGAATATTTTAAAATCTATGTTGATCTGTTCAGAAATTAAAAAATAATTATTGAAAAATCGAAAATTTGAAATTCCAAAGTCATTATGCTCCAAATGCCATGCCTTATCATATGTTTAAATTCATAACATTTCGAGTTGTTAGGGACTTCGGGCTTCAAATAAAATTTGCTAGGCTTTGAGCAACTTTTATTTTAATGGAAGGAAACCCTTTCTTTTTTATTTTGAAAATTTGGGGCTTTGATTATTAAAAAGTTGGCTTATAATATGTATTGAAAGCTAATTTTTCAGAATAAAAATTCCCAAAACTTACGAAAATGCCCTTTATGATGATATAGCTATCATGACCGTTTTGAGGTGCGTGGGATAATCATGCAATAATAGAAAATCCTGAAAATATCCTCGAAAATTCATGATTCCAAGTCTTTTGACCATTTTGCCCTTTGTTGCATCCATGTCTAACGGGACTTCTTCTGGGGGTCAAAATTTTGGGTATAACACTCGTTATCCTATGCGGTTCTTATTAATGACCAACCAAGCCGTTCATTCTCACCTCAAAAACGGCTTAGACAAGATGATCCACTATTAGGGATGGCAATGGGCGACGGGTGCCCGTTTCACCCGATCACCCGACCCGTTAAAACGGGTGAAAATGAAACACCCCATCTCAAAATACAATGATCGTCCACCTAAGTCCATCTCGTTCATTAACAACGCAGCGGAAAAGTTCTACTAAATTGGTGTTACCGCCGTTAGTCACCCACGTGACCAACCAGGCCTATTCTCTTACAAGTCACGGTCTGACTAACCGGATAATTACTCGAGCATTTATACAATACAATCCATAAACCACAACTTATACCGAGTATCTCATATCCTAATACATCATACTAACATCTCATCCGTTTACTAAACGAGTGTACATGCACAACTCGTGTAACTAATGTAAAAGCAACCCGAAGTACTCTACCCGTTCCTACTCTCAGGACGGTCGTCTTCTACTATTCACCTGCAAAATAAACAGTTGCCCCCGAGGGGGTCAACACCTTTGCTGGTACGATTCTCTTATAGCCCCCAAGCTAACGGGGCTACGACGACTAATTGTCGATAGCATGAAGTTGATTAGATACACAACATAAGCAAGAAGTGCAATAAACAACAAGCCACTTATGAACAAACATAGTTCACACACAATGAACGACTTAAATGTGTTCCCTTAATAAGTGAGTTAATCATTTAACTCCTTAAGATATGATTTCTCTTAATCTTAGTCCATTCTTATCTTAGCTCAATCTTAGTCCTTATCTCAAATCTTAACTCAAATAAGACAACCGTTCTTTAATTAGAACTGATTGTACCTTAGTTCGTTGTTTATTTTTGTCGGGTTGTTATTAACCCTAGCTAGTGAGTTATCAGCTCCACTAGTTTAAATAAACAATATTTCTTAAATTATGAGGGGTGTAGGCTTGACCCTCTTGCACCAACTTCAAACAACCAAATAATTATTCATGTAGCATTTTATACCTTTTAGTCCTTCTAGTCATAATCATAAATCAATACATCTCCAAATTATGGAACTCAGTCCATCAGTCATTCTTAATTCACCTCTTAGCAATTACTTAGAGAATTTAATTCCTACCAGGTTCTACATCGGTCTCATACCGATTCATACCACATAACCTTACCATATTTGGTCTCATATCAATACATATCATAGGGATTTTAATTCCCCTGGAGTTTCTACTCCTCTTTTCCTGAATTCTCGCACCGAAGTTTACGAGGTAAGCCTCTAATACATCTGGTATTCGCATCTAATTGTGCGTAATAACCACAACCACATAAGAATGAATACATTTGTTTATATAACATATGTATCAAACATCACAACTCAATTGTATTGTGCTATGCACACTGTAGTTTACGTACTCAATACGTGAAACATACGCTAAGCGATTGTGCGCTCTTACCCCCCTTAAAATGGATTACGCCCACGTAATCAACATTATATCATCCTTGAACATAGGTTCAAGATGTTTAGGTGTCATGGAGCATTCTAGCTTCCATGTTGTCTATCTCACATTATGATTGGGTCAGAGGGTCTTCACCATGGTAATGGCTCAGTCTTTGTATCAAGGATTCTTATTGGTGTTTATACCAATCTTACAACTGGGTTCGAGTGTAGTCTCTAAGGCTCCAAAGTTTTTGGTAGATAAGTCGTATATTTTATTCGACTGGAAGATGTGAGACACATCCTTCCTTCTTCTCTTTTGTTAGGTATATCAAACCTTTTAAGATACGGTCCACTAGCTTCTGCTGCGCGACTGTGATAATCTTGGGGCTTAGTTTGCCCTTCCTATCCTCTTCAATATGTTTTACAGCTCCTTTGTATCCTTATAACTTAGGAATAAAGGTCTCTTAATGGACATGTGGTATTTATCTATACACGGTCTCTATGAGTTATAGCTTGTCTATCAAGTTCTATGGAGATCTGGTGTTCATGCTGTTATTGCGTGTTCCAGCGTCTGAATTGTTTCCTTTTTAACTGACCCTCAGTATGAGATTTCTATATACTCTGGAGTTACTGTTCAGTGCTTATTGCTCTATGCGGTTTCCGCGAAACTCTTGAGACATATAAACTGTTCGTACTTAGTAATCTGTTCTTCTCACACTTCATATTCTTAATCATTTACCTCCTAGAATGAGTTCTCTGATTCCTTTAGACTTGTTGGTTTAACTGAGTTCTTCCTCTTCAATTGTCGGCGGTAAATTGTTGTCCTGGTGTGAGTTTGCATCGCTGACTGTCGTATGGAGTCGACTACTTCTCGTGTTTCTTACACTACTCGTTTACATATATGGGGTACCTTACTGATACATGGCTACTTACCCGACTAACTTATAAATAAGTCCATCAGGCCCATAAACTCCTTTGGAGTGCGGTCGTCCCACATATCGCTTAAGTATACTCGTAGTGTTTGTCACACGCTTAGTTACAGCTAATTTGTGAAGTATTCTGTTGTCGATCTCCTCTTTCATCAATCCATGATAACGCACATGTCGTTCTTCTTGAACTTAATCAAGGAATATCCATCTACTGGGTTCATAAATACATTATACCTTATGTATTTAGTACGGGCTCGATCCTTTAGTATTTTGAGGTCTCTTTCCTTAGAGCCTCTTATCTCAATTCTCATGTCGATCCACTAGGAATGCACTTCCAGTTCCTTACGGAATGGACAGTGTGCTTCCTGTGAAACCTTTCATCACAGGATCCAGACTACTGGCGTTACTGCACAGTCTGTCTCCCATTTCATCACCTTACTTACATCGGGTTTTAATTCATAAATCTGATTGCTTTCGTGTCAGTATTTGATGGCTTATATATAGTGGTTGCTTTGTTGTGAACCATAACCTAATCTACCTGACAGGTATTATTCTCACGGCCTCCACTACCGAAGTAGCTTTAGCTGTCTTATATTGCCCATTGATGGCACAATTCTTCAATCGTTTTACTTCAACGTCTCGTCTTATATTCAATCCCCTTCATGGTGTAAACACACTAGAAGTTCCTTAGATTCAGGTGTGTGGCGGTTATCGCATCATACTGTAAGATTGTAATCATTTAGCTCGAAGATAATTGCTTCAAATTTCAGGTTTATTTGTAGGTTGTATTCTATCTCTAATAAGTGAAATCCCATTTCGAGGGGTTTATTCCCACTCAAGGCCTCACAACAAGGAGAGGTATCCCCACCCTAAAAGGAGTGGTTCGTTCTCCACCTCCGTCATTGTATCATCCCTCTATTCTCATTGGTGCCCTTTTCTAGCAATTCCTCCTCAATTTAGTATAGGTTTTAATAACCACTCGTATGTACGAGTTGTAGTTCATTCATGGCCTAGATAAGCCTTTTTATGCTTTCATGCGCCTCGAGCTCTAATGTATTTAACATCCTTGGCTCGTAGGCCCTTAATGCTTGATTAGTCTCAAGTGATAGCCGGTGTTCGGTTCACTGTTGTATTCTTAATCATATGTAGGTTATCCACGTAATTCTCTTGTTCTCTGATCTCTGTCAATGTTGGGTCACACCATTGGATGTACTATTGGGTTTCACAATAAGTTGATGTATCTCGCTTCCTGCTGTGGAAGTTCGCTTAGGTAATCCGATGTTGATCCGTGTCTGTGACAATACCTTCGCTCTCATAGACTTGCGTCTTTTAGCAATTAAGGATTCATTTTCATTAGGCCTCTGCCTTCCGGTGTCTAAGTCGGATATTTACCCTGACTATCATGTGTCGTCATGTCAATACTTTGTTCAACTTTCGTTGACTACGCCACCCGTTAATGACTAATCATACTTAGGTGTTAATGAGTTAGGCAAGCAATACTACAAATGCATATGCAAGTCATACTCCAAGATAGGACTATGACATAGTGTCTAAGGAGAGTCAATACTCGATAACCACGAAGAAGGTGTGGAAACGAGAGTGAGAACCAAGGCGAAGGAAAAATAAAAGGGTCCCTCCCAGAGAAAGGAAACACCCTGATAAGTAACTATACTACCAAAAGCAGTCAGGAAGCTGCCCAGATAATCAATTAACCAGAGCCAAAAAGGGCAAAGAAGGAGTCCCGTGGACTACCACCTACATGGAGTTTAGGAGAATGTACCATTACCGACGTACACAGTACCAATAGCTCATCTTGCTTGGCGCACTTGCCTTGGCAAGTGCTGCCGCAATGAAGCTATATGGGAAACCGTGAAGACCAAATGGTAAAAACCACAGATATAATACATATTAACACCGGATTACAAATCCTTAAGACTGAAGAGCGAAACATTGGAAGGGCCTGACGGCCTGACCATGACAAACTAAGTCGATACACCAGTCAGCAGGGAGCTGGACTTGGTCAGGAAACTAAACGACGTGAGCATCAACAACAGACAACCGACACTACAGGTAAGAACATCATCCCAAAACCAAGCCTAACCTTGAATGGAAGAACCGAATAGATTACTCAACAATGTGAGAAGACCAGATGTAAGTAATAACCTACAAGGAAGGTATTACGACATACAATGAAGACGGATGACATAATAACTTTCAAAAATAACGGGATGAACTCCCAGAATAATACCATTAACAGCACTCTTCATTGAAGATGTTGGTAAACCCCAGAAACAGAATCAGAGAAAATAAATTTAAGCAATGACCTACCTAGGATCAAAGACGTGCAATCACGAAAGAGAGAACCCCAAAAGGACTACACTAGGGATGTCAATCTTGACCCGAACCTGAAATCCGACCTGAAACGACCCATAAAAAGCCGGGTTCGGGTTAAGATTTTTGACCCGAAATGATTTTCGGGTCGGGTTCGGGTTGGGTCATTGAAACCCGCTTCGGGTTCAGGTTGAACCCGCTAACCCGTAACCCGAAAAAAATTTAATTAAAAATTGAAAATATGTTATATTTAATGACTTAATTAGTATTTAATGATTAATTTATGACTAAAATAACCATTTAACCGATAACATATGATTATATATTGTACATAAAAATTAATATTATAGTATTATATTTTTTTATTAAATAATCCAAAATTTTAAAAATAAAATAAAATTTTGAAAAAACGGGTCGGGTTCGGGTCAACCCGCTCCGGGTTCGGGTCGGGTTCAAGTTGAGCTCAACCCGATCCGAAACCTGATTTTGACACCCCTAGACTACACCATAGAGTTGGCATAGTTGAGCAGAAAAAGACCCATAAACGATGGTTAGTATTGCTTGCCTAACTCATTAACACCCAGGTATGATTAGTCATTAACGGGTGGCGTAGTCAACGAAAGTTGAACAAAGTATTGACATGGTAGCACATGATAGCCAGGGTAAATATCCGACTTAGACACCGGAAGGCAGGCCTAATGAAAACGAATCCTTAATTGCTAAAAGACGCAAGTCTATGAGAGCAAAGGTATTGTCATAGACACTGATTAACATCGGATTACTTAAGCAAACTTCCACAGCAGGAAGCGAGATACAACAACTTATTGTTAAAGCCCAATAGTACATTCAATGATGTGACCCAATATTGGCAGAGTTCAGAGAACAAGATAATTACGTGGATAACCTACAGATGATTAAGAATACAACAGTGAACCGAACACTGGCTCTCACTTGAGACTAATCAAGCATTAAGGGCCTACGAGCCAAGGATGTTAAATACATTAGAGCTCGAGGCGCAGAAAAGCATAAAAAGGCTTATCTTGGCCATGAATGAACTACAACTCGTACATACGAGTGGTTATAAAAACCTATACTAAATTGAGGAGGAATTGCCAGAAAAGGGCACCAATGAGAATAGAGATATGATACAATGACGGAGGTGAAGAACGAACCACTCCTTTTGGAGTATGACTTGCATATGCATTCGTAGTATTGCTTACCTAACTCATTAACACCCAAGTATGATTAGTCATTAACGGGTGGCGTAGTCAACGAAAGTTGAACAAAGTATTGACATGACGACACATGATAGCCAGGGTAAATATCCGACTTAGACACCGGAAGGCAGAGGCCTAATGAAAACGAATCCTTAATTGCTAAAAGACGCAAGTCTATGAGAGCGAAGGTATTGTCACAGACACTGATCAACATCGGATTACCTAAGCGAACTTCCACAGCAGGAAGCGAGATACAACAACTTATTGTGAAACCCAATAGTACATCCAATGGTGTGACCCAACATTAACAGAGATCAGAGAACAAGAGAATTACGTAGATAACCTACAGATGATTAAGAATACAACAGTGAACCGAACACCGGCTATCACTTGAGACTAATCAAGCATTAAGGGCCTACGAGCCAAGGATGTTAAATACATTAGAGCTCGAGGCGCAGGAAAACATAAAAAGGCTTATCTAGGCCATGAATGAACTACAACTCGTACATACGAGTGGTTATTAAAACCTATACTAAATTGAGGAGGAATTGCCAGAAAAGGGCACCAATGAGAATAGAGAGATAATATAAATGACGGGGGCGGAGAACGAACCACTCCTTGAGGGTGAGGATACCTCTTCTTGTTATGAGACTTTGAGTGAAATAAACCTAAAATTTGAAGCAATTATCTTCGAGCTGAATGATAACAATCTTACAGTATGATGCGACAACCGCCTTACATTAAACCTGGGGAACTCCCAGTGTGTTTACACCAGAAAGGGATTGAAATTAAGACAAGACGTTGAAGTAAAACGACCGAAGAATCACTCCATCAATGGGCAATATAAGAAAGCTAAAGCTACTTTGGTAGTGGAGGCCATGAGAATAGTACCTGTTAAGTGGATTAAGTTATGGTGCGCAGCAAGGCGACCATTACATATGTAAACCATCAAGTATTGACACGAAAGCAATCAGATTTATGAATTAAAACCCGATGTAAGTAGGGTGATGAAATGGGAGACAGACTATGCAGTAACGCCAATAGTCTGGACCATATGATGAAAGGTTTCACAGGAAGCACATTGTCCATTCCGTAAGGAACTGGAAGTGCATTCCTAGTGGATCGACATGAGAAATGAGATAAGAGGCTATAAGGAAAAAGACCTCAAATTACTAAAGGATCAAGTCCGTACTAAATACAGAAGGTATAATGTAGTTATGAACCCAGTAGATGGACATTCCTTGACTAAGTTCAAGAAGAATGACATGTGCGTTATCATGGAATGATGAAAGAGGAGATCGACAACAGAATACTTCACAAATTAGCTGTAAATAAGCGTGTGACGAACACTACGAGTATACTTAAACGAGATGTGGGACGACCGCACTCCAAAGGAGCTTGTGGGCCTGATGGACTTATTTATAAGTTAGTCGGGTAAGTAGCCATGTATCAGTAAGGTACCCCATATATGTAAACAAGTAGTGTAAGAAACACGAGAAGTAGTCGACTCCATACGACAGTCAGCGATACAAACTCACACCAGAACAACAATTTACCGCAGACAATTGAAGAGGAAGAACTCAGTTAAACCAACGAGTCTAAAGGAATCAGAGAACTCATTCTAGGAGGTAAATGATTAAGAATATGAAGTGCGAGAAGCACTGATTAGTAAGTATGAACAGTTTATATGTCTCAAGATTTTCGAGGAAACTGTGAAGAGCAATAAGCACTAAACAGTAAGTCCATATTACACAGGAATCTCAGACTGAGGGACAGTTAGTAGGAAACAATTCAGACGCTGGAACATGCAATAACAACATGAACATCAGATCTCCAGAGAACTGGATAGACAAGCTATAACTCATAGAGACAGTGTATAGATAAAGATACCACACATCCATTAAGAGACCGTTATTCCTAAATTATAAGGATACAAAGGAGCTGTAAAACCTATTGAAGATGATAAGAAGGGCAAACTAAGCCCCAAGATTATCAGAGTCGCGCAGCAGAAGCTAGTTGACCTTATCTTAAAGGTTTGATATACCTAACAAAAGAGAAAACGGAATGATGTGTCTCACATCTTCCAGTCGAATAAAATTTACGACTTATCTACCAAATACTTTGGAGCCTTAGAGGCTACACTCGAACCCAGTTGTAAGATTGGTATAAACACCAATAAGAATCCTTGATACAGAGACTAAGCCATTACCATGGTGAAGACCCTCTGACCCAATCATAATGTGAGATAGACTACATGGAAGCTAGAAAGCTCCATGACACCTAAACATCTTGAACCTATGTTCAAGGATGATAAAATGTTGATTACGTGGGCGTAATCCATTTTAAGGGGGGTAGAGTGCACAATCGCTTAGCGTATGTTTCACGTATTGAGTACGTAAACTACAGTGTGCATAGCACAATACAATTAGTTGTGATGTTTGATACGTATGCTACAAAAACATATGTATTCATTCTCATTTGGTTGTGGTTATTACGCACAAATAGATGCGAATACCAGATGTATTAGAGGACTACCTCGTTAAACTTCGGTGCGAGAATTCAGGTAACGAGGAGTAGAAACTCCAGGGGAATTAAAATCCCTACGGTATGTATTGATATGAGACCAAATATGGTGATGTTATGAGGTATGAACCGGTATGAGACCGATGTAGAACCTAGTAGGAATTAAATTCTCTAAGTAATTGCTAAGAGGTGAATTAAGAATGACTTATGGACTGAGTTCCATAATTTGGAGATGTATTGATTTATGATTATGACTAGAAGGACTAAAAGATATAAAATGCTACATGAATAATTATTTGGTTGTTTGAAGTTGACGTGGGAGGTAGAACTTGATCTTGGCCAGATCAAGGAAAACTGAACACAAATTAGGGTGAAAGGATAGTTCAACACTGATGCTGATCACATCAGGGTCGGATGATTCCTGAAACTCCCTACAAGTGGTCACAATTAACCACGTTAAGAGTAGATGCAGTAGGATAAAGTGGAATTGGAGTTGACATGTATTTTCCTTACTAAGTCTCGCTCATGGAACCGAGGACGTATGTGCCTTTGTCTTTGGATCGGTGACATAAGGAGAACAAAATGGTTTTGTATCACTCAGCCCATGAAGGCGTGGACGTACGAGCCTTTGTCTTTGGACCGACGACATGGGGGGGATACGACAAAAGTATGTGATGTTTTGATCTTCCAAACGACCGTGGACCAGAGAGCGTAAGAGTCCAGCGCAATCGGTACTTGCGGATAACATTTTCTGTATTACTCGCTCACGAACTCGAGGACATGAAAACCTTTGTCTTCGGACCGATTACATGAGGAGTATACAACAAAGAATATACAAAAAGTATTTAGATTACTAAAACATGCAAAAGACATGTTGTGTGGCAAGTGTGGTAAATATATATATATATATGGCAGACCTTATGAGTCAGAATGCCTATACAGATATTGAGTGATCTATATGATCTTTTAGTGTGAAGTTATCTGTGTATTATAAGAGATATATATACATGGGAACTTTGAGGACAAAGTTCTTTTAAGGGGGGTAGATTGAAATACCCCAAACCTTAATATATTAATGAACTATCTAATTAGGATATACTAAGGCTAGAACGTGCCTTAGAAAGATTAGAAGAAGTGTTAAACAACAACTTACTCCAAAACATGCTTTAAGAACAATTAGAGCAGAAAGGTGTTTTAAAGAGCACAAATAAATTAGGGAACTACCAATAAGTTCCCAAGAGATTTCAATTATGAAATACCCCTAAGATTAGTAATACGCATTAAGCAGAATTAGCGTTTAAACCGAAAACGCACCTTAGAGCACAAAAATGTGCTTTAAAGAAAAATGTGCTTTAAGCATGTATACATGGAACGAAAAGGCTAATGAGCCTAAAAACCATAAAGAAATAAGGGAACAACAATGAAATGGTAATAGGAGCCATTACGTATACACACAAATTAAGTATACAAAGTCCACAGTAAAACAGGTACTAAACTGACGAAAGTCAAGGAGAAACCACTAAACGACTTGGTTTAAATTGGAATGAGCAACATGCTATTTCATGAACAAAGTTTCTAAATGATGTAAATATAGTAAGGACACAATTAAACTAGCCAAAACAAATTGCATAATCAATGTGAACCCGGAAGCACATAAAATAGTGTTTTAAGGCATTTTCGGCTATGTAACATACCTAACACATGGTATATGAAATACCCCAAACCTTAATATATTAATGAACTATCTAATTACGATATACTAAGGCTAGAACGTGCCTTAGAAACATTAGAAGAAGTGTTGAACAACAATTTACACCAAAACATGCTTTAGGAACAATTAGAGCAAAAGGTGTTTTAAAGAGCACAAATAAATTAGGGAACTACCAATAAGTTCCCAAGAGATTTAAAATGTATAATACCTCTAAGATTAGTAATACGCATTAAGCGAAATTAGCGTTTAAACCGAAAACGCACCTTAGAGCACAAAAATGTGCTTTAAAGGAAAATGTGCCTTAAGCATTTATACATGGAACTAAAAGACTAATGAGCCTAAATACCAATAAGGAATAGGGGAACAACAATTAAATGGTCATAGGAGCCATAGCGTATACACACAAAATAAGTATACAAGTCCACACAAAAACCGGTACTAAACCGACGAAAGTCAAGGAGAAACCACTAAACGACTTGGTTTAAATTGGAATTAGCAACATGCTATTTCATGACAAAAGTTTCTAAAGGTTATAAATATATTATTGAAACATTTAAACTAGCCAAAACAAATTGCAAAATCAATGTGAACCCGGAAGCACATAAAATGTGTTCTAAGGCATTTTTGGCCTTGTAACATACCTATCACATGGTAGAAGTCATTAGGAACGAGTTTAATGTATCAAATATTACATAAAAACATTAGAGAAACAAAAAAATTCAGGTCAAATAAGCTATAGGCTGGCCGACCTCAATGGTGAGTCACCAAGGACAAAAGTGCTTTATTTTTACTATTTCAACTACTCAAGACTTCCTTGCATTGCCTTATCATCTTGTCCCCTTAGTGAATGATTAATGAGACTCTTACCTGTCAAATGAGAGCTCCCAAATTCGTAGCTCATCCTCTCTTTGAAGAAAACAACACAAAACAAGTGCAATGTTCTTAGTTTTGAACCTTAAAGAACATCTTTCCTTGTAGAAATCATAACTTTCTCGTCCTAGCTCCAAATCACAAGCTTGATAGCTCGTTGGAATCCTCTCTTCAAGATCTGTACAACCATAGCTCATGAGCCCCCATATTCTCAGGAAAAACCACAAAGAAGTGCCTTTGATTCTCGAGGTAAAACATTGCCTTCTTGAAAACTTCTTGTTCTTTGGTTTTTGTTACAGCTGATTGGCATGGGATACTAACCCATATTATTATTCATCTTGTTGTATAATTTTGGAGCCAATTTCTCTAGCAAATTGCTGTCAAAATTTCTAAGGAAATCAAGCTTAAATATTAAGCTAATGGTTAATATACAAGGTAAATCCTACAACTACCTATTTCAAGGTTCTAATTGTTGATCTATATATGATCTAACATATTGTTCATCTTATTATTTATTGCCGAAATTTTGGTGATTAATATTCAATTTTTAGCGTATTAAAGGAATGTTTATTAAATCTAAGAATAGATTTATACTCCTTATGATATAAGCTTTAATATAAGCTATCATAATATATAAGAAAAGTTCATATACTATAATTTAGAGTGTGGCCGAAAATTAAGAGGACTTATGTGAGTTAGGAAAATTATTTAACTAAGTTAAATTAAAGGAATTAGTATATTTAAGAGTAATATGTAAAATTTGAGAAGTTTTAGCTATATATTGTAATTGCCGAAAATATACATGAGTTATTATGAAATTTATGAAGTTTAGATGATGGGAAAATAATTGTAGAATTAAGTTTACAATTTATAAAGAGTTTATAAGTATTACTAGAATTTATAAGGTTTTTGGTATATTTAAAGTTAATAAAAGATAGTATATATATACTACAACATTAGATAATTAAATCTGGTGATTTAGAGATGTTTAAAATGAATTTTGATGTTCAAAAATCTGTAGGAAAATTAGTTACGAAAATTAGAAATTAATTAGAGTTAATTTGGTTGATAAATGAGTTAGGATAAAAGAAAAGACCACAAGGGTAAAATGGTAATTTCCCTGGTCAAACTTGGTCAAACGTGGTCAAACTTGGTCAATGGCAGTTTGTAAAATGTTTAGAGAAGCTAAAATAAAATTTGTAGCAAAAGATTAGATATTAAAAGGATAAAGGAATAAAAAGTTAAGTTAAATTAACTTTAAGGGTGTTATTGTAAATAATGGAAAGTTAGGGGGTTTGACCATAAAAGACTGGTCAAACTTGGGTATATTTTGGTAATTGACCAAAAGTATTAAAGAAATTAATTAAGTAAGACTTTGGAAGAAATTAGAAATAAAAATAACAAGTTTAGAACTTATTAAAAGTAAAATGGAGATTAAGAGAAAACTATGGGTAAGTAATATAAGTAACACATTTTTATGTGTTTAAGAAGGTTAAGAGAATTAAATAAGGAATTTAGAAACAAGTTGTAAAAGAAACAGAGTTAAGACGGGTTTAAACGAGACCCGTATATAAATTAAGGTATACGAGGGGTATACCCGTAATTTAATAAGTATAGGAGAAATCAATACTTAAAGTATTTTAATGAAAATACAAGTTATATTGGGAAAAGAAATAAATACGTATGATACGGAGTATCATACGGGCGTATACGAAAAAAATTAGTGTACATGAATAGTACTCATATATGTGAATAGTATACGTATACATGAATAGTAAATACGTATACATGAATAGTAACTACGTATATATGAATAGTCAAATACGAGACGTATACTTGAATAGTAAAATACGTATACATGAATAGTGAATATACGGTGAATAGTAAAATACGAGGCCGTATAAATGAATAGTAGAATACGAGACCGTATAAATGAATAGTGAAATACGGATGAATAGTGAAAATACGAAAATCTAATACAAGGTCCGTATGAGTCTAAAGTTGCTAATTGTGCAACTAAATAACTGCTAACGACGTTAGTGTAATACCCCAAACTAATAAAACATGAATTAAACATCTAATCACATTGATTAAGGCCTAAACATGCCTTAAAAGTTAACTGAGAACAACAGTGGTCAACACAAAGCAAGATATTGCACCCTTTGACTGTTTAGGGTAAATAAATACCCAAATGAACTTCTTAGGACCTAAAACTTTGTCCTAAGCTTATTAACACATAACTAAACATATTACAAAATTTACAATTGTTGGACAACACTCCAACACAAAGAACAAGCATTTTCATGCTTCAAGGTCAAGTAGGGCAAAAATGTGCTCTAAGAATACCTTAAAGGTCTAATGACCTCTAAATGATATAAAATTGGATACCATGATCAAATATCATGTAAGGAACACAAAAAAACTGTTCTCAAAGAAAACAGAGCTCAGAAACACCTTGCGACTCAAAATGTGCACTAAAATTCCTAAAACACGTTTTTTGTGTATGAGCTCTAAGATAATGACTTTTTGTCATTTTAAAGACTGGAGTATATCATTTATAATATTAATGTGACATGATAGACTGTATTTTAAAGTCTAAATCAAAGTTTGAAAATTAAAAATCAAAATGGGCAATTTAGTATGAATAGTAACCCAAGTAGTGCATTTTTAAGCAATATTGACTAAGTATGGTCAATGGTCAATGAATGACCATTTTAGCCCTTATGAGGTCGGCAGGCAAGGAGTATGGAAGACAGCACATTCAACTTTGACACAAAATATCTAATTAAATTGATGAATCATCATTACTGTTACATAAAATAACATATATTAACTTAAAAGGCAAAGTTAGCTTAATTACCTCATTCTCTTCATTCCCAGCCGACAACAGCTCTTCATCCTCTCCATTTGCTTCTCTAAAACCGTGGCTAACACTCCATAGGCAGAGAAGAACATCTTGCTACCTAGGTAAGCTTAATTAGTCATTTTATGTTCATTTTCTTCACAATTCTTTCCTCTTTCCATGGAGCAAAGCATCAACCATTTCCATCAATGTTCTTAGGTTGTTTTGGAGGTTAAATGGAGGGTGTATCTCGGCATTAACAAGGGAAGAAGGTGGAGAAAGCTAATCTTGTTCTTAAGGTATAAAAATGTGCTTTAAGCACATATCTTTTGATTCCCTTCAAATTCGGCTGTGAAACTTTGTTCCTAGCCTTATTATCTTCATCTTAACATACTTATTCAGTTGGTATATCAAGAGCTTCAAGGTATAGCCAGATCCAAGCCAAAAACACCATTTTAGGCATTTTAAACAAGGTAAAGATTAGCCATCTTCTAATCTGAGTTATACCAGTTTAAAGCTTGGTTTTAGTAGCTCTTTTAATGATCTTTACCTACTGTAAATACAGGCCTAATTCAACCTTGGTTACCTTGGTATTTTAAGGTAAATTTTACCTTGAAAATTGACATTAAACACTTCTTATGGTTAGATCTTGCTTGGAGACTAATCATGCCTTAATTGCTGTTTGAAAACATGTAAACTAAGCTGTGGAAAATAAATCTCCATACAGCCGTGGCCAAACAAGGCTTATACTTGGCAAAAACAAGGTATAAATCACTTAAACCTACACTTGGTATATTAATATGTGTTTATACATATGTATATATATTGTGCCGTGAGTGAATGGTTAATTAAGGTCTTATTTTGACCTTAGGTGATTAAGGAATGGTTTGGTAAATTTATCTAACTAATTAATTAGCATAATTGTCAAATTTAAGACATTATGTGGAAAATTGGTAAATAAGGAAAAATATGTGGTAAGGGCCGAGAGTTTAAGGCTTTTATGGGCATTTATGTGTAATTTATTTTATATTGTAATAAGGCCATGTACTTTAGGCCATTTTAATTATGCATTTATAAGCTTTTATTTAAGTTTAGGTGATATATAATTATTACCGCAAGGAATTGGGGTCTTAGGTGTAATTAAATTAAATTTGGGGGCTATAAAAGGATATAGTCGAAAATTGGAGGTTTAAATGAGTTTATATAAAAATTATAAGATTATATAAAGTTTTGGGGTTAAATGGTGATTTCTAGAAAGTTTGGGTGTAAAACCGTAATATATGGAGATTAATGGTCAAGGAAATATTAAGGTGGTCAAGCTTGACCATATGGTAGGTTATGACCAAATTAAATAAGTTAGGTAACTTATTTAAGGTTTTATAATAAGATAAGTATTTTATTGTAACAATTTTATAACATATGTGGTATATATGTTATTTCCGAAAGTTAAGGGTGTAAAATGGTATTATAAACACCCATGGGCTATTAGGAATTTTTAGGAATTTATTGGGTTGATTTTGGAATTAAAATAAACTATATATGTATAATATATAGTTATTATGTCATTATGACACTTTGGAGAAATATATGTGGTGGAATTATAAATACCGAAAGTATATGGGTTAGTAAGGGTAATTATAACCCTTTGGTGAAATTTGGTGATTTTTTGAATTATATAAGAGTATTTATTAAGATATGTGTATAATATATAGTTTTAATGATATAATAAAACTATATGTTATAAATAGGGCCAAATGGCAATTATAAAACAGAACAAGGTCTGTTCAGAATTTACAAAAAATATAATCATAGGTTATACCCTTTTTATAAGTTAGAAATGTTATATTAAATGGTATTTATAACATGGTATAAATAATGGGGTGATTTTGTAAATAAAGGAAACTATGGTTTATGGAAAAGAATAAGGTTTAATATATATGCCTATGCGGCAATATATAATAGTTTTGTATAAAAACTATAGGTTATAAGTTAAAGGAAATAAAAATATCATATCATATGATATTAGTATATGGTATAACATTACATAATGTTATGTGGTCAAAATAGAATTTAAATAAATTCGAGGGCTGTACCGAAATATTAAAGGTTGGAAAATGAATTTTAGACTAAGGTCTATTGTAACACCCCTACCGCTAATACCGTCATTACCGTACAATACTTACCTTCGCAGCGGATAATACTTACTCAACGGCGGGTGTACAATGTCGTTAGTCACCCACGTGACTAACAAGGCGAGTTACAATCCTACATACTATCGGTCTGATGAATATGAACATACCGAGTGCTTTACACAATACAATACTTCCCATTGCATACTCAACCATAATTCGATTACAACTCCAATACAATACTATACCGAGTATACTACAATCCTTAATTTTACCGATACAGTTTGGACTTCCAATTTCCCAAATACATTACAAGTACAATCCTTTTTATACAACTACCCATGCTTACATAGCAGTCCCCGTCCTACTCTCTCGAACGGTGGTCAGCTTCGAGTGCCTGCACACTAAAAACGGTCCCCCTAGGGGGTCAGCTTACGCTGCATATGAAATTCGCATATACCGCGTGCTAACCGCGGTACGCCGACTACTTTAGGTCGGATATACATGGAGTTCATTTTACATGCATACTTACATACTATTACTACACAATACATTCATCAATACTTACATACACATATAAGGTTCAATACTTGCCAAGGAAGACAATTCTATAGTCAACCGTTCGTACTAGTTATTTATTCAATACTCCCTCGTCGCGTTACTCCTTACTCTGTTCGTACTGTATTCGATATTCGCTACTCTACTCATACTCACTCCTTACTCTTGCATACTCATCACTCCATGTTCAGTACCTTACTCGTACACGATCCTTACTCTGTACTCGTTGCTATATGTAACACCCCTACCATTAATACAATGCTTACCGTCCAATCTCCTTACACATCAGATACACACAGCGGATACTTACTTACATACAATGGGTGATACAATGCCGTTAACCACCCACGTGGCTAACAAGGCTACTACTACTGCTTACAGCATCGGTCTGATGGACCGGAATCCCGAGTACTACACATCTATAATACATACTCCATTCATCAATCAAATACAACAATGCTCCATTCAATACTTACTCTTCCTCAATCCATACAATACAATATACTTCACCGAGTCTACTAGGATCCTTATACATTTATAATGTCTCTTCCAAGTTCATACATACTCTCTAAGAGTCTACATCTACCCATTTTCTCACAACTACTTACTTTTTAAGTACAAGGGTATGCCTCCGGTCTCTTCCTTGACCATATTCGCTTCGGGTACCTGCACACTAAAAAATGTCCCCCGAAGGGGTCAGCTTTCGCCGAGCATGATAACCGCATACCCCGCGTACTAGTGAGGGTACGCCGACCACTTGGTCGAATACATGCGATTCGTTTTCATACAAGCATACATGCATACATGCTCTTATACACAATGTCACAATACACTACGCAAGACATACACACATACATACACTTCAGTACATACACGAAGTACAACATAACCATTCAATACATACTTACCTTTTTCCGAATTACACATACACAGGATACAGTTCTTGTTAGCTTCATTGGTCCACCCGGGTTAATCGGGTGGAGATTATTCTTTTACTCGTTACTTCATACATACGCATACATACTCATACTCATACATACTTACGGATCCTTACTTAATTACTCTTACTCTTACTCAAGTTAAGTCGTCGGGACCTCCGGCCCTGGGGACTACTCCGTCCCGGTCCGGGATTTACTTGACTCACCAATCCGGGATGCTACCCATTTAAGGGATTTGGGCCGCGGACCAGTTTAAGAGTCAGGAATTGCAGCCTACCTCTTGTGACTCCGCATCCTCACGCGTGGCCGAAGCTATATCGGACTTCTACTCATTCCGGTTTACTCACTTAAGTTAGGTAGTTAGGAATTAGCAGAAGTCAACATTCAAGCCACAATAATACAATACCCATATACACATACATACAAATACATTACAATATACAAGTACACTACAAGATACAATACGCTTCATCATCATTCATACGTTTCATGAATTATACCAACTATTGTTCAAGACAAATATCAAGAACAATGTAAACAAGCACAAGTAGGTGCAGTATAGTCCGATTCATGCATTTATCTTATTAGGTGATCAAATAAGCACACAAATCGGGGTAACCAGATTAGGATACAGGGCATGAAGAAATCATACCTTTCACCGTTGTACTTGTATCCCAACGTTCCTCCGGTGTTCACAATTCAATCCTATGATATACATACAACCGAATAATTAATCTAACTATCATCGATCTAATTCAGTTACCCTTACGCTTCCTAACTCATACTTACTAAGTCTTCACATTCTTATACTTACTTTTCATTTACTTACTTTTAATTACTTAACAATGGTTTACTTACATATATATGCACATATGTATAGGTGGGTATACATATGCATACATACATATACTAACCATAGTCTTATAGTTTTTTTTTTTGTAAGTTTTGACCCGACCGAACTTGCGACCGACCTTGCAAGTTCGGTCCAAGTCAGTAGGCTACATCGGGTGAAAATTCCAGGGCCGACCGACCTTGCAAGTCCGGTCCCAAGGTCGGTCCATTCCAGTAAGTTTCGTATGTGAAAATTTTAGCCCGACCGACCTTGCAATTCCGGTCGCAAGGTCGGTCCATTCCAGTAGCTTACTCGACGGAAATTTTTTCTGGCCGACCGAATTTGCATGTCCGGTCGCAAGTTCGGTCGGTTCCAGTAGGTTACATACGGGGGAATTTTTCTGGTCCGACCGAACTTGCAAGTCCGGTCTCAAGTTCGGTCCATTCCAGAAGCATTCCCGTCTTTGTAAATCTGGGCTCGACCGACCTTGCAAGTTCGGTCCCAAGGTCGGTCCGGCCCAGTATTTGCATTTTTATTTCTGTTTTCAGTTCTATACTTTACCATTGTTTCTCCAATCTTCTTACATGTAATCCCACATGTTTAAACACTACCCAGGCCCTCCAAATTGCCTTAGTTCATCCACCAAATTCTTTACTAAATCCATCAATCAATCCTACACAAATTCCTCACTTCTTTTCCAACCAATGTAACAGTTTTTGTTTTACCTATGCTACAGATTTCTAACTCACTTCTACCACTCAATACTTCCTCTACCAATGTCACTCCTAGCATCCCAAATACATCTCCAACAACTACAATATCTATACCCAAGTCCAACACTCTTTTTACCAATTCTTACACACTAATTTTTCCTAACTTCTCCATACATCCTTATACCCTTTTGCTACAGATTTTCACACCTCTTGTTTCTCATACTACAACTACCTCTTCATCACTACTAAACATGTCTACCAACTCCAATACACACCTTGGTTCTCCCATTCACCAAGTCATCCATAAGTGTACATTTCCTACCAAAAATTTGCCATAACCTCCCCTATATTTTTACACTCTCCCCACATATTCTAGTTCACAATTCAATACTTATTTCACCTGTTTCACACAAAAGCAATATACAAGCTCCCATACACGATTCCAATACTTAAACACTCTTAAAAATTCCTGCACTCAACATCTCATTCCCAATCCAATTGTGTCAGTTTTTAAATGTCTTTTAAGGCTTCAAGATACTTATATTCTCCTACACATTACACTACTAATACATTGCCATTTTACAATACACATTTTCATTTCTAAAAATCTGTTACATTACTCATTACCAAGCTACACAAAAGAGCATTCTTACCTTGTTTCTCCTCTAGATTTTCTTTCTCCTTCTTTCTTCTTCCTTCCTCTCTTTCTCCACCGGTCTAGCCAACACAAATTCTCTACTCTACAACCCATATACATACACATTTCAATACACTAAAAACTAACCCTAACTATTATTAAGCTTTAAGTAGGTTTTAGGGTTTAGAATTCTCATTACCTTGCAAGGGTGTAAATGAAGCTTGGAGTGGTTCAAGAACAAAGTTTCCAACTCCACCAAGATGCCAAGATCGGCTAGGATACAAGGAGCAACAAGGGTTTTAGTTTTCATTTTCGTTTTGCCCATGAGGCTAGAAAAACAAAGGAGTTTCAAGAAGATTTTTACCTTAAAATGACAAGGAGGAAGAGGTGGTTCTAATGGTGGTCTTGAAACTCCAAATGGGACATACCGATAAAAATGAAAATGCTCTTTTCCGGATTTTGAAAAGAGGGAAGTGTTGCTCTTGAGGAGAGGAAGACAATGGTGTAATTTTTATAATTTTTGGAAGAGGTTTGAGTGGGTTACAAGAGGAGAGAAGATGGTATTTTTGTGAGGTTGCTCTTTTCTCCATGGATGACCGATGAGGAAGAAGAAGAAAAGAGAGTGAGTGAGGGTGAGTGGTATTACGTGAGTGAAGAGAATGAATTGGGAGAGAGAGTGTGAGATAGGTAAGTAAAGTAGTATTTTACTTTTTGCTTTTTAAATTCTTTTGTCTTTTGTTAATGAAAGGAGAGTAAAGAGTGTGTGAGAGAGAGAGGGGTGTGGGATCGGACACACTCACAGGACCCATAAGGGTTTTAAAATTGTATTTACAATATTGGACACATAAGTTTGTGTCATTTATGTTTCTACCCCACAACTTCCCGTTTTTGACAGTTTTTACTAATTCCTCGTTTTATTGATTTTATTGGTCCTAAAGCTTCACTAATATTTATTAATGATTATTTAGTTGACCAAAATTGTTACGAGTCTATTTGACCCGCTTAAAGACACGTTTTCCCAGTTTCCTCGAAAAACACGCTTTAAGGTTCGTTAGTGGTTTTAATCCGTTTTAAGGATCCGTTTTCTTCGGGAGTTGTTCCCATATATTATTTAGGTCTTATTAAACCTTTAGAATCCCTATAATACTCTAACCGAGGTCTCATACCTCCTATGGTTATTTAACGCTTATTTAGTGTTTTCCGCTTTTAAAGCGTTTCTTTATTTCTTTTGGATTTATTTTTCCTTACCAGTATTAGTTAGGTACCATTAGGCCCTTAAATACGTATTAGATTAATTTTAATCCTTATGTCTAAGTTCGGGGTATTTCACTATACTTGTGTATACTTGCTACTCAATACTCCATACTTACTCATACATACTCAATACTCAATACTTACTCATACTTACTCAATACTCGGTACTCATTACATACTCATACTCGCTTCTTACTCAATACTCATTACTTTGGCCTCTGGGCGGAGTCATACACAAGACTCGCCACCGGACCTACAATACGAGGGCTATACGCTTAGCTCCTCAAATACTCAAATGTCCGTTTTTACCGGACTACTCAAATTCCCAACACTCTTCTCTCAGAGTATATTACAATCTCATGGATTAGCCTAGAAGTATCTCTCGCGATAACCTCTGCTAGCTTAGGGAATTATCACCATCTAGTATCCTCAGATTTAAGGGTTTCCCCAACATATCAAATACTCTCTTGTTCGGGGCATACTTACATCAGTCGGGTCCTCTCATAATGGGTCGACTAGTTGCTAAGGGGTTTGGAGATCCCTCATCATTCTTTACTACTCTCATGGTTCATGTCTTGCACCAAGATTAATTCCCCTATTAGAGGTTACTTATATACTTCCACTACTTTTTGTTTGTGGATTATTCAATTCGGTTCTCCTACCGTCATCGGAAGGTTATTACTCCCGTACACTCTCTCACATTCTAGTGAGTTCATTGGGTTGCGTTATCGTTTATTGATTCGTTAGTTTAGTGCGTTGCTACGGTTCCATTAGTTCACAACATGACTCTTACTACGAGTCACTACACAACAAGACTCATCTATGAGTCGTACTACGCACTAAATGAAGCCACACAATCAATCAAGAAGGGTTAGCTCACACAACATACATCAAGACATACAATGAAAGGCAATAAACCGTTTTCATGCTTTAGTCTTAATTAGCCGGCATACACACAAAAATCAACGTAACTCGGTTAGCATACGGGGCATGAGAAAATCATACCTTTCACCGGCGTTAGCTCTACCATGTGTTCCCTCGTTCCTTGGTTCACACTTGATCCACTGATAATGTTCTAACATTATTATTAATGCTATACTCTTACGATACACAAATAATTACTACTCCCGTACGTACCCCGTTATCCCGGTGTACTTAATGTTCTCATACTCTCAACCTACTTATTTACTTTCATACTTGTTTTCCTACTCATTTACTTAAGTCCTTACCATTACTACTTCATTAATGGTGTATCACTACATACACATGCCTATATGTGTATAGACATATATATACATACATATGATTAGTGTAATCATATAATGAAAATATTTTTTTTTTACTCGACCGACCTTGCAAGTCCGGTCCATTCCAGTAGCTTTCATTACGGGAATTTTTCTGGCCCGACCGAACTTGCAAGTCCGGTCGCAAGTCCGGTCCATTCCAGAAGGTTTCAGACGGGAAAGTTTTCTGGTATGACCGAACTTGCAAGTCCGGTCACAAGTCCGGTCCATTCCAGAAGGTTCCCGTCTTTATAATTCTGGGCTCGACCGACCTTGCAAGTCCGGTCGCAAGTCCGGTCCGGCCCAGTACTTCAGTTTTAACATCTGTTTTCAGTTGATTTCTTTACCCATTGTCTCCCCAATCTTTGCCAATACTTCCCCACATGATTTAGCACTAATTAAGCCCTCTAAATCACCTTAGTTCATCCACCAAATCCATTACTAAATTCACTAATCCTCTTACACAATTTCCTTACTTCTCCTTCAACACATGCAACAGTTTTTGTTACACTTATGCTACAGATTTTTAAACTCAATTCTCCCATCCAATACTTCCTCAACCAATGCCATTCCTAGCATCCTAAATACCTTTCCAAGCAAACACAATACCTATACCCAAGTCCAACATTCATTTTACTAAGTCTTGTACTCTCATTCCTCCTAATTCCTCCAATGAAATCCAATATCTCTTGCTACCGATTTTTACATGTTTCATCCTCATTCTCCAATTACCAATCCATGGTCATTTAACATCTCTACTAACCCCAATACATACCTTGGTTCTCCCATTCATCAAGTCACTCTTAATACACAATTCCTACTAAAATTTTGTCATAGTTCACCTATTTTCCTTACTTATCCGCACATATCCTTTCTCATCAAATTCATCCCTATTCTAGCCAAATCACAAGGGTTCTACCAGCACACATACAAAATCTTAATACACCAATACTTATTCAATCACAATACTAATACATCATTACTTCTTCCAATAGCATACTAATACACATACACCATTCATTTGGCTCTAAGGCCTACAAATCCACATTTTTGCTCACAAATACTCAAACATTCACAACTACAATACTAGTACAATAGTTTAGGTTCTTTTGTTTGTTTACCCATTCCCATTACACTAATGCATTAAATTTAAGCATTAAGAAGGAGCTCTTACCTTGAGCTTTTGATTTCTTCATTTCTTTTCCATTCCTCATCTTCCTCCCTTTCTTGTCCAATCGGTTTTGTGGGGGATGGAGTTACCAAACTCCATCCCAACACCCAAATTACATAAGGAGAATATAATTAAACTTCTAACCTCTTATAACACCACTAATTAAATAAAGGGTTTAAACTACCACAAGTTAGGGTTTTACCTTGGAGTTTCAAGAGAGGTTTTTAAGCCTTGAATACAAAGGAGAGTTCCTCCACCATTGGAGAGTTGAACCAAGCTCAAGCAAAGAAGAGAACAAGGCATTACAAGAAGTTCAAAAATCGGTTACACAAGGAGGTAGAGAAAACTTGAGTTTTTCATAAAGATTTTTACCTTGTTGGAAAAAGGAGACTCCAAGCTTCACAATGGTGTGCTTTTCTCTCCAAATGGGGAAAACCCATGGAGATGAAACTCATCCTTTTCGAATTTTGAAAAGAGGAAATGATAGAGGAGGATGAGGGGATTACAAATATGTGATTATTTTTGAGTTTGGAGCATGAATGGAGCTTGTACAAGGAGAGGAAGTGGAGGCAGCCATGGAGGGGCTCTATTTTCGCCCAGCACAGAGAGAGAGGGAATAAAATCGGTGGAGATAGGTGAGGAAGAAGAAGAAGAAAATTGAGAGGAGAGAGAGGGAGGGAAATGTTTTATGCTTTTGCTTTTTACTTTCCTCTCTCTTCCTTCTCTTTCCTTCTTTCTTTATACTAGCTTAGAGTGTGTGTGAGTGGGTTGACTCCCTAAATAAAACCGGCCCCACTATATTAGTAAGCTGGAGCGTTTTTCGTTTTGTTACAGAAACGCTCGTTATTTTACCCGGTTTTGATACTATTCACTAACCGGGCCCGTTTTCCGGAATTTCCTCGTTTCTTTATTTTTATTGGTTATTAAGCCTCCGTTAGCGCTTAATAATAGTTACTTAATGATTTATAATTTTTTATGGGTTCGTTTGACCCCCTTAAAATCACGTTTTCGGGTTTCCTTGAAAACGTGCGCTAAAGCTCTATTAGCGTTTTAATACCTTATTTGGATCCGTTTCCTTCGGGAATCATTCCCGTATACTAATTAGGCATGAATAAGCCTTAGGAATCCTTACGATACTATAACCGAGGTCTCGTACCTCCTATGGTTATTTAACGCTTATTTTAGCGTTTTCCGCTTTCTAAGCGTTTTTCTCATTTCTTTTGGGTTTATTTTCCTTACCAAAATTACTTAGGCACTATTAGGCCCTTAAATACCATATTAAAATATTCTAATCACCATATTTAAGTTCGGGGTATTTCATCTATAATGTTATAAATGTTATAACAATTATATGGTTTAGATGGAATTAATATAAGTAAGGATATTCACATTAAATAATGTGACGAACTATAAATAAATGAGATTTATAAACTAAGGTATTTATGGAATAAACCTTAGGAGTTGTAAATATACAACATAAAATGTTACATAATATTAGGATAATAATCTTAATATAAGTTGTATAAATAAATACAACTAATGGGAATAATCATCTAATAAAAGATGATAAAATGTAACATATAATATAAGAGTTTTATAACTCATGGAATTTACCTACATGGTAAATATATAC
The DNA here is from genome assembly GCA_023374045.1 of Limonium bicolor. Taxonomy (NCBI): domain Eukaryota; kingdom Viridiplantae; phylum Streptophyta; class Magnoliopsida; order Caryophyllales; family Plumbaginaceae; genus Limonium; species Limonium bicolor. The sequence goes on from CM041782.1 coordinate 144,259,438, forward strand.
ATACACAAGAATAATGTATATAAGGATGGATATGTATTATGGTGGAAACCATATAATATAATGGTGATGGTTATTACAAAAAAAATAGTTACAAACTATAAGTTATGAGTTTTTGGATGCAAATATTATTTGCTAAAGATAATGGAGTATATAATACAATGTATTATAATGGATGGTGGGAAAATAATACAATATAATATAATAATGCATGCATACATGCAACTATAGGTTATGTACCTAAACTAGATGGTTGATAAGATTAAAAGAAATATAAGGAATTAAACTTAACAGTCGAAATGTTTTGACATACGAGTTTAGTAACAAAGCCGACCGATTTAGAGAAACCCGTAACAAATAACTGTAGAAAACGGGGATGAACTGTCGGGGTTACTTGTTATTTGGAAATACCGGATGTAGTTAGTCATGGAGACTGACTTATAGTTTATTACCGTTTAGATTATACTTCAGACAAGGACGCTTGACGAGCTAGTGGACTACACTGCGCATCCTAGGTCTTGGTGAACGGTATGTAAAGGGGTTTGATCCGAGTTGTCCTAAGGAAACTCCTTGGGCTCGGATTTGGTTGATATAACTTGTGTGTTATATGTGTGGATACATGTATGTGATTGTGTGCTACTGCATTAATTATTTTATGCACGAACGTCCTACGGGACTAACACTACGTCGACTATAGATCGACTTATATAAACATACATATATGTTAATGTGATAACATGACGGTTACTTGATATAATACCATAGTATTAATATTAAGTATATGGTAACCTAAGTAAAATACTTAGGGACGAGTCACGACATTGTCGGTCTCTAGAGCATGGATCTCGAACATGAATATGACCTAGATTACTTCTAGGTATGCGTGAGACCCATTGGGCAGCTAATTAATAATTATTCTCCATAAGACTAAGAGCATATCTTAAACATTATGAGAGAGAGATGGTATGAGTTGAGGTGAGGAATCCCGGTAGTTTACGAACTACTTGGTTGCGCAGTTGTGATCACTGAGGGGTTCCCGATCAGGATCCGCTCCAGGTTTATACCCAACGAGTCCTATTTGGATCATGGGTCAGGTGGCTACGGCCTTTTATATGGACGCCTTACGAGGATAAGTGAATAGTCAGGGGCCTCCGGACCTCTGGTGAAATGAGCACCTTTGTGTGTACGGGAGGACTACTGTCCATGGTGAGGTTATCGGGTTGTCTTAACACGACGCCCAACTGATATTAATTGAACATGGTTTGGATGGGGCCTACAAGGCCAAGGTAAATTAACTATGGAAATTGTACGCTACGGCGAATGTACATTGTACATTATTAACTATGGAAATTGTACGCTACGACGATTGTACATTGTACTTTATACTGGATTATTCGATACGTTCGATATACAATTGTGGTTTGTGATATTAAATGAATGTTTGGATTGGGTGGATGGTTAAGTGTTTATGAATATTTGGATGGATGATTATGTATATTATACATGTGTATTACAGTATTGATTATAACTGTAAAATGGTAAAGCATGAAACCAATCTAATATTAAGATGGTTAAAATGACTAAGTGACCATTAGGGTCCAGGCCCGGCATACTCAGCGTCTATCGCTGATACTACACCATATGCAGGTTGTTGATTATCGCCGAAGCCGAAGTGCGGGAACAGGGTAATTAGAGTTTATTTTAATTACCGCACATGGAGTTGTATTATGGTAAGATTATGTATATTCAGGATTGGGTAGACGCTCACTTGTCGATGTTTATGGTTTATGGACTTAGTATGATGTATAGGAGTTTCTCGTTATCACGGCGGTTAGCAATTTGTTTATGTTGAAAGTTGGATGTAGTTTGGCTTCGTTGCTCGCGTGGGCGAGTAATGGCCGGTGACACCCGAGAGAGTATTGCTATTGTTATTTATTCTTCCGCTGTAAGACTTTTTATTTATTGCTACATGAGAGACTATTACGTGATTATGGAGAGGGGTGCTACAAAAGTGGTATCAGAGCGGAGTACCGCTCTGATGACGAGAAAATAGGTTAAGACAGTGAGCTTAGGACTTGGGAAATTACGGGAAACGTTTGTGAGGTACGAGACGACTCGTCTTAAAAGATATTGTGTTTAGTGACGCAAATTGCGTGATCTATTAGCCTTTAAGGCAATTCAATATCTACTGGTTGTGTACGGTAAATTACCGAGTATTTATGTGACATACTGTACTACAGATGTCTGGGGGAACTAGAGGGCGTGGTACTGGAAGAGGTGGAGGCGGTGACCCCGCGAATCCAGGAGTTGCAGAGACAATTGCTGCTGTTCTTGCACAGTTGGGTACTCAAATAGGAGGAGCACCAGCCCACCCGCCACAGCCCAGGGAAACGAACTGGCTGAAGTCAGTTAGCGAGACCCGACCACCTACATATTCAGGGGAGCCAGACCCCGTAGCTTTGGAGCGTTTCATTGTTGAACATGAGAAGGCCTACGAGGCTTTACAAGTACCTGCCAACCAGAAGGTTGTCATTGCTGCTTTCCATCTGAAGGATGCAGCCAGCACTTGGTGGAGGTTGGTCAAGGACCATCACCTGGCTACGCCCGACTTTTCGTGGGCTGCCTTTGTCGAGTTGCTGAGAGGGAAGTACTACCCAACACATCTTAAACAGAAGAAGCGCCATGAGTTCGAGACATTGTCCCAGGGAGGTCTGACCGTGGATGAGTACTATGCTCGATTCATTGGTCTGCTAGACTTTATCCCCGGTGTTGATTACTCAGAGACCGTGAAGGTCGAGAAGTTCTGGGGGGGATTGTTGTTTCGCATCCAGATGGCGATGGGTGCTATCCTCTACACTACCATCCAGGTATTAACATGAAAGCCACAAATTCTATACTTACTACAGTACCGATTAACTATATGAGAACTTACCAATGAGATTCCAGGAGTGTTATGATGCTGCCTCGAGGACGGAGCTGATGCTCCAGACTTGGGAAGAGACTCTCGGGGCTAAGAAGAGAAAGAACCCTGAGGGAGAGTCTGAGGGTGGAGGAGCATCTCCAGGCGATGGCCAAAAGAAGGGAAAGAAATTCTTTCAGAAGAAAGGGCAGCAGGGTCACCAGGGAGCGAAGGGGAAAGAGCCCGTCCTTCGGTTGACCGGCCCAGTTATAGATGCTCAGCCTCTGAGATCTGCACCTCCTAAGGGTGAGGACACCTACCTCTTAAATTCAATTGTGACCTTAACCTTTATATCATCAGATATTAACTTAAATTAAATACTACCATCAGGCACCGGACAGCCCCAGCGCCATTTCTATTGTAAGCGTTGTGGGAAGGATCATCCTGGGGTCGACTGCAATGGCCGCAAAGTTGAGTGTCGGTGTTGCAAGAAAGAGGGTCACCGGGAGTTTGAGTGTTGGTTGAATCCTGAGAGCCGTAACTACAGGACACCAAGGAATACTCAGAAGACCTCAGTTAGAGGATCTGGAGTACCACGAGGCGGTCATGATGGCCAGACATCTACTGATGCTGGAGCCCAGAAGGGCAAGGGAGTAGATAGGGCATGAGTACCCTGAACTCCATGAGACCGCTGGTGGAAGACTTTTCGCTTACTGTGTTATGTACACACCTTGGATGTTAGAAGAAGATATGTTATAAGTATGTGGGAGCGTGTCATTGACCACTCGCCTTTTGTGTATAACTTTTGAGATTATGTGAACTCGATGCGAGTAACCTTGAAACCTTGACGGATTATATATATGAACAGGATGTTAAAGCTTACATTATCATGTAGCCATACTCGACGACGCAGAGTCAATGAGACCGGTGATTACTGAACCAGAATTTCCACCTGCATGGCACACTTTCTATTGCAAGCGCTATGACAAGTAAACCACTGAAATTTCCATCTGCCTTGCGCACTTGCTACAGCAAGTGCAGCAACTGCAAATGCAACTGCAACAACTACTATTTTTTAATCTTTTATTATATATATATATAAAAAAATCATTTTCATATTTTTCATTCAAACTTTGAGATTAGAAACCTATGCAACTATGGAAGGTCCGTTAGTCCAACCACTGCAACTGGGGAAACTATACAGCCACTGTGATTGTAAACCACACCAGTTTTAAACGTTCGAGGAAGTTTCAGACATGGCTTATTAGCCAAACACCATCAGTGTATACCCGCATTTAATGCTAATCACTACCAATGATGAATGTTTAGTCCTTATGGACAAGCATACCCTTTGTAGATGCACCACCGTCAGTGAGGATGGTTGGGAAGTGGAGAGCCAAGTTGCTCAAGCTATTATGCAATCTGCAATACATCCAATTAAACGGATGAGGGAACGAATATGAATTATGGATAAGTTATGATCATGATAATCAGGGAGGAAAGGAATATGTGTTGTACACAATGAGATCGAGACAGGAGAACCAAGTTTGCTAAATATAGCACGAATTTTACTTACACCGAGCTGAATAACACCGGTTTATGGCACGAATTACCACCGATGCCACTAGGGCAATACCACTTATTACAAGATAACCGACAACAGGAACTAGTAAAACTAAAAGGATATCCATCAAAAGGGAGATTGACAATAGAATACTTCACAATACTCGTGTGACAGACATTACCAGTTTACTAAATGAGACATGGGACGACCGCACTCCGATAGGAGCATGTGGGCCTGACAGACTTATTTATGAGTTAGTCGGGTAAGTAATGTATCAGTACGGTACCCCATGCAAGTAGACAAGTAGTGTTAGGAACACGAGAAGTAGTCAACTCCGTACTAAGGACAGTGATACAGATTACCTCGAAGATGGACGAGAAGAGCCGTAGTTAAACCAACGGGCTAAAGAAATCAAGAACCATCAGCAGAGAGCAGTATACAGTACACAGTGAAGACAAGGAAACCTTTCAAGGACAGCAAACCTAAGGATAAGAACATGGAAACCCATTATGGATGAATATTATGTAGAATCCTCATAAGGATCGAGCAAATTTTTGCAATCCAGAGGAAATCTACCAGATAATGTGGACAGAAACGTGTGACTACACAATGATGAGAGACAAGCTAATATACTAGCAGATACCTTAAGAAAGGAACAATGGATTTGGAATGTACCACTCACATGATAATTCGCTCATCTTATCTGTTTGACTCATTAGATATTAGCTACTGAGAGTTTACGCCTCTGCACTCTGTAGGACTGAGTGTTTTGGTATTGCACTTGTGCAGTTATTAATCTAGTGGGAATACAGAAAGATAAAGTGGATATCAACACGAGTGTGTAATCAAAGAACTACAACAGTGTGTTACTCCGGAACAAAACCACCAAGAGACATGGATGACAAGCATCATCTTTGTGGACATATAGGCTGGTATGTCTTAGTATTACCAAGACAAGTGCAAAGAGCACTAAGTACTAAACAATAGCCAATGTCATATGATACCTCAAGCTGAATGTAAGTGAGAGAAGATACACACATGTATGCTAGTGATCCAAATGAGAGGATACACAGCAATGGAAAGAGGCAAACTGAGCCTATGTTCATGGGTCTGCACCTCATACGGAGCGAGTGGGCCCATTAGAACGAAGTTGGGAGATAGCACAAATAGTTTAGTGCCTCACCCTTTATGTATTGTGGAGCCCAGAAGGGCTAGAGTCATACCCGTCTCTCTGATATGAGGATAATCCAAGAGTTGGTGAACTCTATGAGAGCCAACTATCCAGCGCTCCTTGTTGAGCGGCTGTTGTATACTTGTGGGGTACGGGGGCGTAACCCTTTTTAAGGGGGGTAGAGCCTCTTGGCTGTGCACGTGTGTGCACTAAGTTTTGTTGTTTCGTGTGCATAGCATACAGTAAATTGGTGGTGTGCGGGGCACACGTGGTTTTGTTGGTTATGCTGGTACGCGGGGTATACGTTGTTTGGTTTGTTTGAGTGTGATGTGCACTTGTATGTATGTATCTTATGAGATACCTGTTTGAATGTTGTATTTACACCCGTGTGTGTAATACTTTTCTTATGCTACTTGTGATATATGTATTTATATTGCTTTGTAGAATGATTACATATGGTATCGCCTAGATACGAAATGAATCATTAGATATGGAATGTGGAACGATGGTATGTTATGGACACCTCGGGGAGGTTGTCAGGGTTTGTAGAACTGATAGGAAATAAGGGTGCTGATGGATCACCTATATCCATATATGATTGAAATAACGCCACAAAGTGATGGCTATGTGCTGTATAAGCACAATACGATGTGTGTAAATGATATATCACATAGATATACATTATGGGAATCATGGGTAGTTATACATTTATATACATACCTATTTGATTAAGCGACTTCGGGACGAAGTATTTTTAAGGGGGGTAGATTGAAATACCCCAAACTAATAAAACATGGATTAAACATCTAATTACATTGATTAAGGCCTAAACATGCCTTAAAAGTCAACTGAGAACAACAGTTGTCAACACAAAGCAAGATATTGCACCCTTTGACTGTTTAGGGTAAATAAATACCCAAATGAACTTCTTAGGACCTAAAACTTTGTCCTAAGCTTATTAACACATAACTAAACATATTAAAATTGTTGGACAACACTCCAACACAAAGAACAAGCATTTTCATGCTTCAAGGTCAAGTAGGGCAAAAATGTGCTCTAAGAATACCTTAAAGGTCTAATTACCTCTAAATGATATAAAATTGGATAGCATGATCAAATATCATGTAAGGAACACAACAAAACTGTTCTCAAAGAAAACAGAGCTCAGAAACACCTTGCGACTCAAAATGTGCACTAAAATTCCTTAAAGCACGTTTTTTGTGTATGAGCTCTAAGATAATGACTTTTTGTCATTTTAAAGACTGGAGTATATCATTTATAATATTAATGTGACATGATAGACTGTATTTTAAAGTCTAAATCAAAGTTTGAAAATTAAAAATCAAAATGGGCAATTTAGTATGAATAGTAACCCAAATAGTGCATTTTTAAGCAATATTGACTAAGTATGGTCAATGGTCAATGAATGACCATTTTAGCCCTTATGAGGTCGGCAGTCAAGGATTATGGAAGACAGCACATTCAACTTTGACACAAAATATCTAATTAAATTGATGAATCAGCATTACTATTACATAAAATAACATATATTAACTTAAAAGGCAAAGTTAGCTTAATTACCTCATTCTCTTCATTCCCAGCCGACAGCAGCTCTTCATCCTCTCCATTTGCTTCTCTAAAACCGTGGCTAACACTCCATAGGCAGAGAAGAACATCTTGCTACCTAGGTAAGCTTAATTAGTCATTTTATGTTCATTTTCTTCACAATTCTTTCCTCTTTCCATGGAGCAAAGCATCAACCATTTCCATCAATGTTCTTAGGTTGTTTTGGAGGTTAAATGGAGGGTATATCTTGGCATTAACAAGGGAAGAAGGTGGAGAAAGTTAATCTTGTTCTTAAGGTATAAAAATGTGCTTTAAGCACATATCTTTTGATTCCCTTCAAATTCGGCTGTGAAACTTTGTTCCTAGCCTTATTATCTTCATCTTAACATACTTATTCAGTTGTTATATCAATAGCTTCAAGGTGTAGCCAGATCCAAGCCAAAAACACCATTTTAGGCATTTTAAACAAGGTAAAGATTAGCCATCTTCTAATCTGAGTTATACCAGTTTAAAGCTTGGTTTTAGTAGCTCTTTTAATGATCTTTACCTACTGTAAATACAGGCCGAATTCAACCTTGGTTACCTTGGTATTTTAAGGTAAATTTTACCTTGAAAATTGGCATTAAACACTTCTTATGGTTAGATCTTGCTTGGAGACTAATCATGCCTTAATTGCTGTTTGAAAACATGTAAACTAAGCTGTGGAAAATAAATCTCCATACAGCCGTGGCCAAACAAGGCTTATACTTGGCAAAAACAAGGTATAAATCACTTAACCTACACTTGATATATTAATATGTGTTTATACATATGTATATATATTGTGTCGTGAGTGAATGGTTAATTAAGGTCTTATTTTGACCTTAGGTGATTAAGGAATGGTTTGGTCAATTTATCTAACTAATTAATTAGCATAATTGTCAAATTTAAGACATTATGTGGAAAATTGGTAAATAAGGAAAAATATGTGGTAAGGGCCGAGAGTTTAAGGCTTTTATGGGCATTTATGTGTAATTTATTTTATAAGCTAATGTTGTAATAAGGCCATGTACTTTAGGCCATTTTAATTATGCATTTATAAGCTTTTATTTAAGTTTAGGTGATATATAATTATTACAGCAAGGAATTGGGGTCTTAGGTGTAATTAAATTAAATTTGGGGGCTATAAAAGGATATAGCTGAAAATTGGAGGTTTAAATGAGTTTATATAAAAATTATAAGATTATATAAAGTTTTGGGGTTAAATGGTGATTTCTAGAAAGTTTGGGTGTAAAACCGTAATATATGGAGATTAATGGTCAAGGAAATATTAAGGTGGTCAAGCTTGACCATATGGTAGGTTATGACCAAATTAAATAAGTTAGATAACTTATTTAAGGTTTTATAATAAGATAAGTATTTTATTGTAACAATTTTATAACATATGTGGTATATATGTTATTTCCAAAAGTTAAGGGTGTAAAATGGTATTATAAACACCCATGGGCTATTAGGAATTTTTAGGAATTTATTGGGTTGATTTTGGAATCAAAATAAACTATATATGTATAATATATAGTTATTATGTCATTATGACACTTTGGAGAAATATATGTGGTGGAATTATAAATATCGAAAGTATATGGGTTAGTAAGGGTAATTATAACCCTTTGGTGAAATTTGGTGATTTTTAGAATTATATAAGAGTATTTATTAAGATATGTGTATAATATATAGTTTTAATGATATAATAAAACTATATGTTATAAATAGGGCCAAATGGCAATTATAAACAGAACAAAGTCTGTTCGGAATTTACAAAAAATATAATCATAGGTTATACCCTTTTTATAAGTTAGAAATGTTATATTAAATGGTATTTATAACATGGTATAAATAATGGGGTGATTTTGTAAATAAAGGAAACTATGGTTTATGGAAAAGAATAAGGTTTAATATATATGCCTATGCGGCAATATATAATAGTTTTGTATAAAAACTATAGGTTATAAGTTAAAGGAAATAAAAATATCATATCAAATGATATTAGTATATGGTATAACATTACATAATGTTATGTGGTCAAAATAGAATTTAAATAAATTCGAGGGCTGTACCGAAATATTAAAGGTTGGAAAATGAATTTTAGACTAAGGTCTATAATGTTATAAATGTTATAACAATTATATGGTTTAGATGGAATTAATATAAGTAAGGATATTCGCATTAAATAATGTGACGAACTATAAATAAATGAGATTTATAAACTAAGGTATTTATGGAATAAACCTTAGGAGTTGTAAATATACAACATAAAATGTTACATAATATTAGGATAATGATCTTAATATAAGTTGTATAAATAAATACAACTAATGGGAATAATCATCTAATAAAAGATGATAAAATGTAACATATAATATAAGAGTTTTATAACTCACGGAATTTACCTACGTGGTAAATATATACATACACAAGAATAATGTATATAAGGATGGATATGTATTATGGTTGGAAACCATATAATATAATGGTGGTGGTTATTACAAAAAAAAAATAGTTACAAACTATAAGTTATGAGTTTTTGGATGCAAATATTATTTGCTAAAGATAATGGAGTATATAATACAATGTATTATAATGGATGGTGGGAAAATAATACAATATAATATAATAATGCATGCATACATGCAACTATAGGTTATGTACCTAAACTAGATGGTTGATAAGATTAAAAGAAATATAAGGAATTAAACTTAACAGTCGAAATGTTTTGACATACGAGTTTAGTAACAAAGCCGACCGATTTAGAGAAACCCGTAACAAATAACTGTAGAAAACGGGGATGAACTGTCGGGGTTACTTGTTATTCGGAAATACCGGATGTAGTTAGTCATGGAGACTGACTTATAGTTTATTACCGTTTAGATTATACTTCAGACAAGGACGCTTGACGAGCTAGTGGACTACACTGCGCATCCTAGGTCTTGGTGAACGGTATGTAAAGGGGTTTGATCCGAGTTGTCCTAAGGAAACTCCTTGGCTCGGATTTGGTTGATATAACTTGTGTGTTATATGTGTGGATACATGTATGTGATTGTGTGCTACTGCATTAATTATTTTATGCACGAGCGTCCTACGGGACTAACACTACGTCGACTATAGATCGACTTATATAAACATACATATACGTTAATGTGATAACATGACGGTTACTTGATATAATACCATAGTATTAATATTAAGTATATGGTAACCTAAGTAAAATACTTAGGGACGAGTCACGACATTGTCGGTCTCTAGAGCATGGATCTCGAACATGAATATGACCTAGATTACTTCTAGGTATGCGTGAGACCCATTGGGCAGCTAATTAATAATTATTCTCCATAAGACTAAGAGCATATTGTAGACACCAAAAATTCTCACCCCATAAAGCAAATTCTGAAATAATAAGAGGGGTCGTCGCCTTTCTTTTTTCAAAACATATTAACGTGCGTGCTAAGATGAAACCATCATTTTATAATCTTTTTCAAAACATTTCAGAACAAAACACAATTCTTCGAAAATGAATTTCCATCGACAGTCCAGTTTCAAGGCCGTCCCCTTCACTTATTTTACTATCTTATTTTGTTTTGTTTATATTCTATTTATTTTATTTTATTTTATTTTATTCATTTATCCACTTTTTCTTATATTTTATTTTATTCTACTATTAGCATTAGTATTTTTATTTTCATTTCTATTTATACACACTCATTTTCATCTTACAAACTCAATCCACACTTGGTTAAGGTCTAGTCTAGCCCAATTCCTTAAACCCACTACATTTTCAGCCCATGACCTCAAGAAGCCCACCCAAACCCTACCATCTAAACCCTAAGGGGGCGGTCAACACGTAAAACCGGACGGAGTCATTCGGACATTATTCTTGGCTCTCCTTGGTTCCATCGATCTTCTTCAACCCACGAAACAAGCCGCCACCACCTTCTTCTTCAACCTTCAGTCAACCGAAAACCCTAGCCCACTCAGAGGATGGCCGCCACCTTCATTTTCTTCTTCGCGACCCTGCTCTCGATGAAGGAGCTTCAAAAAAAAAAACCAGAACTCCCGACTCCCCCTATTGATCATCTTCCTTCGGTCTCCAAAGAAAAAAAAACAACAATCTCGAATGACCATCATCTTCTCCATGCCACCTCCAACACCTTCGTTTTCCTCTCGGGCTACTTCTATTTTTCTTCATCTTGCAGAGCCAAAAAAAAATTGCTTCCCTCTGAAATCGAGAAGAAAACACGGAGCCAGCCGACTCCTCAATACTCGTCTTCGACTCATGTCTTCAACAATGAGAATCCCTCATCTTCTCTCTGAAAATCACCGCCCTCACAATTTCGTGGCCTCTCTCCCGGATTTTGCTCTGTCCGACTTCCATCTCCTTCGCTATCCATTGCTGCCTTCGTTCCCGCCATCATTCTTAACCACGTTGGGGGAAATTTTCTGAAATCTTCATGCCCGGTTGTGACATGCCCTCTGGCTTTTGGATTCGTCGTCGTCAGTGCTTCATCGCTACTGCCCCATCGAAGTCCCGGCCTTCTTCGATTGAGGGCTATTTTCGCTACATATCTCCATTCCAGATTTCATTCTGGCTGTATCTCATTTCTTTTGCTTTCGCAACCTAGATGCATGGTGAGAATGCACGGTTTGACCTTCTCAATCGTCTACCGCTTTAACTTTTCTGTTTATATGGTGCAAATTTTGGCTGCTTATCATCGATTTTGGTCTCTTGTTATGGATAATGTGGGTATTATTTTGGTCAAATTTAACCTGGATGGAATCATCCCTGGTTATTGCTTTGTGATATTGTCCCTTTCGATCTAGGGTCTCAGACCTTGCTACCTATTTTCTTTCATCTTCGCCGTTGGCCAATGGCTGTTTTGAGCTCTTCGCCATTTTTGATGCACTTCTGGCGCTTTAATTAGACTCATTTGCTTGCACGATCCGTTTGGCTGAAGTCCAGTTTTCATTTGGCCACTGATCTTATCGACTCGGAAATCCCTTTAGACTTTGTTTAATCTGTATGTCCCTAAAGTCGGGATTCATAAATTAAGCCGGTGGTATTTTTGACGAATTAACCTGGTGGTCTCATTTTATGGTGGGAGTTGGTTTCCATATGCGCTTTTCGTTTCCTGGTTTCATTTTGTGGTGCTTAATTGGGGTTCGTGGATGGTGAGTTTACCATGGATTGTGTATGACGGGCCTCGTTTCGATTGCTAAGGCTTGATCTGAAGAGAAATATGTACTAGATGTTACTGATCTTCGGTTATGGGTTGAATCCGGGTTTCATTTGTTAAATAAGGCCTCTGGGCCTTTCTCGGCCATTTGGGAGTTTGGATTCCACATGTAATACGAACCTAGATGATTGAATTGTATATGTGAGATATGGGTCCAGAATGTGCTTTGCTCATGGTTTTGTCACAAATGGGCCTCCACTGAATATTTATGCCCCCCTTTGTTACCGATGGGACGCAGTCCTATGCACTGAATTGTTGTTGCTTGTTATCAGCTTGGGATTTGTTTTTGTTTACCTGTGAACTTATAGCGTTTGCTTTGGGCTTGACTGAGGTACACACGTGATTGGTTGGGCCTACGATTCTGGGCTTGCGGTTTGACTTTGAACCATCCGTACTGACAGACCCATGCCGGTTTGGGCTCACCTTCTCTCATGGGTTTGGAGATTAAGCTGTTCAATCCCTTTTTGTTACGCCTTAATTATCTTTGATATGTAATTGTCCCTTGCGCGTTGATTGGGTTTGGAAATTATTTCATTCCAGTATTAATTGTCCCTTTGCGCATTAATATTGGGTTCGGAAATACAGCCCACTGCCTTGTCACTAGCTTGGACCCTTGTACATTACTTTTGGCTTTAAACTCATGTTGATTGGTGGTGTTATGATCTTGACCCTTTTCATGCTTCTTACCTTTGGTTTCATGTCTTGACCGAGGTACATATACAATTGAACATTGTGGAGTCTACTTGAGTTGCGCCTGATGGACTTGTGGTTTGACTTCAGATCATGCTACACCTTTGCGCTTTGGGCTTATCTTCTATGGGTTTGGAAATTCAATCTTTCTCCCCTTTACTATAATTCAATTGCCATTGATATTTAATTGCTCCTTGCGCATTGATAATGGTTTGGAAATCAGTTTGAAACTAGCACATGATTTGTCCCTTTTGCGCTTAGATAAGAACATAGAATCGAGTGATAGTTGCCCTATGCTATAAATGTACATAAATCACTCATTGGCTGGATGCTCCTCATTAATTTTTCATCTTAGAGGGAAATGATATAAACCCTTCTAGGTATGATCCCACATGACTCATAACAACTACCTTTAATACTACACTTGGGTTGAGTCATAATCTAAGATGACGAATTAATTTGAGTAGCAACCCCAATGCTTGATTTATCTTACAATCCTTAGCATTTGTTGGCAGCTTGAAACTCTTTTCTATGTTCTCGGTTGGGGTGTGGGAGATGATTAGATTGCCCCCTTTCCTCCCATTGAGAGGGGCCGTATGATCCCATTGCACACATCCCAACCCTCTTCCGTTCTTTGACTAATGCATTTTGCCTCTTTTGGTTGTGTTTTTGACATGTACATAATGCTCGTGAAATGGGAAACCACTCTAAGACTAAGGAACGGGATCTTGGCTTGGACTACCGGGGTCTCCGCTTCAAACACATGTAACGGTTGGTGCACTTCTTGCTGATCCTATCAGCTCAAGTGAGGCGGCGTCGATGCGACCCCCCATAGCAGCTCTCTATTTAAGATTTTTATCTATGTTTGTATTAATCTGTAATTTGTTTATTGTTCTTACTTTCGATGGTAGTCTTAGGATTTATTCATTTCTGTAATTTAATTCATTCTATGCATGTGAACAATTTTAGAATGTTATCTCTAGCTGGCTTTGGATTATGTTGTCCTAGCGCTTATCTTGTAGGATTTTCGCTAGTGTTCAATCACCAAATTTTTGTACATAATGTTTACACTTCATTTTGCTTCTCCAATGTTTGTACCCTATGTGAGATATTTGCTTTGTTATTTTGGGATTTATACCTCTTGCTTGTTGCTTATTAATGTCATAAGCCTTAGTTACTATGTCTTTAGGACCAAGCCTTAGGATAGAGGGTGAACCCTGAGATTTAGGTGAGCCATGGTCCCACCTAATAAACTGGGTAATCCCTAGACCCAAACCACATCTTATTATAATAACATGTATTAATAAAAACACTTCCTCAAAATTCATCTCAATTTGATTCATCGTTTCTCCCCAAATTTTCTAAAGCCCATCAAAGTTCAAAACAACTCAAACAAGGCCCAAAACCAAATCAATCCAAAAAATCAAAAGCTCATTTCAGCCCAAAAATCAATAAGCCTCATCTTTGGCCCATTGCTCAAAAATCCAAATTGCTTCAAATAAAAAGTCCAAGGCTTAGATCAAGCCCAAAAATCAAAAGCTCATTTCAGCCCAAAAACAATAAGGCCCATTTTAACCCACCCTCAAACTAGATCTATAGTCAAGTCCAATCAATCCAAATTAGCCTGAAATTCAACTCGGCCCATTAAATCCCAATTGGTCCAAAAGGTCAACTCGGCCCAAAACCCAATCCAAAGCCCAGATCAAGCCAAGGCCCAAATCAGGCCCAAAAGTCCATTCCAATCGGCCCACAACCCAATTACCCAAAAGTCCAATTCGGCACACAACCCAATCACCCCAGGGCCCAAATCACAATTGACCCAAAAGTTCAATCTGACCCACTTAGACCATGACCCACTTTGACCTAGACTCACTTTGACCTTGACCCACTTTGACCTTGACCCACTTTGACCAGCCCAAGCTTGACCTTGACCCTACTTTGACCAGTCCAAGCTTGACCTTGACCCAACTTTGACCAGCCCAAGTTTGACCTTGACCCAACTTTGACTCGATCCCATTTTGACTCGGTCTAACTTTGACCCGACCCGTTTTCCAAACCCCAACCCAAACTCAATTCAAACCAAATTCGATCGAACCCAAGGCAGGCAAGGCAAAGCCAAAGGCAAGGCAAGGTCCAAACGCAGGCAAAGCCAAAGGCAAGGCAAGGGCAAAGGCAAGGCAAAGCCAAAGGCAAGGCAAGGACAAAACTCAAATCCAAATTCAATTCAATTCCAAACCCATTCAAATCCAAATTCATTTCAATTCCAATTCGAATCAATATTCATTCAACCCCGGTTCAACTTCGATTTCAATTCCGTTCCAATTTCTCCTACACTGCAAATATCTCATAGACCCGGGCGTCTCACAGACTTTGTCATTCCAATGATTCGAATGTCTCACAGACCTGAGTGTCTCACAGACCTGAGCGTCTCACAGACCCAAGCGTCTCACAGACTTCGACATCTCAAGGTTTCAAACGTCTTACAGACCCGAGCGTCTCACAGACTAGCATCCAAAACCCGAAACTTCTCAAAACTCCAAACCCTTATTTTCAAACCCCACAAACATCAAAACTTCCAAAACCCAAAAACCCTGAACTACGTAAGGTCTGATCTCAACAGGAGTTGAGTACGTAGGCAGCCCATCTAGGGTGCGACCCCATTCCAATAAAAAAAGACCTTTTCCCCCTCTGAGGTGGCTCTCATACCTCTCAAAACATTTAAACCTTCTTTGGCTCCCACAAGTTTCAAACCATCCGACTCCAAGTCTTGTCTATTCACTCGAGCTCAGACTTTTCTCAAATCTTTATTCTATAATCATCTGAGTTCACTCATTCTTCTTCTTGGCGCTAGCTTGGCAGAAAAGCTCGCCTCATCCACTCTCTTTCCCTCTCCCTCTCCCTGTCCTAATCCTATCCTTGTGGCCCTTTGAAATGAATCTCTCAAAAAAGGTTTTAAAAGAAGGCAATCCCGACAATTGGAGACCGAGGTTTCCTCGGGCACCAAGCCGAAGTCGTGGTCGTTGCCACTTCTAAGGGGTGTAACCCAGTGCGAACCCACATAGAATCTCTGCAAATGACCAGATAAGTCCTATCCATAGGCAACAATTTCAGAGTCAATTAACGGTTCTAAGAACCCTCCTTCCCTTCCTTCCTAGTATCTTAGGTCAAACTAGGTGGCGACTCTAGTCAATTTCCGCCCTTAGGGCATAAGTCCGCGTGGAGCCCATTGAGAGCAGGTGTAGTGCACACTTGCAGTCCCCTTTATGCTTTCTGGGAAAGACGGATGATTTAGTAGGTATTTGAGGGTGCCATGAATAACGGGTTTTCACCCTCCACAGAATGGCATTTTCTAGGATCTCGACTTTTCAGTCAGACCATATTGGCATAGACCCCCCTCATACCGAAAAATCACCCTCCACACATATCTTAAACATTATGAGAGAGAGATGGTATGAGTTGAGGTGAGGAATCCCGGTAGTTTACGAACTACTTGGTTGCGCAGTTGTGATCACTGAGGGGTTCCCGATCGGGTTCCGCTCCAGGTTTATACCCAATGAGCGCTATTTGGATCGTGGGTCATGTGGCTACGGCCTTTTATATGGACGCCTTACGAGGATAAGTGAATAGTCAAGGGCCTCTGGACCTCTGGCGAAATGAGCACCTTTGTGTGTACGGGAGGACTACTGTCCATGGTTAGGTTATCGGGTTGTCTTAACATGACGCCCAACTGGTATTAATTGAACATGGTTTGGATGAGGCCTACAAGGTCAAGGTAAATTAACTATGGAAACTGTACGCTACGGCGAATGTACATTGTACATTATTAACTATGGTAATTGTACGCTACGGCGATTGTACATTGTACTTTATACTGGATTATTCGATACATTCGATATACAATTGTGGTTTGTGATATTAAATGAATGTTTGGATTGGGTGGATGGTTAAGTATTTATGAATATTTTGATGGATGATTATGTATATTATACATGTGTATTACAGTATTGATTATAACTGTAAAATGGTAAAGCATGAAACCAATCTAATATTAAGATGGTTAAAATGACTAAGTGACCATTAGGGTCCAGGCCCGGCATACTCAGCGTCTATCGCTGATACTACACCATATGCAGGTTGTTGATTATCGCCGAAGCCGAAGTGCGGGAACAGGGTAATTAGAGTTTATTTTAATTACCGCACATGAAGTTGTATTATGGTAAGATTATGTATATTCAGGATTGGGTAGACGCTCACTTGTCGATGTTTATGGTTTATGGACTTAGTATGATGTATAGGAGTTTCTCGTTATCACGGCGGTTAGCAATTTGTTTATGTTGAAAGTTGGATGTAGTTTGGCTTCGTTGCTCGCGTGGGCGAGTAATGGCCGGTGACACCCGAGAGAGTATTGCTATTGTTATTTATTATCCGCTGTAAGACGTTTTATTTATTGCTACGTGAGAGACTATTACGTGATTATGGAGAGGGGTGTTACAGTTAGTATGTTAATGAATTGGAATTGAGCTCGAAAACGTTCCTAAATGAACGAACCTGTTTAACGGTATACTATTATACCCGGGTTAACCTAGGAAGAGGTTTAAGTTGAAAAGAGAACCAAATTAGTTCTAAGACACATGATACTAATACTAGTTCTGGTTACAGATCTAGATAAGTCAGAGGCGTTCGGCGGATTAGGCGAACGTGGGATTAAGAGCTAGCCAGTCTCCGGTGTGCGGTATGGGATTCTTGTAGCTTGTTTGCTAACGAGGTCTACCTCGGTTTGTGTGCTATGTGTTATTGAGATACGACTAAGTAAGATTAAGCATGAAACCGATTTATTGTATCGTTATTGTGTGTCCATTGCATACTAACACAAATGGATTCAGAGCTAGTTCATTAACTATGTTTAATAACAATTGTATAAGGTTACAAATATTCCCTATTGTTAGTTGGTTAATACCGAGAGAGGTTTAACTAACCAATTGTCAAAGAGACTTCAGCTAACTGGAACTTGGAGAGAGAGGAATCCGGGACTGACTCCGGTCATGCATGTTCAGGTTAGGAGGTCGGCATCTGTATCAGATCTGTCTTCCGCCTAGGGTCGACAAACTGACCCGACCAGCTCGAGTGAACAGTTCGAGGTGGGAGGCAAATTCAGGAGGCGCAGGAGGGTCAAGCCTACACCCCTCATAACTTAAGAATAATGTTTATTAACCCAATGGAGCTAATAACTCATTGGCTAGGGTTACAATGACCCGACAAAAATAAACAATTCAGTTAGAGAACAACCAGTTCTAATAAGAGAACGGTTGACGCATATAAGGTATGGTCAAACACGAGAACTAAACAATTCTCAGGCCTCAGGATTTAGGAATCTAACTTACATCATTAATGGGCGTCCATTACGACGTTCGATTTATTTGAGCTGTGAATGTTTCACATAAATGTGTTGTTTGTTATCGTACTTCTTATTATTATATGAATAAACAATTGCATGTATACGACAAAGTAGTCGTGTGTAACCCGGCTAGCTTGTGGGCTGCACGTTTTCTATACCAGCAATATGCTGAGCCCCTTGGGGCCTGTGATTTAAACTTTGCAGGTGGGTACCGGACGAAGACTCAACCTGAGAGTAGGAGCGGGTAGAGTACTTCGGGTTGCTTTTACATTTGTTACACGAGTTGTGCATGTACACTCGTTTAGTAGATTGATGAGATGTTAGTATGATGTATTAGGATATGAGATACTCGGTATAAGTTGTGGTTTATGGATTGTAATGTTTTTAGATGCTCGAGTAATTATCCGGTTGGTCAGACCGTGACTTGTAAAGAGAATAGGCCTAGTTAGTCACGTGGGTGACTAACGGCGGTAACACCAATTTAGTAGAACTTTTCCGTTGTGTTGTTAATGTACGAGATGGACTTAGGGCGACTATCATTGTATTTAGAGATGGGGTGTTACAGTATAAGTCCTTATGTACAACATTAATGCATCTAATATTACATAAATACAATGTAAAAACAAAAAAAATCAGGTCAAAAGAGACCTATAGCTGCCGACATGCATGGTGAGTCATAAGCTCACAAAATGCTTTTTTCTTACTATTTCACCTACTATGCTTTTCCATGAGTGCCTTATCACATTGTCCCCTGAATGATTCATTAATCAGACAATCATTCATCATTCTTAGAGCTCCTGAACTCGTGGCTCCTCCTCCCTTTGGAGAAACTCCATGAAAAACACCATTTAGCTAGATTAGAACCTTAAAGAACACCTTGTCTTGCACAGATCATAACTTTCTCATCTTAAGTCCAAATTTCCAAGATTGATAGTTAGTTGGAATCCTATTTCGAAAATATTTCCATCCATAGCTCATGAGTCCCCAAAGTCTGAGGAAAAACCACGAAAAAGTGCTTTTGATTCTCGAGGTAAAACATTGTCTTCTTGGAAAATCTTTGTTCTTTGATTTTCATCAAAGCCGAGTGCCTAGGGTTACTAACCCTCCTTATTCTTCATCTTATTCTATGATTTTGGAGTCAATTTCTCTAGCAAATTGCTGTCAAAATTTCTAAGGAAATCAAGCTTAATATTAAGCTAAAGGTTAATATACAAGGTAAATCCTACAACTACCTATTTCAAGGTTCTAATTGTTGATCTATATATGATCTAACATATCGTTCATCTTGTTTATTATTTCTGAAATAATAAGTGTGTTAGATTCAACTTTTAACACATTAAATGTTAATAATTTGTAAATCTAAAATTAGATTTATACTCCTTATGAAATAAGCTTCAATATAAGCTATCATAATATACAAGAAAAATTCATATACTATGATTTTTCTTATGGCCGAAAATTAAAGAGTTGTAAATGAGTTAGAAAAATTATCTAACTTAGTTAAATTAAAGGAATTAGTGTAAATAAGAGTAATATGTAAAATTTAAGAGGTTTTGGTACCTATTGGTGATTGCCGAAAATTAATGGGGTCAATATGGAATTTTTGAGAGTTTAGATGATGAGAAAATAGTTGTAGAATTAAGTTTACAATTTATAAAGGGATTATAAGAATTATAAGGATTTATAAGGTTTTTGGTATATTTAAAAGTTAATAAAGGATGGTATATATATATAATAACATTAGATAATTAAATCTGGTGATTTAGAGATGTTTAAAATGATTTTTGATGTTCAAAAATCTGTAGGTAAATTAATTACGAAAATTAGAAATTAATTGGAGTTAAATTGGTTAATAAATGAAAGAATAAACCACAAGGGTAAAATGGTAATTTTACTGGTCAAACGTGGTCAAACATGGTCAATGACAGTTTATAAATATTTAGATAAGTTAGAGTAGAAATTATAGCAAAAGATTAGGTAATAAAATGTTTAAGGAATAAAAAGTTAAGATAATTTAACTTTAGGGGTAATATTGTAAATTCTGGAAAGTTAGGGGGTTTGACCGTAAAAGACTGGTCAAACTTGGGTATATTTTGGTAATTGACCAAAAGTATAAAAATAAATTAATTAAGAAAGACTTTGGAAGAAATTAGAAATAAAAATAACAAGTTTAGAACTTATTATGAGTAAAATAGAAATTAAAAGAAAGCTATGGGTAAGGAATGTAAATAACACATTTTTAAGTGTTTAGAAGGTTAAGGAAATTAAATAAAGAATTTAGAAATAAGTTGTAAAAAGAACAGAGTTAACACGGGGTTAAACGGGACCCGTATATAACTTAGGGTATACGAGAGGTATACCCGTAATTTAAGAAAAATAGAAGAAATCAATATTAAAGGATTTTTAGTGAAAATACAAGTTATATTGGAAAAATAAATAAATACGTATGATCGTATCATACGGACGTGTACAAAAAATTTTGGTATACATGAATAGTACTCGTATACGTGAATAGTATCTGTATACTAATACGTATACGTGAACAGTAAAATACGAGACATATATGTGAATAGTGAAATACGGTGAATAGTAGAATATGAGACCTTATAAATGAATAGTAGAATACGAGACCGTATAAATGAATAGTGAAATATGGATGAATAGTGAAACATACTAAAACCTAATACAAGGTCCGTATAAGTCTAAAGTTGCTAATTGTGCAACTATGTAACTGCTAACGACGTTAGCATGTTAATGAATTAGAATTGAGTTTGAAAACGCTCCTAAATGAACGAACCCATTTAACGGTAAACTATTATACCCGGGTTAACCTAGGAAGAGGTTTAAGTTGAAAAGAGAACCAAACTAGTTCTAAGACACAAGATACTAATACTAGTTCTGGTTACAGATCTAGATAGTCGGAGGCGTTCGGCGGACTAGGCGAACGTGGTATTAAGAGCTGGCCAATCTCCGGTGTACGGTATGGTTTTCTTATAGCATGCTTGCTAATGAGGTGTCCCTCGGCTTGTGTGCTATTTGTTTATGTGTGCCGACTAAACAAGATAAAGCATGCAACCAG
Organism: Limonium bicolor; assembly: GCA_023374045.1. Taxonomy (NCBI): domain Eukaryota; kingdom Viridiplantae; phylum Streptophyta; class Magnoliopsida; order Caryophyllales; family Plumbaginaceae; genus Limonium; species Limonium bicolor. The sequence goes on from CM041782.1 coordinate 144,281,066, forward strand.
AATATTATATTTGTTGTGTGATTGTGATGCACTAACACAACTTTACCTTGAGAACTTACTAACAATGTTTAGTAAAGTGTTATGTGAGAATAAGGAACACACCCTAATATTGTTTTATTAGTAACCGAAAGAGGTTAACTAACAAACATTGACTTTGAGACTTCTACTAGTTGGAACTTGGGAGTGAGGAATCCGGGACTGACTCCGGTCATGCATGTTAAGGAAGGAGGTCGGCATCGACATCAGATCCGTCTTCCATTTGACTTGTCTTATGACTCGTTGCCTAAAGTCGACAAATAGACTTGACCACCACGGATGAACAACTCGAGGTGGGAGGCAAATTCAGTTGGCGCAGGAGGGTTAAGCCTACACCCCTCATAATTTAAGAAATATTGTTTATTTAAACTAGTGGAGCTGATAACTCACTAGCTAGGGTTAATAACAACCCGACAAAAATAAACAACGAACTGAGGTACAATTAGTTCTAATTAATGAACGTTTGTCTTAATTGAGATAAGATTTAAGATAAGGATTAAGATTGAGGTAAGATAAGAATCGACTAAGATTAAGAGAAATCATATCTTAAGGAGTTAAATGATTAACTCACTTATTAAGGGAACACTTTTAAGTTGTTCATTGTGTGTGAACTATGTTTGTTCATATGTGGCTTGTTGTTTATTGCACTTCTTACTTATGTTGTGTATCTAATCAACTTCATGCTATCGACAATTAGTCATTGTAGCCCCGTTAGCTTGGGGGCTATAAGAGAATCGTACCAGCAAAGGTGCTGACCCCCTCGGGGGCAACTGTTTATTTTGCAGGTGAATAGCAGAAGACGACCGTCCTGAGAGTAGGAACGGGTAGAGTACTTCGGGTTGCTTTTACATTTGTTACACGAGTTGTGCATGTACACTCGTTTAGTAAGAGGATGAGATGTTAGTATGATGTATTAGGATATGAGATACTCGGTATAAGTTGTGGTTTATGGATTGTATTGTATAGATGCTCGAGTAATTATCCGGTTAGTCAGACCGTGACTTGTAAGAGAATAGGCCTAGTTGGTCACGTGGGTGACTAACGGCGGTAACACCAATTTAGTAGAACTTTTCCGCTGCGTTGTTAATGAACGAGATGAACTTTTCCGACGTACACAGTACTGATAACCCATCTTGCATGGCGCACTTGCCTTGGCAAGTGCTGCCGCAATGAAGCTATACGGGAAGCCGTGAAGACCAAATGGTAAAAACCACGGATATAATACATATTAACACCGGATTACAAATCCTTAAGACTAAAGAGCGAAATATTGGGAGGGCCTGACCATGACAACTAAATCAATACACCAATCAGCAGGGAGCTGGACTTGGTCAGGAAACTAAACGACGTGAGCATCAACAACAGACAACCGACACTACAGGTAAGAACATCAACCCAAAACCAAGCCTAACCTTGAATGGAAAAAGTGAAGAGATTACTCAACAATGTGAGAAGACCAGATGTCAGTACTAACCTATAAGGAAGGTATTACGACATACAATGAAGACGGATGACATAACAACTTTCAATAAAAACGGGATGAACTCCCAGAATAATACTATTAACAGAATTCTTCATTGAAGATGTTGATAAACCCCAGAAACAGAATCAGGGAAAACAAATTTAAGCAATGACCTACCTAGGATCAAAGACGTACAATCCCAAAAGAGAGAATCTCAAAAGGACTACACCATAGAGTTGGTATAGTTGAGCAGAAAAAGACCCATAAACGATGGTAAGTATTGCTTGCCTAACTCATTAACACCCAAGTATGATTAGTCATTAACGGGTGGCGTAGTCAACGAAAGTTGAACAAAGTATTGACATGACGACACATGATAGCCAGGGTAAATATCCGACTTAGACACCGGAAGGCAGAGGCCTAATGAAAATGAATTCTTAATTGCTAAAAGACGCAAGTCTATGAGAGCGAAGGTATTGTCACAGACACGGATCAACATCGGATTACCTAAGCGAACTTCCATAGCAGGAAGCGAGATACAACAACTTATTGTGAAACCCAATAGTACATCCAATGGTGTGACCCAACATTGACAGAGATCAGAGAACAAGAGATTTACGTAGATAACCTACAGATGATTAAGAATACAACAGTGAACCGAACACCGGCTATCACTTGAGACTAATCAAGCATTAAGGGCCTACGAGCCAAGGATGTTAAATACATCAGAGCTCGAGGCGCAGGAAAGCATAAAAAGGCTTATCTAGGCCATGAATGAACTACAACTCGTACATACGAGTGGTTATTAAAACCTATACTAAATTGAGGAGGAATTGCCAGAAAAGGGCACCAATGAGAATAGGGATAATATAAATGATGGGGCGGAGAACGAACTACTCCTTTTAGGGTGGGGATACCTCTCCTTGTTGTGAGGCCTTGAGTGGGAATAAACCCCTCGAAATGGGCTTTCACTTATTAGAGATAGAATACAACCTACAATTAAACCTGAAATTTGAAGCAATTATCTTCGAGCTAAATGATTGCAATCTTACAGTATGATGCGATAACCGCCACACACCTCAATCTAAGGAACTTCTAGTGTGTTTACACCATGAAGGGGATTGAATATAAGACGAGACGTTGAAGTAAAACGATTGAAGAATTGTGCCATCAATGGGCAATATAAGACAGCTAAAGCTACTTCGGTAGTGGAGGCTGTGAGAATAATACCTGTAACACCCCTCTCGATAAACACGTAATAAACCATCACGTAGCAATAAATAAAACATCTTACAGCGGAAGAATAAACAATAATAACTCTCACACGGGTGTCACCTGCCATTACTCGCCCATGCGAGTAATGAAGCAGAAACTAAATCCAACAACCAAAATAAACAACACTACAAAAACCGCTGTGACAACGAGATAAATCCTATACATCCTACTAAGTCCATAAACCATAAACGTCGACAAGTGAGCGTCTACCCAATCCCGAATATATACAATTGTGCCATAATACAATCCACAGTCTGACATTGATATACAAATAAATTATATGTGCATTAATTAAAGTAATCCCTAACTACCCGGTTTCCGCACTTCGGCTTCAACGACAATCAGTAACCTGCACAGTGAGTGTAGTCTCAGCGATAGACGCTGAGTATGCCGGGCCTGGACCCTATTGGTCACTTGTCATTTTTAACCATCTTGATATTAGATTGGTTTATGCTTTTACCCCATTTTTACAGATAGAATAATACTGTAACAACCATGCATAACTAACATACCACCCATCCAATCCAAACATCATTCTCAATATACAACATCATTGTATAATCGACGTTATCGAAAATCACCGTACTGTATATAATCGCCTTGGGAGAACATTTTCCATATTTATGTTATTGGCCTTCAAGGCCCCATCCATCCAAACCCATGTTTAATTATTTATTTACCATTGGGCGTCATGTTGGGACAACCCGATTAAACCTTACCAATGGACAGTAGTCCTCCCCGTACACACAAAGGTGCTCATAACACTTTCCCTTTTTAAAAGCGTCCATATTTTGCCTTTTTAAAGGCACCCATGTTATCACCAAACCTGTCGACCTATCTAGGCTCGATCAGGTCAAACCAGAGTAAGCCCGATCCGGGTTAACTCAAGAGATCTCTACGTGCGACCAGTAGCCAATGACTAACTGGATTAAGGTAAACCATCATACTCATTCACACTCATCCACACTCCATCGTTAGACTTAGTTAGTCGGTTACCCAAGTTCAGTTTTAGGTATGGAGTAATCACATTTAACTTGGCTGCCCTGTGGCCTTACGCACGCCTAGTAGTATCTAGGTCGTTTCATGTTCGAGATCTGTGCTCTTGAGATCGACAATGTCGTATCTCATACCTAAGTGTTTTACTTAGGTTACCATATACTTAGTTATATACTAAGGGTATTATTTTAAGTAATCATCATGTCATCACATTAAACGCATATGTATGTTTATATAAGTCGATCTATAGTCGACGTAGTGTTAGTCCCGTAGGACGCTCGTGCATAAATAATTAATACAGTAACACACATAATCACATACACGAATCCACACTCATAACACACAAGTTATATATCAACCAACCAATTCGAGCCCGAGGATTCCTCAGGACAACCCGGATCAAACCCCTTTACATACCGTACACCTTAGACCACGAATGCGCAGTGTAGAACACTAAGCTTTCTCGAGCGCGCACGTCTGACAGGCGGTCTAAAAACCGAAGAACGCTAAGTGTCAACCCACATGACATATGATTCGGTATTTCCAAATAACGTCAGTAACCCCGGTATTACATCCCCGGATTTCAACTTTACTAGTTAAAGTGTCGTTATCCTTAAAAAAACCCTTACTCGTAGTATGTATTAATATTCGGTTCTAAAGACGTCGGTTTTTATTCGAACGTCGTGGTTAACGTTTTCAAACGTAAGAATTGCATTTTCCCATCTCGTAGTATTTATAAGCGTTACGCTTAATACAAATTTGTTCGTTCCCGTATAATTAATTCAAAGGTTATATCGCATGCGTAGGTATCGTTATATCCTATAGATGCATGCATGGTTATATTTTATAACCCATGGTTCGCATGCATTCCATGCAACGTTACTTTATAAGGTATGATAGATTATTATTCTTTGATATACTTATGTTATACAACTTCTTATTATGTAACAAGTTGTATTTATTTAAAACCTTATGACCTTATAGTATATAATTATATTAATAAGTTAACATTTATTATTTTCTATTATATGGTTTGTAAACCATATTTTATATGCTTGTTATTTTGCCGCATATATATATATATATATATATATATATCTATATATTATATATACATATAATATCTTATATATTATGGATGATTGATATATTATGGACATATTATTCATTAGTGCAAGTTTATTTAACCATTCCAAATCATATATTAACCATAGTATTTAATGTCATTGCATACTATAGTTTATATCCTCATTTTGATATACATATATATATATTATATAATATATATATATATATATATATATATATATATATATATATGCATGCGCTAGCATGCTAGTTTTTATAATTTATGCTTTTGACCACATAATATTATTTAGTGTTACACTTATATCATGCTATCATATGGTATGATATTTTATATGTCATTAAACTTTATAACATATAGTTTTAGTAACTATATATGTACCGAAAATACATATATATGTACTACATTTGTACTTCTTTATTTACATAATTCTCATTAACTACAATATAGCCACATAACTTATACCATGTTATAATACCTTATTTTATAACATCAAAACTTTGTAATAAGATAAATCTATAGTTTTTGTAATATTTCTCCTTAATTGCCGAAAAGGCGTGTATATAGTATTTCATTTCTCTTCTCAAATCCACACTTTCCAAATATTACAATTTCACCACAATTTTATAACATTCCATACTAATTATATATTATAACATCTTAAATCATATAGTATGTATACTATATAGTTCAATATTTCCAAAAATAACAATCAACAGACCCCAAGGTTCTTTGTTTTTGTTTTAACCCTTCAACTTTCATATTTATACTTTTTATTTTACCACAAATCTCATAATATTTATACATACCATATGTTATATCATCTCAACATACAATAATTATAACATATAGTTTTTATATGTTATTTTCATTTTATTACCGAACAGACCCTAGTCTGTTTGGTATATATTTTCCACAGCAACATATTTTTTTCCTTATTTACACAATAGCCACATATATTATAACAAGTTTACATATAGGTTATATTATATGGTTTTAATATTTATTACTGATATAACCTATTTTCTTGTTACTTATTTCCACACAGCTCCCTTATGTTTTCTGAAATTCTTTTTTCGACCCGTCACCCGCATACATATATTTTTTTAAAAAAAAGTACTTATTTCATGGTTAATCTTTATGTTTTGAGTATGTTGTTGACATTAGTTGATATGGTATGTCTTATTAACAAATATGAATGTTTTTTAGCAAAAACTAAGCTTATATAGGTGTTACAAAATAAAATATATGCTAGAAAAAACGGGTGACGGTTCGCCGGGTTTCACCCGTTTCACCCGCGGGTGATGGGTGAAATGGGTGACGGGTGGTGATTTTTCGGGTGACGGGTCGGGTCGGGTGATACGGGTTGATACGGGTGAAAAACGGGTGATGGGTCGGGTGGAGCGTCACCCGACTCGAACCCGACCCGTTGCCATCCCTATCCACTATCACCCTTCCTCTTTGTCTGTTGCATGGAAGTCGTATCGCCATCCCTGTGTATTGTAGCATCCTTTAAAATTATTAGTTGCTTCACCTTTCGAGGTCTTGGTTTGATATCACCAATCTCTTTTGTACGGATGATTGCATAATCTTTGACTAAGCCAATAGGGACAAGGCCATAAGCTTCATAAACGTTATTGAGGACGAGAGGCCTCGGGCCAAAGCGTTAGTGTTGTCAAGTCAAGACTCATGTTCTCGGCAAACCTCCCGACCATTTTCCTGAATCAGGTCTCAAATGTCTTCTGTGTTAAGGATGTCTCGGATCTTGGACTTTATCTCGGGTTCCTAGCACAATTAGAAGGTGCAAGGGACAAGTTTTCAGACACATAAGAGACAGAGTGTACAAAGGAGTTCAAGCTGGGATAGGAAGGTTTCTCAAGCAGGAAGAGGTATTCTCATCAAATCTATCCTGCAAACCATCCCCTCCTATGTGATGGGAGTCATTCGCTTACCTTTGGGGCTGATTCATGAAATTCAGGGAATCGTACGACAATTTTGGTGGACTGGATCATTGCAAAAACATGGCATCTACTAGTGAAATTGGGATGCACTTTGTATATGTTGGGACAATGGAGGGCTTGGTTTTCGAGACTTACAAAACTTCAAAACTTCAACAATTTCCTGTTAGCAAAACAATGCTGGAAGGACCTCCAAAATCCCCAACTTCTCTTGTCCAAGATCCTCTCCACTAAATACTTCACGCATGGAAGTATCTTGAATGCCGGACTAGGAGTACGTTAGAGTCCAGTGTGAAGATCATTATGGATGGCACTCTCTCTAGTTAAAGCGGGAGCTCGTAGGGTTGTGGGTGACATATTGACTATCAGAATCATAGATCCTTGGCTCCTAGTCAAGCAAAGAAGAGACCCTGGTCTTGGAAGATCTCAACTCTACCAAGAGATTTCGACATGATCTCCTAGTTAATTAGTTCTAGGGAGCGTAAGTAGGATGAGTTAAGTGTTAGAGGGTGAAGCTTCTCTAGGGAATTGTTTCATGTGGAGCTTTAATTTTTAAACGATGTTCGACAAGTGAACCTGGAAGAGTGTGACCTGTGCGGGGGCTAGACAACTTAGTGCACATCTTTATATTTTGCCTAAAGGTTAAGGATTGGTGGCGCACAAATGATATCCCTCGACCAAAAGGTATCTCGAACGATGCTACATTTCAGGATTGGTTCACCTTTGTTTGCCTTTGAAATGGGGTTATAATCTAGAGAAGGTGATCATCTTTCTTAGGAAGTTATGGTTCGCAAGGTGTCAAGTGATTCATGATAGAGTTCGCTTCTTTAAACAAGGAATTGGCCAAGCAAAATCCTTTCTTGACACGGCTCTCTCGATCAGCTCGACTAGTTCCTATGTCTCTTTGGATGATGTTGATTCCTCGAGTGTCACAGTTCATATTTTCATGGATGGAAGTACAGAATCAGACGGATCAGGCATGGTGGTAGCCTGCCAGGACATCGATGGAACAGTTTTTGCCATTGGAGTCGCAAAGGAAGAGGTCCCAGGGCACCCCAGTGATTAAGGCCAAGGCTCTCCTCTTTGGCGTCGAAATTGCCTCTATACTTGGAGCTATGTCATTCCACTTCTACAAGGATTATCTTGCCAATTTTATATCGTCTTCAGGGAAAGGCTGAAGTTAGGGCCGATGTTGAATTGGTTTTACAAGATGTTATCTCTTTCACAACAACTTATGATGGAACTTTTTGGTCTCATATAGACCGATCAATGATATTGATGCTCGCTAACTTGCAAACTTAGGCAGAATAGGCACATATGATGGCATTTGATGCGGTAACATCCTTGAATATATCCTTAATCATGTTCAATAATATTTCCTATCGGATTATGAAAAAGAAATAAAAAATTCTTCCATCTCTCACTCCCCCGTCTCCACTGATCAAAATCTATCACAGCCACAATCACATTCTAGGTTGACCAGAAAAACTCATAAACATGACTATATATCTTCTATCTTAGACAGTGGTAGAAGTGGAAAAAATTTTATATTTCACATCCCCCACAATTTCCTATGAGAATCACCTGACATGGGAGAAGTTCACTACCGAATTATACATCCACTCAATATTTGTCAATGATCCAATAGTTCGTGACTCTTGTGCTCAGTCTAGTAATTTTTGATATCTAGAATCTGAGCAAGGCCTATAATTTAAAAAATGTGTAAATACTACATGTTCATATTTCTTATAACGTAATTTTTAATTGATTATAAATGTCTTAGTTTTTTAATATCTTGAGATAAAATAACTTACTTTTTTATTTAAATTACTCTAGTAAAATATTTAATTTTTTGTCAAGTTATACCTAGTTTTTTTTTGTTTTTTTTTTATACGAGGGAACCCGCATCCGTTACTCTTAAAGTGCGCTCTTGGAGGATTTGAACTCGGGACCACCTGATCCCTACCTACTCCTTCCTCCATCATCTTAGTTGTTCATGTTGGACTAGATTCTTTATTATTACTATAACATAAGTATTACTACATTTTATTTCAAAAGAAGTAACTTTTAATTATTTACAATATGATAACATATTAAAAGTTCTTATAAAATTTGATACTAGCTTTCATTAATATCTTAATATCATTTAAATATACAATAACAAAATTAAAACTTTATTTCTAAAACATGTGGAGTCAGCTAATATGAATCATTATATGAAGTTAGACAGAGCAATAGACATACGAAAATAAAAATATAAGAGTGAAAAAATAGAAATATGACAAGTATTGAGGAAGGAACGGAGAATATCGGTTATCAAAACTAGACAAAATTACTAAAAATATTAAGATAGATAAAACTGTAAAAATATGGTAACAACAAATATTAGAAAGCAAAGGCATCTGATCAATTGTAATGAAAGTATTCATAATTTTCTTTGTCACTTAAATTGTACATATTTATCAATTTACTATAGTTAATATCTTCCTAATACATTTTTATAATTTTAATCTGTAAATCTAGTTATTCATTTAATTTTATTATTAAATAAAAGCTATTAATTTAGGGGGCATTTGTTTTTGGGTAATCAGGAAAGGGAATGATTCCCTTTCCTGTTGTTTGTTTTGCCCGTTTTTTCTATTTTTAGGAAAGGGAAAGGGAATTGAATTAACCCAAAACCCTCTATCTTGATTCCCCCCCCTACTAGGAAATGGGATTCCCTTTCCCCAGTATATGTTGACCGGTGACATATGACCATTGACCGATGACTAATGACCATTGACTAGTGACCGGTGAATGTTGACCGGCAATTAGTGACCGTTGACCGGCACCGGCAGCCGTTGACCATTGACCGGCGGCCGTTACTGATTATTTATTTCATTTCCCTCAGCTCAAACAAACAACCGGGAAAATCAAAGGGAAATCTTTTCTATTCCTCTCTATTCTCTTTCCTGATTCCATTCTGTTTCCCCCGCTCGAAAGAAACACCCCCTTATATTTCTAATTTATATCTATCGGATTACTTTTACTCTAGAAAAAATAAAATGTGACATATATATTCATTTCCTGTTGATAGTGTTTAAAAAAGTTGCCTCCTTAAACATAGTTTCTGGGTCAGGCACTGAATCTGATGCAACGTATTACAAAGGCACAAGGGCACACTCTATTTCCATATAACATGCCGCTCTAATCACTCACTCTTTAAGGAAAACTGAGTTGCCTTCAAAAGATCACGTCCATAGTAATCATTATACAAATCAACAGCCAGCTGAGGGTGGACAAGAGAAACATCAAGAAGATGTGACCACTAATCTCTAGAAGAGGAGCAAAAAAAGATCGAGTGGCTAATTGTATTCAAGTCGTGAACCACCTATTATACCTGAAATGTTAGCTAAGCAGGGAATTATGTTCTTCAAAACCTTCCAGAAGAAAAGGTTAGAACTAAGATTGAACCTGGTCGGATGGTCTTTTAGCAAAGCATACTGCTCCCACAAGAATGAGAAAACTAACAATATAGAGTCCAATCTTGAAGGAGATTCACGCTATGAGTACAATCCCAAACCCAACTACCCTACATAGTAGGATCAAAACAAATACCACCACCCACACACTCATTACCAAGAGAGAGCATAACTTTTTTAATGAGAGGGATAAGCCCACTATTTGGTGAGAATAGCCTTGTTGAAATCAGGATATGATTTCTAATACTCAAATCCCATTTCGAAAGGCCATTGCAGACACAAGACCACTTTACGGTGCATAGATTCTCCAACCCCTTTTCTCTGCATGAAAAGGACGAAAAATGAAAAATAAACATGAAATGACATGGGTGGGAAGGAAGAAAAGGAACACTAAATGTGGGAAGGATTGAAGAGCACTTACAACAAGGATAGACATTGCAACTTGAGAGACATGTTTATTCCATCATTTGATGTTTCCTAACTAATCAATCAGATAGCTGAACAGATCAAATGATTTCCTTTAAGTTCAACTTAAAAATGTAGGACAAGGTACTTCCGAAAAGGGACACCTCCTCCACCTCGAAGATGTAAGATACATTTTTCTTAATGTTAAGATAAGCTTCTTACTAAGAACAAGCCAAGGTTTGAGCTGATTAAGCTAGTGGCCATAACCTTAATGAATTTTCGGTCCAAGGATTTCAAATGACTACATTCTCATCAATGGAGGCACTAAAGAAAGTGATATTGGAATACCCTTAATTCCAATCAATAGAGAGTTCAAGCATAGTTAGTATATGCATTTGACTAGTTTCAGAGAATGTCTTGGAGATACTAAACACGTATGACAGTCAACTATGGTTGATCAAGAATTCGACCAAGTATAGAGAGTCTTGTTTTGTAAAGATTGTTGCTACCGACCTAGGTCCACAACTACACATTATCACCCTGCAAATAGAAATATGGAGGAGAAGCCGATGAGAAAAAGGAGAAGCGAGAGTTGGTGCCTAAGCTTCACTTCTTCCTCAGTGTGTCTCGAGGGGTTTTGTGTATTCTCTTTGCAATTCCTTCAAATATAAAACTAGATCTCCCAAGATTTCCAGACATCTTTCCTAGATTTTCAATCTCCCATGGTTTTAAGATAAATAATGCGATAACTGATTTCAGTTGTCGACTAAAATGGAAAAAATTGAGAAAAAAAAAGTAGAATACATAAAGAGAAAAAGTAAGATGCTAAAATAAACTGATTTTCAAATAATAAGGTCATAATTAAGATGATTATTTGATAGTAAGGTGTTTTGACTGTGACGTTTTCTCTCAATTCTAGTTCTTGATTGTTCGGCATTGCTTACGTGATTCTCGCTTGGTTTCAGCCCACATTGTCGCGTTGAAACCCACATTCTTTATATTAATTAAAACGAAACCCACTTTCACCTACTACTTCCAAAAAAAGTTCGAGTAAGACATCAACATCTACATCAAAGATGCGACAATCATGCAATCACCCAAAAAGATGCAACTTATAAACAATTGGAAATAAAATTTGTCTATATAAAACAGAAAAGAAATCGGTACAACATCAGAATGTTCAATATAAAAACCCTGCGCCTCTCTGAGAACCGAACCAATAAAGACTCATTCGTTCTCATCCACTCTTCTCTTTCTCTTCAAACCTAGCAAACGTCTGTACAGTCACTGAAGAGAAATCATCTTCGCTATCTATCCTCTCTCATCACTCTATACACCCTCGGCAGCTTTTACACTAATTTTCATTTCAATCTCTCCATTGGGAGGGCGGCAATGTCTACCATCTCAGCCTCTCAGCTACTGTAGTGGTAAATAAACCTTATATTTCCTAGGTACATTCTTAAAAAAGCGAAAGGGGGATATAAACTACAATTTACAGTTCTGTGTTTCATATTAGTAAAAAAAAGTAAATAAACAACCTTATTTTTAGCTTCATCAGCTTCTGATTCCTCTGCCTTGCTTGCATGCCACAGGCTGTTATGAAGCCAATAATGTGATCGGATATCAATATAAAGGAAAAAAGAGCTTGTGGGGTCGGAGAGAGCACACTCACACACCATGCATCAGTTTAGCTGTACAAATTCTTCCTAAAGCTCTTATGTCGCGGTATAAGAAGCCTGCATTCCAATTCTCCTCTCTGCAAAAAAAAAAAAGAAAAAAAAAAAGAGCACAACCACATTATATTAAACTCTGGGACAGGACAAACTCTAGAATTGAAGAAGAAAAGTACGTCTTTCAACAACAAATAACATGAAAGGTGGTGCCATTAATAATAAGGCCAATCAGGGATTAGGCAAAGCATTGGAAGCGACTAACGCCATAGTACTGAAACTTACCACCGGCAGCAACAAGTTTCTCTACACGTGCAACAATGTGCTTCCCATAGGTATACTTCTTCAGGGCGTTCAGATGTATCTTTATTCGCATCAGTAGTAACTCAAGTTGCTCAGCATCACATGTCTCTAACACTTTCTGTACCACATAGTTACCAAACTGATCTTTCATCATCACCTGCTGCAACATTTATTTAGGAAAAATCATCATACATTCATATTTTACAACTGCAAAACATTTTTTCTGATGGTTTTAATCAAATTCTTGAAACATGGTATCTTTAAAGATGTTTAAATTTCTTTGGACTTTTACTATCAGGAAATGGATCAAACATATAGTAATAAACCCAACATGATAGAGAAGGTAAGACAGTACGCATAGCAGTAGTGAACAAACCTGAAGCGGCTCATTATCCTCAGTGGCTCCCAGCATTTCATTCACTATAGCTCGGCGTTCATCTGCATCTCCAAAGGTCAAACACTTCTCAATGACATTAGAAGCAAATTTCTGCTGACTCATCTGAACTATCTTCCCAGTTAATTTACTTATAATTGCAGACCGCTCATCTGGCTTTCCATGCTCCAACACATGCTGCATAATCATTCATTAAAAGTGATTTAGACAATCTTTTTTACTGGCAACAGGCTTACATCAAACAGCAGATCAAGATATCCATCCCAAACCTGCACAACATAATTTCCATATTGGTCCTGAGCCAGCATGCAGACAGATTGCATAATCTCATCCATTACTGTTTCCTGAGTCTTTGGATCATGACAATGTTCAAGTACACGCTGCTTGAACAAAAATGAATGGCAGTGATTAATATAAAAAAACTTATATACATCGTCAATCCATTAAAAAGTCACAAATTTTAACCTGGATAACACGGCATCCATATGGATGAGTGGAGAGATGCACAACATGGTCAAAAAAGGTTGACACAATAAAATGAACAGCATCTTCAGGTATGCACTCGATGCATTTTTGGATAACATGGTTTCCATTCTGATCACGTACACATCGCATAACATGGCCATCTAACTCTGTCACCATTTTCTTCTGCTGGTCTAGATCAACAACTTCAATAGCCTGCAGTTTATACACTTATACATCAGATACAAACAAGTAGACCTAAAAAAAGTTCAAGAGAATTTTCACTATAGTAAGCTTACCTTTTGGATCACTCTACAGCCATACATTTGAAGGCTAAGGGTCAGCACATGCCCAGTAAGTTCATTTGCTAGATCTCGGATCTGAGCAGCAGTTCCATGCTCAAAAAACTGAAGAGAAGTATAGCAACAAATACAGAGTTTCTCATCACAATGATTAAACCAGCAGCCCGAAACTAAACTTCCTTAGAAATAGAAGAATCCCGAGGATCAAAATTGCACCTTTTGAATCACATAGTTACCAAAAACATCAGTCATCAGCGGCAGAGCCTGCGAAATAATTTCATGGAAAACCATATTTTTCTCTTCTATTGAGGCTGTTTCAAGTTTCTGTTGAATAAATCGGCTTCCATACTGGTCAGCACTGCATAAGTATAGCAAAGAGGCACGTAAGATTCAAGAAGAATATTAGCATTTGAACTTGAAGAAATGAGTGATAACAATTACCTAAACTCAAAAACATGGCCAGAAATTTCTGAAAGCTCCAAGCATTTGGTTTTGTTGCTTTTGAACTCATCAAGCAAAGAGGATCCAAAGCTTTGTTCCATTATGCCACCCATGTCAGAACGCCATCCTCCCATTCCACCAGCAGCTAAATTTCTCATCCCTGAAAACATAGCGTCTGTCACCCTGCCTCATGTGACTTCCAAACCCCACAGAAGAGTTCAGATGAGAATTAACCAGTCGGTTGCCACCATAAGCCATCCCAAGGCCAAGAGCTTGGTTCCCACAATAACCAGGACTAAATCCCCCTGATTTGCCAAGGTGGGGACCACCACGCTCTGTTTTCTGAGGGGAAAAGACATTGCCCAGATAAGCTTTTTGGAGGGCTAGCAAATTCATATCCAGAGAACTTTCATTAAGGTGAGCAGCAGCAAATTCAGATGACCTTAGATAATGGCGAAGCATAGGATCTATTACAGGCTGATTTCTGGCTCTTCCTACATTTTCATGCAATCCACCTCCCAGTGCTCTGGCATCCACACCCATCCCACCACCACCTACAGGTGAACCAGTGGCATTATCATAGAAAAGTGGTATGCTACTGTTTCCAAGTTGACTGGCCATCATGGACGCTAAAGCCGGATTAATGGTGTGACCACTTAAACTATAGTTAGGAATAGCTGAACTTGGGCTACCAACACTGCGATAATTTGGAGAGTTTGACCCATTAAGTTTCAGATGATCAACCTGCGCGTCAGTCCTAAGGTAGTAGGGTTTTCTGTCCATTCCATAGCCATTGGTTCTACTCATATTATGGAATGACCCTTTAGCAGATTGTGAAACACACTGTTGGTGCAAAGATCCACTATCAGCAGAATTGAAGTACAAGTCATGTTTGAGATATCTAGGATCACTCTGCTGACGGAAGGAATCATGAAACATGGTCTGTTGCTTACTAATATCATGTGGTAAATGGGACCTGAAATGCTTCTCTTCATCAATCAGATGATCTCCAGCTAGGTTCATACCAGCTAAAGCAGCCACAAGATCTGCTGACTCGCTTGAGTTGAAACCATTCAACAAGGTAGGCCCAGTCATAGTTCTCTTATCCATTGAATTAATCCTACCTTCACCAACTGGTGGAACAAGAGGACTGGAAACTCTAGCAATGTGTTGAGGATCAGGTGTGGCACTTCTAGACAAAGATGAGCCAAGAGCAGAACCATATGACAGAGATGAATAACCAGCAGACTTCGAGGCAGAGCCTTCTATGTGTCCAGTAGTAGAAGATAAGACATCTGATGAGAGGTCATGCTCTAACTGTGGATATTGGGATTCAGAGGTAACCTCATCAAATGTGTTCCGACTAGCAGGGCGAGAAGGATGCCGGGAGATATTAGCTGCTTGACTTGAATCATCCTGCAAAATAAGTCATATCAGCAACATTAACGGTATTGTTAAAAATGCAAACTCAAAAGGCGGGTAAGAACTTCAGATAAGCCAAAGTAGTCTCAGCAGGAGAGACTCTGCAAAGTGTCATTGTAATATCACAAAAAGAGAACACCAAAACGCAGAATGCAAACATTCATATATCCATCAAAAGGAAGCCCAACAGTGATGCCTTATTCTGCATTTCAGTAAAAGAAGTTTTTTTTTCCAGATATAAAACAGAATGATCAGTTCCCTTACGTTCAAAATATGAGATGAAGCCATAAACAGAAATCATTAATGTATCCGTAGATACATTATACGAGTCAACTCAGACATGTCAATACATCTTTACCCATTTCAATTGTTCAAAACATGCCAAAAGATAGACAAATGTCAACATCAATCACATCCTAATGCTTCCAAGGAGTGTGAAGGCAAGAAGAAGCACATATCGCCACAAACGACAGGTTTAAATAGTAACTGCGAAAACGATGGCATAACCCAGCGACACTAAAAACAAAAGAAATATTTTTGATCATCTTTTACAACAAAAGATATGAAGCATTACTATCATCGTCGAGACCTGGTCACTCCCAATTAACGCAACAATACATGTGCGAGCAATTAAAAATGTAGATGCAAAGATTCAAGCTTTTCCAAATGAAAACGTAGGATTAACACTGAACTCGAACAGAAGATAACAAATTAATTACAAATGGCATCATTTAGATATCACAGCTGATTTTCACCTGAAGGATCTCAGCAATTATTTTCTGGCCACTTCCAAGCCCCAACCCGGCAAGCCAATCAGCCCATCTCCACCCCATTCACACTGTCCATTCCTCAATTCAGCTCCATCCTCCTCTTTCTCCTCACTAAACCCTAACTGAGCCGAGAACACGACATGTTATTTACCCCTTCGTTACCACTTCCCTTACTCCCAGTCCTCCTATCGCCGATGCCACCCAACATTGAACCACCACTACACCGCTGCGTGAAACGCCAATCCTCCTTGGACAGCAAAGGAGGAGGCAATCTAGGGTTCATATTGACGTGTGAGTAATAGTAGTTTACGTAAGCCGGATCAGACCTCAGAATTTCCTCGGAGATATCGCGTTTGTTAATCGCGGGTGACCAGACGTCGCCGTGGTGAGTAAATAGACCGCCGACAGCGTTCAGCGAACCCTCTACAGTGGGAGGGGCAGAGCCGCTACGGAAAATGTCGAGACCATCAACTCCGTCTCTCTCACTGGTGTCGTCTTGCTTTCTCTGCTCTCTCATCCACAGGCCATAGTCATTATTGCCTAATTCATCACCGTGATCGATCGATCGGACTTCGATTCCGGAAGCCATCTAGAGTAAGCTAGTAAGTTCGTAACAAAAGCGAAGATAACAGAAACAAGGGGGGAAAGAGAGAGATCGTATTCGATCACTCTATTCGAGGTATCAAAAACACCGGTCAAAAATGTTCTTTTTAGTTTGTAGAAAACACTTATTTTGCAACTTGAGGGAATATGAAGAAATGAAATCTAGAATTTGAGCTTCAAGATTGGAACTTTTTGGCCCACAGGGATAGAGAATCCCTGGCGATCAGAACATGGAAGAGATGGAAGAAATTGGAAGAAACAAGAAATGTCAGTCGTTTAATTAGCGGTTTGTACAGTGTAGCTAGAGTTATTGAATACGAGGGACAGTGAAAGCAATGCTAGCGGTTTGAGTATTAACTCATCGTTTGAAGGAAGGACGTTGTTTTGGAGTATCCGCCATTGGTAGTTCCATAAACAGAGCGGGAAGGGGAGAGAGAACAGAGAGGAGAATCAGTGGGAGGGGGAGTAGTGCAAGATGGCATAGGACGAATAAGATGGGAACGTAAGTGTAGGTACAATAAAGGGGACGTAGAGAGACTGAGAGAGAGAGAGAGAGATCGGGTTGCTGGACGATAAGCACGAGCCGAGGGGAGAAGTGGACCGTCAGATGAGTCGTCGGCAACGGATGGGATTGAGAGGGAGCGGGGGCTTGGGAAATGGGGAAAGAAGATGGTGCGGGTGAAGCTCGTTAGGGTTTTTTTTCCTAATATTATTTTAATCTTTTGAAATTTAAATTAAATGTTACTGCGAGTTTAGGGATTCTGTACCCACAAAAATGCGTGTATTCATTAAAAGATGAAAAGAAAACTTTTACTAAAGTCTTTGAATTCTAGTATTTGTTGTGCCTATGCAGCATTTATGTATGTATCGTATGGTATTGGGCATCGCCATGGTAATCATCCAAAAACATTACTACTACTTAATTAAAGTGCAAGAGTAATGACGCAAGAGAGCAAAACGAGACATGTACTTTCTCTAAAATCGATTTGGTTTCCCGTAGAGATTTACCTAACTATATTTGGGAATAGAGATATTCGTGCATAGTCCTCAGCATTCCTTAGATTAAAATAACTATTCTTCTATTACCCTAATTTAGGTCGCGAACTAATAGGATCTACGTGATTTTTCTTTCGATTCTCCTCTTACTGTCGTTTCATAATGTAACAAATCAATGCAAATCCAATCCCTATTCTATAGATGCGATTTGATTACTGAGGAGTTTTTATTAAAAATAGAAGAACTACTGTAGTAGCTAGTATAAGAAATTACTTTTCTTTATAATTGGTGAGCCTTATTAACCAAAAACAAATTTTGGTCAAAAGCGACATAGTTTTGTTGGTAAACTATTCCTCGTTTCATCATATCTCCTTCGTCAAATATCCTATAAACTTAAGTATATTTATTGTAATCTCCTTGATGCAACTAGATGTCCTTCAATAAAAATAAGGGATGTCTATTCAGTTCGATTAATTGGGTCATACTGAAAAATTGAAATTTTCTGTTTTGTTGTAACTAAAGTTTAGTAACCTAAATAATTATTTCATTTAACCAAATTTTGTTTTAGTTCGGTTTTATATCCTAAGAAAAAATAATTCAGCTAACTGAATAACCAAAAAATTTCAAAAAACAATTTTTAAAAATATATAAAAGTAATAAATATTTCAATTACTCATATAAAATTTTTGTTTAACCCGATTTATTTCGATTTCTGTTCGGTTTTTTCGGTTCTTAGTTAGATAAAATAATTGGATTTCAGTTAATGTGGTTGTTGAAGGAAAAAATTAGTTAATTCATTTATAACCAAAAACTGATTTTTTTTCAAATAACCAAATAGACACCCTTTTTTGCTTGTTGACTTTTTCTTTTAGCTATAAATACTATATTTCTCAATATGTAAACCGGATAATAAATAAAATATTATTTTTTTCACAATATGTAAGATTATAATGTTGAAAATATTTTTATGTTATACCATCGTAAATAACCAACTAGTCATAAATTACATAAAAACTAGCATAACGATTTTTTTAAATTATTGAATCGGAGCGGGCCGAAGCTGACGCGGGACCAATACTGGGATCAGATATTAGCAATCCAGACTGATCTTTTACTCCAAAGACCATGATCGGTTAAGTTTGGTCTTAAAACCACCACTAGCCCAGTCTGTGGCCACCTCTACTACACCACCACCATTTTTTTGGTCCTTCACTCCACCGTTTCATCACCTCCATTAATAATATAAGACAATTTAGTCAAATGTCATTCTCCTCTATCAAGCTTCTTCTACTCCATAGATAGTTCAGTGACCGAACAATGATGATGATGATGATACCACCAATCTCTACCCATAATAATCTCTTTATCCAGTAGTTTTTATCGCATGACAATTAATTTTACTTGGTTTAATGTTGACGAGGTCACTATTACATTTTAGTCAATGGCTTGCTTCCATGGCATGGTGTTTTACTCATTGGAAATGTTATGTTAATGCAGTAAACACCCTTGGGTAGTTTATCCCTTAGATGACTTACACCATTGCAACCTTTAGTGACTTAGCCCTCACCTCTTTTGGAAAGGTATTGAGTGTGTCCTCTCGTTAGTGATTTTTCTTCCTCATAATATGGTCAATCCTAACCCAATTATGGCCTACTCTTTGGTCAGGATTACAAAAGCTTCCACAACAGTGCTTTGTTTATCGCTATTTTTATGTGCGTTGTGCAAAATAGTGGTGAAACTATCTTGCTAACTATGGGCAGTGAACCCAATCATTGTAGTACAACAAAGTCGTATCCACAAGGACTTCGTAACTATCTAGTTAATTATAAGCTTAGTAAATGTGCAAAAGATATACAAAAGTGCATAAATGTAAATTGGGGGGTTTTGGGTTTTTGGTTGATATTAGAAATTGAAGAAAAACAATAAAGTTAAACTAACTAATCTAAGATAGGTGTATACCTTAGGATAGTGGGAATCTCCTAAATCACCCAAATATGCTCTCGTTTCAACCTCACTAAGTTGTCTATTAGAGCTATTGTAAAGATTATCCAAATCTTGGACTAATCAAATCTTACCTAATTAATCAAACCTCCCAATTCAAGAAAGGCTGGAGTCACTAGATAGCATTAATTTCAAGATCCTAACAATAGCGCTAAAGTTTCACTCCTAATCTAATCTAGAGAAATGAAAGTTAGGGTTCATCCCCAATTTGTCTAATCCCATGCTCAAGACATAATTTTGTAAGGAACCACAATAAATGCAATAGGAGATCAAATCTAAGCATTAATTAAGAATTGATGAGGAGAAAACAACTACAAAAGATGAGTTAGGTTTACAAAAGCAATTTGGGGATTTTGGGGAGAAAACCTCATCCCAAGGTATACAAGAGTTCAAACAACCATTAGAGAGTAAAGAAGGGAGATAGAGAGAAGAAATGACCATTAATGGAGCTTGGGAGCTTCAATGGAGGTGGGTCTTCCTCCTCTCCTTCTTCTCTTTTTCTTCCTCTTTTCCTCTTCTTTTTCTTCCTTTGGCATCGCCTTTGGTCTGGGTTTGAACTCCCCCTCTCTCTCCTTTTTTTCTCCTTTTAAAAACGTAGATCTGGACAAAACTTCGACCCGACCAACCCACCTAGGGTCGGTCCTAGGGTCGGTCGGAGTCAGTAGCAATTTGGGTGTATTTTTAAGTCTGACCGACCCACCTTGGGTTGGTCCTAGGGCCGGTCGGGACCAGAAGCAGTTTCGACCCCCGGAACAAGCTTTTCCAGCCTCCGGAACTTTCGACCGACCCACCTAAGGTCGGTCGTAGGGTCGGTCCTATGGGCAGGCTAATCTTCAAAACGTTGTATCTTCTTCATTTTAGCTCCAATTTTGGATCCGTTTGCGCCCACGCGTTTGTCTTTTCGTCCACTTTATTTCTAGTTATGTTATTCCACCTGTTTCAGCAGTAATTATGCAAACAAAACCAATAAAACATAAAATTAGGGGAAAACTAGCTAGAGTGGAGAAATAAACATGAAAAGTGTTGATAAAACATATGAAATACACCTCTAAAACATGATCATTTGGACACTCATCAGTAGCCTCTTTTCTGATCATTATCTCGAGCCATTAGTCATCATTATCCCTAAAGGAAATATGAGTACTCTACTTAATGTCCCATAGTTACCACTCCTAGATTTCTTTTCACCACTTCCATGTAAGACTCAACCCCAAGGAAATATGAGTACTCTACTTAATGTCCCATAGTACGTAGTTACTTGTACAATTCCTTTGATTTGCATGGGTTGATGTCCTCTTAAGACACATGTAGATTGTCACGGGGGAATCACAATGATTAAAACTTTATGCCCCGTATTCCTTTTTATTCTTTGAATGGTCATCCGGATTCACTCCCACAATCCCTTATAGGTTGATGGGTTAGAAGCTCTCTTCCCCCCCCCCCCCCCCCACCCCATAAAACCACTAGCATTTCAGTTCCTTCTTCATCCACCTTTTCTCTATAAAATAACGACATGGCTTAATCCCCTATTAGTGAGTGTTTCTCTCCCTTGGAAATGGAAAACTTTCTTCATCAATGCCCTCACTACCATGTCCATCCAGCTAAATTTCTCTTTATAGATAGCATCTCACCTCCTCACACATTTCATGAAGGATAAAATTCATCTTCCTCTATTATCTTCTTCACCATCAACATGTTACTTAAGTACAACTACTGTTAGAACCTTGGTTTTTCAAGATGATGACAACCTTAGTGAGTCAGCCTGATAACAGACTTCAACTTTAGACTGAAGATAAAGCAACTAAAGATTAGAACAAGTCATGCTACCACATCGACTATCTCTGCAAATATACAAAGAAATGATGCGCTCAGTTTCAGAACGTGGAGCACAACCGCCTTGGTTTACCAAGTTCAAAAGTGAAGTGGTTGAGATTAAAATCAAGGCAAGTCTTCCTAAAGTTGTGGGGGAGAAGGATCGTGGGTCATCACGTCTTCCATGTCAAAGGCGCACTATTAGAAATTACGTTGAATCTTCACTATGTATTTAAACCTTAAGTAGTTCATTTCATGGTTACGGGCTTACATTTCACATTCTATAGAGAGATAGTCACACTGAGAAAGTTCACCTTTTGAGATATTGCTTTGAAGACTAAATTAGTTTTGTGTTAAAGATTCATTTTGCTCATATAGCCATTCTCACCCAAACACTTCATAAGTTGTATTGATTTACATTTAGAGGTTTGAGTGTAGGATTTAGATAGAGTCATTATATCTAATCCCAAGAGTAGTATTCATCATTGAGTTTTCAATACAAGTTTTCCATTTCTGTAATTCTTGTCCAAGCTTCCACACTTACAATTCCAGATCAAGGTGAGTTGGACTGAGTCTAACAAATCAGAACTACTTGGTCAGCACCCCGATCCTACCAATAACTATTATTCTTCTTCTTCCTCTAGTAGTGGAAACATCAAGTCAACATGAAGGTTAGCGAATCTAGTGCAATAACTTTATTTATAAGTTCCAAGCGGAGGATGACATGTTGGTCCTTGGCACTTTAGTCATCGACATCCTCATATACCCTACCAATCTCTCTTTAATCCATGGGCAACATGAAGATAACCTAGTAGGATTCTAAGTCTACTTGCATCTGGTCCCAATGGAGAAAACACGATTTAGCTTTAGCTATAGCCCTAACTCATTTGGTAGGGACTTTTTCTTGCATGTGATGATAAATTGGTGTAATATATCATGGGACCATAAGAGTTAGATGTATGATTGATGTCTCTTTAATGATGATGCAAAAGTCCACTTTCTAAACTCTAAATCACACCATGTCGTGTACGGTTTTCTATGACACCCTCCCTATGTACTGCTCAATGAGGATTCTTCAAGCATGCGCTTTTGAAGGGACCTTATTAGACCATAGTGGTTAGTAAAAATGAGTCAGCCTTTGTTATAGATAGGGAGGACACCTAGGAACCAAGCAATGTCTCTTCAGGAAATCACCAATTTTAGATATTTGGCATCTTAGTCATACTCCAAGAAAGTCCTTCCCTACCAAATCATGGCCTCATACCCCAAACCAGTTGGGTTTCGCCACTTTGATCGCCCTCATTGTGCTCAATCCAATAGAGACCAACCAAAAAGTACACTATTTCACCATTACCACCCCCTTCCAACTATGTCTACCTCTTCATGTTGTTGATACTTGCACACAAAGAGAGGATATTGTAATTGTGGAAATGATGAGAGGAAATGACCAGAATGTGCCTTCACTCAACTTGGAATTCAGCTTTAGTAAAGTCTCTTCATCATCATCTAGCTAGAATTCCTCTTTAACCATCTTATCTTTCCTTGTAGACGGATGAGAAAGTGTGTTTCTCATCCACCATTGTGAGTCACTCCTTCATTGGCCATCATTAATGTCCCTAATATGACATAGACAAAACCAGGTCATTAACTTGTAGACCCTAACCCAACTTAGGGCAATCAAGAGTTAGGACTACGTTCAACCCTTGTTGTTTGGAAATTGACTCTTATTCGTGGCATCATAGGGCACTAGCAGCTTATTATACATTGCTTTACTAGTCTTGTTATAACGACCCCAAACCATCCTGGTTGAGAGATCATTACACGCCACGCACTCACTACCTAAGACACGCAAGGCCACTCTCAAATCGAATCTTAAAACAGAAACAAAATACAATTTTATTAACTGAATACATCGATTACAAAGCTTGAACATCCATTACAGAGCGGAAGTGGAGCTAATACATATCAAAGACTAAATACAGAGGCCTCAAGCCCAAAGTTACAAATACAAAATGAAGAGCAAAATTGAAAGCCAAAACAGAAACTCAACAGAAGCTTAAACCTGGAACATGTTAATATAATAGGAGTGAGCAAACCACAGCTTAGTAAGCAGCATACTTCATCAGCTGGGCATGCTCAAAACAGTTATACTGAGCATATACGTACATATACATAAGTTTAACAAAACAGATTAGAAGTCGAAGCAGAAAACAGACAGAGACAAAACATTATCAAATCAGAAGAGAAGTAGATCAGAATTAGAAACAGAAACTTATTAAATCAGAATAAAGACAGAAGCTGGGCAAATGGACAGAAGTCTTAAACCAGAGCATAGCAGACAACAGACAAAGAAGTTCATAACAAAACGCTTAACAAAATAGAGGTGGGACCCTAGACACTAGCTGACACATCATAAGGGCAACGTCATGGCCCTATGGATCCGAAGATCCCACACAGAAGCCGTAGAGACAGCTATGAACCCGTCGCTCACTAAACATCTAAGGGACCCTGAGAGACAGAACATAAGGAACCCGAGGAACAAAAAAGAAGGAATTCCTGCGCAGTATGCTACGAGACAGCCTGACCCGACTATCCAAGGCTCAGAATCTAAACATTTTGGTCCCAAGACATAAGCTTTACAAAACAAAGCAGAAGTCTTTATCATAACAGAATGGAAGACAGAAGCTTATCAAACAGATCAGAAGTCTTAACAGAAAAGAAGTCGTATACCGACTAACAGATACGAAAGTCAAACAGAAAATGGAAGCTCAAACGCTCTCTCAGAGCAAGACAAAGATCAAAAACTTAATAAAGACTTTCAAAATGAAAATGCTCATAATCATGAGCCAAAACACATCAAAACAGATAGTACACACACTTAGAGGAACACAACACCGTAAACAGCGATCAAAACAGAGCCCAAACAAAGAAGTTACGCAAAAACAAGCATGTGTCCGGACATGCGTCCGACCTTGCATGTCCGGACACACGCCGAGGACAAAACCAACAAACATCGGGACATCTGTCTGGACTTACATGTCCGTACAAATTCCAAGAATTACATACGAGGGTGTCCGGACTTGAGTCCGGGCTTGCAAGTTCGGACACAAGTCAAACTACAAACCCAGAGATCGTCTCGCATCGCCCCGTCCGGACTTACATGTCCGGACGGGAGTCCAAACATGAAATACCATGAACTTAAATTTGGTGTTAAATAATTCTAATATGGTATTCAAGGGCCTATTAGTTCCTAAAGAATTTTGGTAAGGAAAATAAATCCAAAAGAAATGAGTAAACGCTTAAAAAGCGAAAAACGCTAAAATAAGCGTTATATGACCATAGGAGGAATACGACCTCGGTTAGAGTATTAAATGGATTCCTAAGGCTTATTCATGCCTAATTAATGTACGGGAACAATTCCCTAAGAAAACTATTCATAAAATGAATTAAAAACTCTAATAGAGCTTTAGCGCACGTTTTCCAATGAAAAAAAATGTGACTTTGAGTGGTCAAATGAACCCGTAAAATTTATAGTTCATCAAATAACTATAATTAAGCATTAACGGAAGCTTAATAACCATTAAATTAAAGAAACGAGAAACTTCCGGAAAACGGGCCCGGTTAGTGAATAGTACTAAAACCGGGCAAATTAATGAGCATTTTCTGTAAAAACGAAAAACGCTCCAGCTTGTATACTATGTGGGGGCCGGTTTTTACAGTACAATCAGCCTCTCACACACACTCTTGACCAACTAGCAAATTCAATAAGTTAAAAAGCAATAAAGCAAAAAGTAAAAAGGTAACATATACCCACTTTTCCCTCTCTCTCCTCTCATTCCTTCCTTTCCCACCTGAGCACCTCCTCTCTTTCCTCTCTTTCTGATTCTTCTTTTCCTCCACGTTTTGGAGCTCCTCCAAGCAGCTCAATGGCTACTCCACTCTCACCTTTCTCACCTTGTACAAGCTTCAATAAAGCTCCGAATTAAAAACCAAGCATAGATTCTTGCTCCTCTCACCAAGAGCTATCTCCCTCTCTTTTCAAAATTCGAAAAGGAAGAAGTTCATTACCATGGTTTTTGCCCATTTGAAGAGAAATGGTACCAAATCGAAGCTTGGAGTCTCCTCTTTCATTCAAGGTAAAAATCTCTAAGAAAAACTCACTTTTCCTCCATTTCTTAGTGTAGCCGATTTCCCCCCATTGTAATGCTCTGTTTTCTCTCTCTTTTGAGCATCATTACAACCTTCCAATGGTGGTGAGATCATCTTCTTGAATCAAGGGCTAAAACCCTCTTAAAAGACTTCAAAGGTAAACCCTTGATTTGGTGTTTTAAGCATATCATTGAATTAGTATTATTCCAAGGGTTAGGATTTTAATTACACTTATTTTGTGTTCCTTGGATGATGGGAATGGAGTTTGGCAACTTCATTGCCCACTTGACCAAATTTGAGAAGAGGAAGAGCAAAAGGAGATTGGAAAAGAAAAGAAGAATTTGTTGAGCTTAAGGTAAGAAAACCTTCTTAATGCTAATTTTAATGCATTAGGATGTTGGGAAGGGTAAATTAATGAATGAACCCAAAATGTTTGTACTAGGAATGTAGTTGGTGGAAGTTTGAGAGAATTTGTGAATTGATGTTTGGATTGAAGGCCTTAGAGCCAAGTAATTTGAGTATGTGTATTGGTATTGTTGTTTGAGGAAGTTTTGGTAAATGTGATTGCTTTGAGTGCTGGTAGGACCCTTGTATGGGTGTGGCTAGTTTAGGATTATTTTGGTGAGAATGGATGAATTTGGATATGTTAGATTTGTAGGCAAACTATGACAAAATTTCAGTAGGAAATAAGCATTTTTGGATGACTTGGTGAATGGGAGAACTGAGGTGTGTATTGGGTTGAGTAGAGATGTTTGATAACCTTGAAATGGTAAATGGAGGATGAATATATGAGTGTGTAAAATCTGTAGCAAATGGGTGTTGTAAAGCATTGGAAAAATGAGAAACGAGTTAGTGTGCTTGACCTGGTAATGGAGGATGGATTTGGGTATAGGTAATGCATTTGTCTAGGATGAATTGAGAATGGTCAATAAGTGATTTAGTAAGTGGTAGAAGGTGAGCAACTATCAAGAGGAATTTAGAAATGCACAAGTGTGCAAAATGTAAAAGTAAGATAGAAATTGTATAAATTGAGCAAGGATTTGAGTAAAGAATTTGAGTAATGATTTGAGGAGGTTTAGAGCATGATTAAGAATGTTTTAAGGTACTTAAACATGTAGGAAACATGTGGAATGATTAGGAAGGATTGGTAAGAATTGAGGTGAATTTGGAGTTCAAAATGAGTAGTAAAAGGTTACTGGGTTCGACCTACCTTGCGACCGACCTTGGCAAGGTAGGTCGGGCTGGAATCTTCAATTCTCGAGTCTTCTGATTTCGACCTACCTTGCGACCGACCTTGGCAAGGTAGGTCGGGTAAAAAAAAAATCGGCCAGCAACCTTCTGACTCCGACCTACCTTGCGACCGACCTTGGCAAGGTAGGTCGGGCAAAAAAAATATGGGCTTAAGCAGTAGACCATGGGGAGAGTAATGGTGGTAAGAAAAAAATAAAATAAAATAGTATGCACATAAGAACCTACAATTAATGGGGTTAAATTAAGGGAGTAGTAATTATTTACGTACCGTATGAACATAGTATTAATTGAAACATTATCAGTGGAACAAGTGTGAACCGAGGAACGTGAGAACACACGGTAAAGCTAACCCCGGTGAAAGGTATGATTTTCTCATGCCCCGTATGCTAATCGAGCTACGTTGATTTGTGTGCTTGTATGCCGGCTAATCAAGATTAAAGCATGAAAATGGTTTATTGCCTTTCATTGTATGTCTTGCTGTATGATGTATGAGCTAACCCTCTTGAATGATTGTGTGGCCTAGCCTAGTGTATAGACCGACTCATAGGTGAGTCTTATTGATTAGTGACTCGTAGTAAGAGTCGTGATGCGAATTAACGAAAACGTGGAAACACACTAAAACTAACGAGCTAAGAAACGATAACGTAAACCAATGAACTCACTAGAATGTGAGAGAGTGTACGGGACTAGTAACCTCCCGATAACGGTAAGAGAACCAAAATGAATAATCCACAAAACAATAAATTGTGGAAGTATATAAGTAACCTCTATTAGAGGAATTGATGATGGTGCAAGACATAAATCTTGAGAGTAGTATCGAATGATGAGGGATCTCCAAACCCCTTAGAAAATTAGTCGACCCACAATGAGAGGACCTGACTAATGTAAACAATGTCCCGAACATGAGAGTATTCGATACGTTGGGGGAACCCTTAAATTTGAGAATACTAGATGTAGGTAATTCCCTAAGCTAGTAGAGGTTATCGAGAGAGATGCTTCTAGGCTAATCCATGAGATTTTAAGATACTCCGAGAGAGGAGTGTTGGGAATTTGAGTAGTCCGGTAGAAACGGACCTTTGAGTATTTAAGGAGCTAAGTGTATAGCTCCGCTTGTATTGTAAGCCCGGTGGCAAGTCTTGTGTATGACTCCGCCCGGAGGCTACGAGTAATGAGTATTGAGTAATGAGTATGTATGAGTAAGTATTGAGTATTCAGTAATGAGTATGTACGAGTAAGTATTGAGTATGGAGTAATGAGTAAGTACGAGTACAGTAGCGAGTATTGAGTAATGAGCATGTGCAAGTAAAGTAAGGAGTATGAGTAACGAGTATGTACGAGCAAAGTAGTGAGTAAGGAGTAGGTACTAGTATAGTAACAAGTAGTGAACAAGCACGAGTAAATAATGAGTAAGGTAATGAATGTAGTGTGAGTAAAACAAAGAGTAAGTAAGGCTAAGTTTGGTGTAAGCCTTAAGAACCCGAGCGGGGAGAAAGAGAGCATCCGATTAAACCGTGTGAATAATAACTAACATGAACGGTTGACTGACTGACGAATTGTCTTCCCTAGTAAGTATTGAATCTCATATATGTATGTAAGTATTAATGCTTGTATTGTTGTAGTATTAGTATGTATGTATGCATGTAAAACGAACTCCATGTATATTCGACCAAAAGTAGTCGGCGTACCCCGGTTAGCATACGGGGTATGCGAATTTCATATGCAGTAATTTGCTGAGCCCCTAGGGGCACCGTTTTTATCTACAGGTACTTCGAAGCCGACCACCGTTCGAGAGTGTAGGACGGGGCTGCTGTATAAGCATGGGTAGTTGAGTAATAGGAACTGTGTTCGTATTGTAATGCGAGATTGGAAGTCCAAACTGTATCAGTAATTTGAGGATTGTAGTAGACTCGTATAGTATTGTATTGGAGTTTGTATCTGGATTATGATTTGAGTATGGAATGAAAAGTAATGTATTGTGTAGAGTACTCGGTATATTCAAGTCATCAGACCGATAGTATGTAGTATTGTAATTGGCCTTGTTAGTCACGTGGGTGACTAACGGCATTGTACACCCGTTGTTGTGTATGTAATATCCGCTGCGAAGGTAAGTAATTGTAAAGTAATGACGGGATTAGCGGTAGGGGTGTTACAAAAAGTGGTATAAGAGCGATACTTTGCTCTGATGAATGAAATACCGAGTTTAGGAAAATACCGAGTTAGGAATTAGAGACTTAGGGCTAAAGGTTGAGTGTTAGCGTGTGAGGTACGCTAGTTAGGGACTTCCAGTGTGAACTGAATCCCTACAATAACCATACCCGCCCTCCACGTCCCCCGTTGTAAAGTTGGGACAAGAACTCCAGAGATATGGAAAGACCTCTCACACTCAGGTAAAACCGATCTGGCAGCTGCAAAATAAACCTTATTAAAAGGGAACTTGTCATGCGGTAAATCCGAGAACCGGAAAACCCGAAGATGGTTCCCGTTGGAACAACAATAATTGCATTTAATGACCGTAGACCGAAGATCCTAAATACAGAATAACGAAAGTTACGACACCATGGGGCGACGTGCTTCGCAGTCGCGAGAACCATGAGTAGCCAGCAAGAAGAGGAGCACAACCGCGCAATGAAGCAAGGAAGATAGAGTAATAAACCCGAGACAAGAGAGTCTACGGACTGTAATTCTTGATAATACTAATAACGGTATACAAACCGACTAAGGAATTAGTCGAGGTTGGATTAACACCAAACCTACACCACGCAAGAGGCCGTAATAACCGAACGGCATAGTTCAGATAACAATGAGAGTATTCATAAAACATACACCTATAGGACTACAATGTGGTTCCTAAGGATAAGGCAAGTCTCGATAACCCCAGTGAAGGTGTGAGACACCCGGATTGACGACAACCATGTCAAGAACACTGAGAAACGACTCAGGAGATTGATCACCAAGGTCAAAAGACCAAAGGAAGATCTAATAAGACACCAAATTTGGATGGAAACGATACCGTAATCGGTATACGTTAATCGAAAAACAACATACCCGCGCACTTGCCCAGTAGCAAAGGCAAGATAGTTGGAAGATTTATTTAACAACCCATAAGTACTTACTAAAGTACCGCTATGACGAATGGAGCAGATATAGGATCACCAGTCCTAAGAATTTGGAATAACCAAACCTTGGAAAGGCCTAACGCCCGACCATTGTATTATAAGAACATACCAGTCAGCGAGAAGCTGGACTTGGTCAAGACCTCAGACATGGCAACGCCATGAAGAATTTCTTTTAACACCGAATTGTTATTTCAAAACCCAAAATTTTTCTTTCAAAAACCACAAACCCTTCTTTTAAACCTCGGATTTTTAAAACCGAACCAATGGACTTACGGTGAGTATCATAGAATGATACAAGAGGGGTTGACAATAGAATACTTCACCTAGGCGTGTGACGAGCACTACGAGCGTACCCAAATACGGGATGTGGGATGACCACACTCCGAAGGAGCTTGCGGGCCTGACATATAGTCAGGTAAGTGGCAACGTGCCAATAAGGTACCCCACGTATGTACACAAGTGGTGTACGAAACACGGGAAGTAGTTAACTCCGTTCTACGGACCATGAGTAAATTCAAACCAAACAGCTGGACACCTCGAACGAGCAAAGGAAACTCAGATAAGCTTACAAGCGAAAGGAGTCAAGAACTCACTCCAGGAGAACCATTAAGAGTTAAAAAGTGCGAGAAGCACTAACAATTGAGTAAAGACATTGGATATGTCTCGAAGACATTGAAGTAAAGCGTGATAAATGGAAGGAATACACAGTCTAAACACTGTAAGGTAAATGCCTAACATTAACACATCAGTGTTCAATGAACGGGATAGAATTCCCAGGACAACTACCACAAACACACAAGGTGATCATCTAAGGTACAGAGGATACCATTCACCACTGAAGGAGATACCAAACCGGTTTAAGAATATAAGATAAGTACCCATGGTCTACCCTAAGCATGGGAGACGTTATAACCCTCAACAGGATAACTCAGATCCAAAACCGCAAGGTAGGATATCAGACTGGACACACTCATAAATATCAGCCAGATGTAATGACACCACTTAACGACACCCAGGAGCAATCCTCGAAGGGTGTCGAAGCGTGATAAAAGCACAGGAGCTAGAATGGACACTCGGTTAGAACACCGAAGGGATCCCACTTACTAGGGGATACCCTAAATTAACGATGACAAAAATCAACATCAAAATACTTACCTCCAAACCAATTGATGGTATAAGGAGAAGCAAAGCTTGTAAACCGCTTGAGATGAGCCGAGCTCTAGGCAATGTGGCTAGTATGCCATAAACCTTCTACAAACACAACCCCACGGTTGCAAAAACCAATGTGAACGATAAGAAGAGTTGCCAAGAACACTACCAGTGAGATGGTTTAATAACTAACGAGCAAAGATACCCCTCGTTATTATGGTACCGCGAGAGCGGTGAAAACATAGAGTCCAGGGAAGAGGATGCCATCAGTGAGCGTCTGAAAATATATCCTTTTCAGAACTACTAAGGTAGTGAAGCTTGAGCATACAATTATTGCCAAGCAATATGAAATAAGCTTTGATAGCAATTGTCAAGAACCGAAAGGGTAACCGGTTATAAAATCAATAACGCTCAAGGAGCACAGAAACACAAGTATAGTACATTCAGTAAACAGCCAGATGAATGGCGAACCATTATATGACTGGCAGGAACACATGAGCAGAAGCTAAGTGATAGCAGATGCCATGGAAACCAAAGTTGGAAATAAACACGAACATGGTGCGCAAAGCGACCAGTCTGTGCTAATAACCACACAATGACATGGAGTTGTTAAATACGAGATGGCAGACAGAAATGATCATTCCTATTGCGATCACATAAGAGATTTACTGCCAAGGGTTTACGCCTCTGCACTCTGTAGGACTAAGTGTTTTGGTATTGTACTTGTGTAGTTAATGATCTAGTGGGATAGCTAGGAATATGGGAAAAATGTCAATTGTGGTAAATTCTCCCTTTCATCAACGAACATGACATAAGCCAGTTAAGCAAAAGCTTAGAAACAAACTGTGCGTCCTAAGGCCAAAGAAGCACGAAGAGTGTGAAAACACATCAACAATCAGAATATGTGAATTCCATTGGAATAAAAAGTGAAAGGAGACTTATGGAAGTCACAAAGACCGACGCATAGAAAATGCAAGGTCATACAAGTAAAGAACACTTGTACAAAATCAGATAAATGGGCATAATTCAGAATCTACTGACAACAGAGGAAGCACTACAACTAAGTAGTGGCTCAACCTCAACCGACAATAAGTCGGAGGCACCTAGTGAATAATAATGGTAGTACGAACAGTACATACAATAGATTTCCAAAGAGCTGGTTATAAATCTAAAACTCATTGAATTCGCGCTCGGTTAAGGAATACCACACTTGGTTAATAAACCTCATCCCCAAGATAATTAGGGATAAAAAGGTGATGTGTCAAACAACCCCAAGTTATCAGGTTCTCGTAGCATAAGCTAGTGGGCCCAGAATTCTAAGTGGAATACACCTAGTGAATGAATGGCTAATCATGAATGCCTTGAAGCCTCTAAGGCTAGAACCGAACCCGGTTAAGAGTTAAATAAACTCCGATGAAAATTCTTGATGCAGGGACTAACCGGTAATACGGTTAAGACCCATTGATCAAGGAACATTGTATAATAGACCGCATGGAAGTTGAACCACTCCATGACGGCTGAATGCCTTCGACCAATGTCCAATGTTGACACATGGTAGATTACGTGGGCGTAATCCCTTTTAAGGGGGGTAGAGCGAAAACCGTGAAGTGTATGTTTTACCTGATAGGTGCATAAACTACAAAGCGCATAACGCAAAAGAATTCGTTTTGATGATTGATACTTATGCTACATAAACATTTTGTATTCACTAATCGTGTAATTATGGTTATTTGGGAAATAAGAATAGGAAATGAGTGGAGAAACTCCAGGGGAATGACAATCCCGATTGGTAATAGTATGGGAAATGAGTATGTTTGGGAGATTGATGAGTATAAATCGGTATGAAACCGATGTATTTGACGAGTATAAATTGGAGGACAAAAAATTAATTGGATATTATACCTTTGAAGTTCTTAAGTATAGTAGTTGGAGATAATGTAGTAATAATTGATGAGACGATTAGTAAGTAAGTAAATGAATTCCAGAAATTGGAAAATGTATGTGGGTGATTATGAGTAGAAAGATAAAAGATAGAAAACGCAATAATGTTTGACTATTTGATTGTGTGAATTGAGGTGGGAGGTGGAACTTGATTTGCTAGCGATCAAGGGAAACCGAACACAAATTGGGGTGGAAGGATAGTTCAACACCAATGCTGATCACATTGGGGTTGAAGGACTCTGGAAGCTCCCTATAAGTGGTCACGAGTAATAACGCTAGTAATAGGTGTAATTACCATAAATGGAATTTGGGAGATGTATGCAAGTTTTCAAAATGAATTCCCAAAACTAATTTGGTACAATGATTTTCTTCAAACTTGAGAATGAGGATCGGTTTGAAACCACTTCCACGGGCACTAGTGGATCTTTCATGGCTAGGCACCGGTATCGGGTCGAAACCATGGAGGTGAAGCTAGTTGTGAGTCGGTGAAAGTGATGATTAGTTTTGAAACCACTACATCGTTTGTGCGGCGGTCCTAAGTGGCCGGTTGGGTGCGGTGACAGTGTGTGTTTTGTATTTTTCCAAGGGCACTGGGGCAGCGTATTCCTGAAGTAAGTATTAGTAAGTATGAGTAAGTAAGTATGAGTAAAGTGTCTGAGGATCTCTATATATGCAAATGAATTTGATCAGAACCAAAGGACCGTAGAGCCATAAAGCGTAAGTGCTCAATGTCATGACGGCCGTGAACTAGAAAGCGTAAGTGTTCAAACGTGACCGGTACCTGAGGGATCACTCGATATGGGGGAGGATTGTACCTAATTGTCTGCGGATGGACCCCCATGGAGAGAAGGAAAAGAACTATTTTTGATAGCTATACATGCAGTGACAAGTTGTTTGGATGCGTGTTATACATCGAGTCAGATATTTGGAGTCTGACAGGTTACATAGAGGTTAAAACCTTAGCCTAGAGTACGTATATGAGTAAAAATATTAGATTCATCAACTTTGAGGGCAAAGTTCTTTAAGGGGGGTAGATTGAAATACCCCGAACTTAAATATGGTGATTAAATAATTCTAATATGGTATTCAAGGGCCTATTAGTGCCTAAAGAATTTTGGTAAGGAAAATAAATCCAAAAGAAATGAGAAAACGCTTAAAAAGCGAAAAACACTAAAATAAGCGTTATATGACCATAGGAGGAATACGACCTTGGTTAGAGTATTAAATGGATTCCTAAGGCATTCATCATGCCTAATTAATGTACGGGAACAATTCCCGAAGAAACGGATCCATAAAATGAATTAAAAACTCTAATAGAGCTTTAGCGCACGTTTTCTAAGGAAACCCGAAAACGTGACTTTGAGTAGTCAAATGAACCCGTAAAATTTATAGTTCATCAATAACTATAATTAAGCATTAACGGAAGCTTAATAACCATTAAAATTAAAGAAACGAGAAAATTCCGAAAAACGGACCGGTTAGTGAATAATGCTAAAACCGGGCAAATTAACGAGCATTTTCTGTAAAAGACAAAAAACGCTCCAGCTTGTATACTATGTGGGGGCCGGTTTTTACAGTACAATCAGCCTCTCACACACACTCTTGACCAACTAGCAAATTAAATAAGTTAAAAAGCAATAAAGCAAAAAGTAAAAAGGTAACATATACCCACTTTCCCTCTCTCTTCTCTCATTCCTTCCTTTCCCACCATGAGCACCTCCTCTCTTTCTCTCTTTCTGATTCTTCTTCTTCCTTCACGTTTTGGAGCTCCTCCAAGCAGCTCCAATGGCTACTCCACCTTTCTCACCTTGTATAAGCTTCAATAAAGCTCCGAATTAAAAACCGAGCATAGATTCTTGCTCCTCTCACCAAGAACTATCTCCCTCTCTTTTCAAAATTCGAAAAGGAAGAAGTTCATTACCATGGATTTTGCCCATTTTAAGAGAAAATGGTACCAAATCGAAGCTTGGAGTCTCCTCTTTCATTCAAGGTAAAAATCTCCAAGAAAAACTCACTCTTCCTCCATTTCTTAGTGTAGCCGATTTTCCCACCATTGTAATGCTCTGTTTTTTCTCTCTTTTGAGCATCATTCCAACCTTCCAATGGTGGTGGGATCATCTTCTTGAATCAAGGGCTAAAACCCCTCTTAAAAGACTCCAAAGGTAAACCCTAGATTTGGTGTTTTAAGCATCTCATTAAATTAGTATTATTCAAGGGTTAGGATTTTAATTACACTTATTTTGTGTTCCTTAGATGATGGGAATGGAGTTTGGCAACTCCATTGCCAGGAAGAGCAAAAGAAGATTGGAAAAGAAAAGAATAA
>CM041782.1:144917350-145119850 GCA_023374045.1 Limonium bicolor
GGTTGTGTTCTATGTAACACGTGATATTTATGTGTTCTATGTAACACTTGGATGTTTATGGAAGCACTTATTTACGTTGCAGTATATTTATTCCTACAATCACACAAGAGATTCACTGCCAAGGTTTTACGCCTCTACACTCTGTAGGACTGAGTGTTTTGGTATTGCACTTGTGCAGTGATGACCGAGTGGGATAGCTTGGAAGTTGGGACATTTATTTGTTTGCAGTATTTATCAATACTTATGCTATAATTACAGAGATAATCATGAGTAAGGTTATGTGTATGTACGAATTGTATACACTAGGATTACAGATGGAATGTAGAGGTGTCAATATAGTATTGAAACCCAAAGAATGATAAGTATACATGAATAGTTGTGAGGAACTTGATTCCATAGGATGAATAAGTATAAGTTATGACTTCGGGACGAAGTCCTTTTAAGGGGGGTAGACTGAAATACCCCTAACATTTAAATAATTAAATATAAGTAAATAAATATTATTTTTGGAATTATAAATATTATTTGGGGAATCATGAAACCCTAAGAAGGCATAAAAACACTTGGGCGTTAAAATGCACCTAAACTCCTTAAGGTCAAAAACGTGCGTTAAAGCCCGACCTTAAGTTAAACAAGTTATATAAGTTATAAACTTCATATGAAGTTAATCAAGGATCATTATATGACCCTTAGAATGTAGGACCTCATCTAAAAATGAGTAAAAATACAAAATGCTCGGGAGTTCCCTTAAAGACCCTTAAGGCCCGAAAGTCCTGGAAATACATTATAGGATGAAGTAAAGCATTACACTTCATTCCAAATGCACCATAACACTTTATTAAATATATAAGATGAAGTCCTCAAGCTAAATTCTCAGTTAAACGCAAAGTGCTAGGAGATGCCTTATGGGGGCCCCATAAACCCCCGGGAATGCCCAGGAGGAGTGCCGAGGTGGCACAAACTCCTATAAAATTAATTCTTGGAGTTCCTAAAATCATTATTCAACATTCTAAAGAGAATGCTCGAGCTACTTTCTCAAAAATAAACAAAGTGCTCGGACAAATTTCTTAACCCACCTTTTTGCCCGGTTAGCCCGGGAATTGTGTTTTGGGTTGATATAACCCCATATAACTCAATGTAACACCTTAACATATTATTATTGACTATAAAAAATGTCAATAAACACTTGGAACTCATAGCAACTAACTATTTTCCAGATAATCCTTGAAGCACAAAAACGCACCTTCGGGTGTCACAAAAATGCATTTTACGCAATCGCCTTGAAGTTTTTGAGGAGCCACAAGTTGATAATCTTAAAAGGGGATAAATTGACCATATAAATCAATTAATGGCAGTACTAATTTCATAGTACAAGTGGGGGCGATTTTTGGGTCAAAAAGGTACCTAAAATCAGCATGTTTACCTTAAAACTTTCATCTTTTACCATCATATAAATGTACCAAATAAATGCTGGAACCTATTACACATATTAGTATAGTCTTAGTACAATATAATGTGACAGGAATTAAAGCAAAAATCAGTCTCAACTGACCTCCATTGCAGGCGCCAAAATGGGTGTTATTTGACTAGTTTTAACAAAAATTATGTCTTATGATAAGATGACTCATCCCTATCTATACTATATGATAATGTAGCAATTATATTCAGTCAATTGGAGCTTCATCTACCGTATGACCTGCAAAGAAGACAAGAGGATTAGTATTAGGAAAGTAATGACATTAATATATATACTAACTAGATCTACTTTTGTACTATGCTATAAACAATTGAAATAGCCATGTTACTAAGCCATGTGCTACCGATTTTGTGAGGGAAAGCAAGCCTTAATTGCTGTCTAATTATTCAAGGGAGACAGCTACCTAGCAAGCACATATCTATGTTAAATATAAACAAAGAAACAAGTGTCTTCTCTAGCCATTAGTTACCAAAATCAATCAAGAAAATGAGCTCCATTTTCTGTTTGAAAATTAAACTAAGACATCTACTAAACTAGCATGTTCCTATGTCATTTATTAACAAAGAAATCAGTCTCCAAATAACATACCACCGTGAGCAATCAAGAGGGAAACAAGGCAAGAATTACATGTTAATTGCCTTAAGAAAATCAAAAGAAATACCTACCTATATCTACTCTTGTCTTCTTCTTTCAATTATCAAACAAAGCTACTCCAATCACTTTCCAACCAGCCGTAAGTTTGTCTAAATTGGGAGACTTTTGTAGTCAATTTGAAGACAAATAAAACAAAAACAAGACATAGAATAATGCCTTAGAATATAAAATTATTTCCAAATTTGATTCCTTTCATTTCCTTACCTTAAGACATACGTGAGACTCTCATTCTTTCCTTGCCTTTCACTTGGCCGATTGTGTAAGTTCCATTTCCTCTCTTTTCTTCTTCCTTTGCTAAGTTAATTCCTAAGAGCTTTAAAGCTCCATTAATGGTGAATTAAGTTCTAACACCATTTCTATGCAATTTCTTAGTTAAATCTCCTAAGTCTTGAAGCAAGAATCATCCTAGGGATTCTTATAATTTTGCCAAGCTTAGATGCTCCAAGGAGGTTCCTAGATTCAACAACAACACAAGGAACAACAAGATCAAGTTAAGGTATATTTTCATGTTGAAAAATCTTAAGTAATTACCTAAATCATTTTCGAAAATAAGGAACTTCTAAATCTATATTCTCTTCATTATTTCATGAAGGAAACTTGGATCTACAATCATCACAAGGTGTATCAAAAATACCTTGATAAATTCCAAAGGTAAACTCTTGTAAAACTACTTCAAATCTTATTTATAAATTCTTGTTAGAAGTCTAACAAATGGATCTCCTAAATATTTATAAGGAGGCCGAATTCTCTTCATCAAAATAGCATTTGGAGAGCTTGGAATTCAAGGAGAAATCAAGTACAAGAATTGTCTTGATTTAAGGAGTAAGTATATATAATTAAGGTTTATTAAGTTTAAGCTTGATTTAAGCTTCAAACTTTGGTATAAAATTATGTAGAACCTTTAAATAAATTAAGGCCGAAAATCATAGGTTATTATGTCAAGAAAATAATTTATAACATATAAGGTAGGATTATTACCTCAAGGTATAAAATTGTGTCACAAAAATTAAATAGGATACATATACAATCAAACCGAATTGTCTATGGATAATATGTTCTATTTTGAGTTTTTAATCATTCTAAGTCATTAGCATAATTTTTAGAAGTGTTATATGGCTTATAAACACTTATATGTATTTATTATAAGGCTTAAATCAAGTTTTAAAACCATGTGGTAAAATAAAATTAAAGCTGAGAGCTTAATGTATTATTTGGGTGATTTTCAAAATATATAAGTATATTAACTTATATTATAAATTTTGGGAACATTAAAAATAGCTACAAGTATTTATATGGCTAGTTTATAATATGTGGCTAAAATGTAAATTTTGAAAAGTTTAGAGTACAAATAATAAAAACCGAGAGCTTAAGGGTTTGTTTGGTATAAATATGATATAATATAAGGTAGGAATTAATATTATGAATTTTGGTGAATTTAAATAAGTGTACAAGTGTTAAAATAACATTTTATAAAGTTTTGGGGCTATTTTGTAATTATTGGGAAGTTTGGGAGTATAGCCGAATTACAAGTGAATTTATGGGTATATTAAGATATTAATTATGAAATTAAGTCTTGGTCAAAGTGTTGACCAAAAACTTCAGGTTAAAATGATTTATGACATAAAATATTAAATTTATAAAAGTTTAAGGGGTGAATATGTAATTTATGAAAGTATAAGTGTAAAAACCAAATTTAATTTGGGCCGAATTCAGAATTTGCAAAGTTATATGGTTGTTTCGGTTATTTAAAAGAATTTAACATTAAAACTATAATTTATAAGTTGTTATATAACTTATATAAAAGTTTTGGGGTTAAAATGTAAATATAGAGAATATATTTACTAAACCGAAATAGCAAAGGGAGAATTCACAATTAATAAGATTATAAGGGCCTTTTGGTATTTAAAGAAATTAAATATTAAAACTATAGTTTATAAGTTAATATGTAACTTATATAAAGTTTCAAGGGCTAGAATATAATTATGTGAAAGTTTATGTCAAACCAAAAGTTATGTGGAGATTTTGTAATTTATAAAGGTTAGAGTATTTAAATTACAATTACCGAATGTCTAAGTGGTTAGTTAAGTAATTTATAAAAATTATATGGATACTTGGTGATTTATAAAGATTAGTATATCAAGTTTGTAATTACCGAAATTTAATGTGGATATTTGGTAAATTAAAGGTTATGTGGATAATTGGTAATTTGTAAAAGTTGTTGGGTACAAAATGTAAATACCGAATTTATAAGGTTATTTGATAACTTATAAAAGTTATTGTGTCCAACTTATAATTATAGAAATTAATAAGGTTAGATTTATAATTTAATAAAGAAAGGAATTAAAACTGGGTAATTGATGTATTAGGGTATATTATGGAGTATAATATAAAGTTTACAAAATATTTGTGGTTATGATAAAAATAACCAAATGAATATAAATAGAGATTATGAATAATTGTGGTTGTAATAAATATCACCAAATCATACTGATATATGGAATAAGAGGAAATAGTTATGGATATTTGATTAATGAAATAAAGGTATACCGTATAAAGGAAATTCATTATCACATGTGAACACCACATAAAATAATGAACTGATGAACTACCTAGAACCACTGTTAAATAAACAGGGGGAAATAAAGAATATACGAAGTTATTATACAACGAGTATAAACGCTACAGAACAGTACTGTAATATTTAGCGAATAGCTATATTAATATTATCCGGTATTGCATGTTTATATAACAGCGTACGGGAAGGGACTATTGAACAGGGATTTGTCAAGCTAGCAGTTACTTGGTGAACGGTATGTTAATTGTTGGTCTGAAAGTCCTAAGGATTATCCTAAGGTCCAGACATTATGTGTTAATTGTTTAAGAACGATATCTGTGATTTTATGTATATGATATTGTATACTGTATTGCTCAAACTGTTGCGTGGTATTTTATACGCGAACGTCTTATGACTGGAAGTTTATACATCTAAACTGGAACAAGACAAACTGACCTTTAGGTATTATTGAACCTAACTGATGGTCAATTGTTATAGTCTTAATTCGAGTATTGGTTATTATACCACTGACTAAAGGGCTAATTTATAAAGAGAGGAATCCAGACTGTTTCGACTTTCTGGTTGCGCATAGTGATCACTACGAGAGACTTCAATGGGGAGTCACTCAAGGGAATCCATCAGCCACATTCGGGGATGGCGAGGGCACTGCCGTAGGTGCACAGGTTCGACCGGATCGGTCATTTAATTATCCAGGGCCATAAGGTCAGCTGGTAACGGTTCCTTTGGAACCCAGGGGACTATTGTCCATTAATAAGTTGTTAAGGGTTGTCTTGACATGACGCCTGAGGTGGTAACTAATTGGAAAAGGTTAAGTGAATGGTTTAAAAGGATAAGGGCCAGGTGGCCAACTAACAAGTAAAGTTTAACACGCGTATCTTGTTTGGATTATTGATGTGTGATTATTGGTTATTGTTATTGATGTGTGGTTATTGGTGTTGTGTACTATTGTACATTGGTGTTTACAGGTGAGTTATTATGTGAATGTTTAATGTATACAGTTATCACTGTTGTTATTGTAAACCGGTATTTCATATAAAAATCTAATATCAAGATGGCTAAAACGACTTAAGGAATCTTGATGATTTAAGACTACATTTACATACCAGCATTTCGATTACTAAACCCTTCAATGGGCCAAACATTCCAGGTTATTGAAGAAGACTCAAGCCGGAGTGCGGGACACGGGGGTAGCAGTTGTGTTTTTCAACAGACACCTTTGGTTTTATTTTGTATTGTTTTAAAGAGGTTGTTGTATTCAGTTAGTTGCTCATTAGTTGGATCTGGTTTGTAATAATTAGAGGTGCTCAGTATCTGTTCATCATAGCATGAGGAGTTAATGTTGTTGGATGAAGCCTTGTTACTCACAAGGGTGAGTAACGGCGTGTAACACCAAGGTAGTTAGTTTTATTTTCCGCTGCGAATTATTATTTATTATGCTACGACTTGCGACGTCATTACAGGTTTAGGATTAGGGGTGTTACATCGGAGGGCTGTATATCCCTCGTCCATGTGGACATTTGACTGGCGGTGGGGGCCATCTCTCCCAATTGGTTTTATTCCACTCTTGAGTATGTTGTCTATGGGAATCAACTTTCTGAAATGGTGGAGACATAAACTGTCCACTACGGGTTATGGAGATTCTTGTCATTCCTAGTCCTTTGTGACTATCTGAGTCTTTCTCCTCTTAATCAGAATTGGATCTAACATCAGCAATGAGTGCTTACTAACTTTATGGTGTGACCTCTTAAGTGGATGACTTGGTTTTAAAGTTGTTTGTCTCTGTCTTTGTCTTATTCTCTTTTCTCTATGATTGATTGTTTTGAAGTGCCTCCTTTCTCTGTTATATTTTCAAGAGTTTAATTTCAAGTCACTGTTTTATTTTAAGAGTTATGTTTTAATTATTGTTTTGGAGAATTGTACCAGTTCCATTCCAGGGAACTGACTCACCCCTCCAGGGGTGGGTTGCTTGGTTTCATCTTGCAGGTACGAAATTGTTTATACAGGTGGCCACGAAGAGTATGAGTGATTGGGATGGGAATTAGGAATTGTGGAGAGTTGCTCTATTTTACTTGTAGTTATGTTTATATTGTTTTTCTCGAGTTCATACCGTAGCTTAGATAATTTTAATTGTTGTAATCAAGGGAGGTTTTATACCGGGTGTTTGGTGCCTGATGATCTGTAAACACCAGTAGAGATTTTATATTCCGTTGTATTTATTGTAAATAGGGGTGTTACACTTACGTCCGGCAAAGTCGGCAAGAAATTTCCAAACAACTTTGTGTCAGCGAAAATTCAAGAGCATCATTAAAATCCATGGCGCTTTCATAGACCCTATGGAAAAAAAGTAACACCTTGGGCTGAAACGAAGCCTGGCCGTAGAGCCACCTTGGGCTGAAACGAAGCCCGGCCATAGGGCCACCTTGGACTTAAAAGATGCCCGGCCATAGAGCCATCTTAGGCCGTCGCGAACGTGCCAACCAAAAAAGAAAACTCATCTCTAGATCCATCAGGAGCTCTGGTCGCCTGTAATGGGTGAATCATTAGGTGTGGGACGCCACACCGTACCTTGATCCAATACCTTCTAAAAAGAAACACTTTAGAAGGGTATGATCATAAGTACCATTCTTTGGCTACCGCAAGCAAAGATGGGAAATATATTAAAATAAAGTACCATTCTTTGGCTAGCATAAGCAAAGATGGGAAACTGAATTCCCTGTTTTCCTTTTAAAGGAATTATCATCCCTTGGCTAGGATAAGCAAAGATTGGGTCATCATATTATTAGATACACTTACGGGACTTGTATCGTGCTAATTGTACCAACTTTTTTATTTTGTAAGTTCATTTTTCTTTGTAAAAACTAAAGAAAAAGAACTTGTGGGACTAAGAGATGGAAGAAAGGAAAAGTAGAAAGAATGTAAATTTTTATCTTTCTTTTTGTAAGTTCTACTTTTTTAAGTTCCAAAAAGTAGAACTTATGAGACTGATGAAGAGGGCAAAAATATGATAAGACAGAAGAACCAAGGCGGCTCAGATCCCAGGCCCCGGCCCAGACCCCGGGCCTCCTTCAGAACCTTGTTCAGGCTCCAATTTGGGCACCAAGCATCAAGTCCGGACCCCAGCCCGACCCTTGGTTCGGGACTATAGATTACAGAACCGGGCGCCACATCCCGCGCCTCATGCTCTGTGATCGGGCGTCACACCCCGCACCCGACATCTTTTGGCAAGAAGGCCTTATAAACGAGAAAGTATCAAAATTAGGAAGGTTGCTTCAATAATATAGTGACAAGTGTATAAGGGTGTAAAGATAGGTTTCATCTTATAAAGTCTATAATTATAGATAGAGGGGAATCATTTTGAGGGGGGAACTACATTAGAAGAGAGAGAAAGTTCTAGAAAAGCTCTCTAGTATTGTAACCCAAAAGAAAGCAATAAAAAAATTGTCTAGAAGGGGATGTAGGCCGGAACCACTATAATCCTCGGTGTTCGGTAATCTATTCATTTGTGAGATGTGAGAGATAAATCTTAGATGTGAGGGACAAATCTTACCTTTTCAGTCCATATATGCTAATAGCAATACTACCCCTCACGTGGCTTGTAGTGCCATCTTCATTAACAAGAAAACTGGGGGATTCGGGCTAAAGGATATTCATAAATGGAAAATGTGCTTCATGCTTAAGATTATTTCCTCCAATGATTTTGAGCATCTCTAGATCCAGTTCATAATATTGTCATGATGGACCGTAAGATTAGGAAGGCCACCAGTGAAAGGGGGATGATCCATGGACCTATAAATCTATCCTACATGCTAGAGATTGGTGGATCATGTAATGTTGGTCTATTTTCTGATAACTCATCACTCCCCCTTTCCTATACTCCCCAATCTCGTGTAAGTTCCAATTATAATGATGTCTCCCACACCTTCAGCCCATTTTCCTGGTACAACATCTGTTGGAGAACTTGGTCAATCCCTAATGCCAAATTTATAATGTAGGATACTCTTAGAGGTAGACTTAAAACTTGCGATAAGCTCCAATCTTGAGGCATTTGCTTAGCTAACAGATGTTGGCTTTATGAGCACGCTCTAGAGACTAGCCAATACCTCATTTTCCTTTGCAGGTTCTCTTGCAGGATTTGATGGACAATATGTGATTAGCCAGGTATCCTTACCAACAGTT
Source organism: Limonium bicolor (assembly GCA_023374045.1). Classification (NCBI taxonomy): domain Eukaryota; kingdom Viridiplantae; phylum Streptophyta; class Magnoliopsida; order Caryophyllales; family Plumbaginaceae; genus Limonium; species Limonium bicolor. The sequence goes on from CM041782.1 coordinate 144,926,233, forward strand.
CAAGCCTCTACACGCAACTGTATCATTACTCGATATCCTGCTACTGTAAAAGGAAAGGCCTGATTGACTTGGTGAGAGAGTTATCATCACCAATGTTGTCTACTATATCTGGATTGAGAGATGTAAGCATGCCACGACTAAATTAGCTAGAGATCCCACCGTCATTGTATCCAACATCAAGGGTGTAATATGCCGGTTTTTGTTTATGAAATTCCTGACATCGGTTTTTGTTTAAACATCCTAAGTTATGTGTCTTTTAGCATTTGGTACCTTCGGGGCATTTAATTAAAAGATAAGGACAAGGCGGTCTTTTCCTCCTTTTAATTTTGGTAATTATTTTCAAAAGGAAAGGAATTCGTTATTTTGTTTTCTCGCTCGTTCATTCCCGACAATTTTCTCTCTTCGTTTTGTGTAGCGCTCCTTATCCTCTCCATGTTCTCTTTCTTTTGGTGGTCTTAATTGTTGCTAAGTTCGTTTGTTTGGTGCCCCATTCCATTCTGCTGCAATTGGATATTCTTCTGCGGTGTTTCAAGTTTGATTTATAAAGATTTTAGTGGTTGTTTGCTCCCGGTTTTGGGAATTATTTTCTGATTTTGTGGTCTGATTTTGGGGCTATTTTATGTACTATTCAGTAGTGTTTTGCCCCCCTGTCGTCTGCGTGATCGTCTAGGGATAGTTGGGCTTTGGAAACCGTCGTTTGCACTTTGAATCGATGTAAGTGGGGGATAGAATCAGGTAGTTTTCTCACCCATGGGGTGCAGTTTTTAATTTACGTTTCTGGTTAGAATTTGCATTGCGTTGGTGATGAATTGTGATGGTTTTCGGCTATGTTTCTGTTCTCCGAACTGGTGTTTTTGCGACGTCTGGATGTCTGTCCGGACAAGTCGTCTGGCGCACCTCTGATTTATGCATTTTAGAAGTGTCTGGACTTCTGTCCGGACAAACAGAGTGCAAGGACATTTTCTAAGTTTTGCTCTCGACATGTGTCCGAACTTGTACATCTCCAGGTTTTGAAATTCGACATGTGTCCGGACACATGTCTGGACGTTTCAGTATGTTCAACTTTGGACTTCCGTCCGAACATGCAAGGTCGGATGCAAGTCCAGACAACCTTCTGTTTTCACCTCGGCATGTGTCCGGATATGCATGGTCGGACGCATGTCCGGACACCTCTTCTGTTTTGACTAAAACGCTCGTTTGAGCTCCGTTTTGACCTCTGTTTGCGGGATTTTGTTCCCCTAAGTGTGAATTGGTGTTTTATACATGTGTTATGCTTATTTAAGCACTTTTGATTTGTTAATCTGGCTAAATGTTTTTGGGACCTAGTAATATGCTTTTGAGCCTTGGATAGTCGGGTCGAGCTGTCCCGTAGCATGCTGCGCACGAATTCCTTCTGTATAAGTTCCTTAGGGTATCCCTTAGGACGTTTAATGACCGACGGGTTCGTTAGCTGTCTCCACAACTTCTGATGTAGGATCTTCAGATCCATATGACATTAGTGTGTGTACTTCTAATGTGTTTTCGGGTTTCTAGTGTCCCACCTTGTGTTTCTATTTCTGAAAGTCCGACTAATGGTTTGATGTGATATTTTGCTCTGCTTTTGAATCCATTATGCCCTTGTTCGTTTGTTTGCGAACTAACCTATGTTTCCCTTTATTTACCTAATTTCTTACTTCTGCTTTAAGTAGGCTTCCTTGAGGAAGTTTTGCTTACTGGGCTAGTGGAGCTCACCCCTTTATTTATATATGCAAATTGATCGCTTGGAGAACTTCTTCTCTTTTTGGAGTTCTATTTCATGTTTACGTTTATGATCAGACTTGTATTTGGTTTAGCGCGATAGACGCTTTTGACAATATGAAGCCTACGAGCCTTTACTTTGTATTTACATTTTGTGTTGGTATTTGGGATATTGTAAACACTCTTTTCGTTAGCATAAACATTCTATTTTGGGTTTGAGTGCGTATGAGTTAGTGCCTTGCATTATTAAGTAATAGATACGCATCATGTAACGTCCCTAACTCCTAGGATGGTTTTGGGGTCGTTACATTTAATGGTATTAGAGCCAGGTTTGACTTTCTCTACTGATTGTGGGATCTGTTTGAATGTTTAAATGTTTGAGATATCTGTTCTGGGGATGTTTGATGGTTTCTGATAAATTCTAGTGTTTGTTTCTTAGTATGCCACCCCGATGTGCAGTGAGAAGCACTTCTGAGGGCGAGACTCCACAGGGAGACCTTGCTACCATTCTTCAATAGGTGGTGACCCAGGTGCTCCAGACCGTGGGTACCACCACTGCACTAGCCGCTGGAGCTGGTAGTTTGGGGGGCAGTAATGTGAAGGTGCTTCAGGAGTTCTTGAAGTTGAAGTCACCTTCTTTTGATGCCAGTGGTGATCCGCAGGAGGCGAGCCATTGGATCACAACCATTGAGGACTTACTGAGGGTCATGGGCTGTGAGGAGGAGCAGAAGGTGGGCTTTGCCACCTTCATGTTCCAAGCGGAGGCGAAGGAGTGGTGGAAGTCGATTGAGGGGAAGTACCCCCACCCTTGGTCATGGGATCAGTTTAGAGCCTGCTTTAATCAGTAGTTCTACCCATACGTCTTCCGCAATCAGAAGATTGTTGAGTATGGGAGACTCCGCTAGACTAAAAAGATGTTGGTGGATGATTACGTGCATAAGTTCATTTCTCTGTTGAGGTTTGTGCCTGAGCCAGATGAGAACCAGAAGGCGAGGAAGTTTGAGGCCAGACCGAGGGTTGAGATCAGAGCTGCTGTGGCACCCTTCCGCCACAAGACATTTAGGGATCTGGCTGATGTGGCATTAGTGGTTGAGACTGAGCTACAGGAGAGGCAGTGGTATGAGAGGAAGAACCAGAGGCCCGATAAGGGCAAGGAGCAGAAGAGGAAGGGTAGAGTCTAGGAGCTTGAGAGGCATGAGCACTCTTCTTCTTAGAAGAAGTTTAGGGGAGATCGTAGTGCTTTATCATCCACTTCGCCAGCCAGGGCAAAGTGCCTGGATTGTGACCATTTCCATACTAGTCGAGAGTGCTACCGGAAGTCAGGAGTGTACTTCAAGTGTGGCTCCATGGATCATCGTATCGCCCAGTGTCCGCATGCTAGAGGTGGCAGTGGCAAGTCTGATGGCAAAGGCGCCAGTTCAGGGTCTGGGTAGATGACTGATCAGAAGAAGCCTCAAACCCAAGCTCGAGTCTACGCTTTGGCTGGTGAGTGTGAGCGTTGATGAGTGTCCAAATGAGCATGTTTTAGAGGTGTATTTCATATGTTTTATCCACACTCTTCATGCTCATTTATCCACTCTAGCTAGTTTTCCTCTAGTTTTGTGTTTATTGGTGTTTTACACAACTATTGTTGAAACAGGAGGAACAACATAGCTAGAAATAAAGTAGACGAAAAGACAAATGCGTGGGCGCAAACGGATCCAAAATCGGAGCTAAAATGAAGAAGATACAGCATTTTGAAGTTAGTCTGCCCACAGGACCGACCCACATGACCGACCCAGGGTGGGTCGGTCGGATGATTCCGGAGCCCAGAAATTCTCGTTCCAGGAGCCGAAAGTGCTTCTGGACCCGACCGACCCTAGGACCGACCCAAGGTGGGTCGGTCGGACTTAAAAACGCGATTTCCGGCCCCCAAAATTGCTTCTGGACTCGACCGACCCACGGGACCGACCCAGGGTGGGTCGGTCGGTCGCAGATTTTGCCCAAATCTGCCTTTTTAAAAGGAGAAAAAGAGGAGAGAGAGGGGGAAGCGACTCAGACCAGAAAAACGACGGAAAAACAAGAGAAAAGAGGGAAGAAGAAGAAGAAGAAGAAGAAGAAAGGAAAGGAAGAAGAAGAAGGAAAGGAGGAGAAGACTCACCTCCATTGAAGCTCTTCTTCAACCTCCCATGGCTATTTCTTCTCCCTTCTCTCATTTTTGTTCCTTAATGGTTGTGTAGTCTCTTTGTAGCTAGGGATTGGGGATTTTGCCCCAAAATCCCTATACTCCATTGTAGATTCTTGAACTCATTTATGGTTTTATTTTAGTTCTTGTTCTTAGTACCGATAATAATTGTGTGTTTGTGGCTCTTAAACTTGTCACCCATGATTTGGGGATTTGTTAAGGGTTTTGCCCAATTTGTTATCTATGTGTTAAACTGGTTGGTTTGGCCTACCGATTAGTTGAGCATTCTTGTGGATTTCTGTCAACATGTGATTCTGAGATAGAAATCTGGACCGTCGGGGACTAGAACAGCGTACTCTAATATCGATGATTTCGAGATTGGATTACACTGCAACTTAAGGGGAAATTGTGCTTAATGCTATCAATTGACTAGGTACTTGGAAGATCCGCCAGGTTCCATTCTGTTGGTTAGGATTAGTAGACCTTGATTAGGCTATTAGTTAATTTGGTGTTCCTGTTGTTTAGCCATGAGTTCGAGGGTTGACCATTGGTAGTAAAGGGAAGTTGGGTGCAAATATCCATCCCGAGCTACACCTATCCTAGATTAGTTAGTCTAGTTTTATTGCTTTCCTTTATTTTCCATCTATCAACTAAAATCCCAAAAACCCCAGTTTACATTTATGCACTTTTGTATATATCTTCCTGCACATTTACTAAGCTTATAATTAGCTAGATAGTTACGAAGTCCCTGTGGATACGACCTTGTTGTACTACAATGATTGGGTTCACTGCCCATAGTTAGCAGAGTAGTCTCACCACTATTTTGCTCAACAAGCGTGCTTCAGACCATGTGGTGTCAGGTATCCTTCGGATCTCTTCTCAGCCAGTATTTTGTCTGTTTGATTTAGTAGCTACCCACTCCTTTGTGTTTGCTGATTTGGTGGGTAGTCTCGGTTTGTCTACTGTGCATAGAGAGGATGACTTATGCATTTCTAATCCTTTTAGTGGTGTTCCTGCTTGTGTGCTTAGCTCTGTGTGTAAGTGTCGTCCTGTGGTAGTTATGGATAAGACTTTACCTGCTGATTTGATTCCGATGAGCATGTCCTGTTTTGATGTTATCTTGGGCATGGATTGGCTAGCAGCTAGAAGAGTTGTGTTTGATAGGCTGGGTGAGACCCGCTTTGCATTCGTTGGAAATCTTGTCCCGTGTGCGCCAGTGTTAGTGTCAGCGATGCAGGCAGCTAGCTTCTTGAGGAAGGGCTCATATGGTTTCTTTGCTATGTGCCTGAGGTTCGAGAGGGATATCGTTTGGAGGACATCCCTGTTGTGCGTGAATTCCCTGAGGTCTTTCAGGATGATGTGCCAGGATTACCACCGGATCGTGAGGTTGAGTTTTCAATTGAGTTAGCGCTGGGGACTCAGCCTATTTCTAAGGCCCCCTACCACATGAGTCCGGCAGAGCTGAAGGAGCTGAAGGTTCAGCTGCAGGATCTTTTGGATAAGGACTTCATTCGTCCTAGCGTGTCTCCTTGGGGAGCGCCCGTTCTGTTTGTGAAGAAGATGAATGGCACCTTCCGGTTGTGCATTGACTACCATGAGTTAAATAAGATGACCATCAAGAATAGATATCCCCTTCCCTGCATTGATGACCTCTTCGATTAGCTTGCTGGAGCGACTGTGTTTTTGACGATCGATCTGCGTTTTGGGTATCATCAGCTGAGGATTAAGGTAGAGGATGTGCCTAAATCTTTCTTCAAGATTCTGTATGGGCATTATGAGTTCTTGGTCATGCCTTTTGGTTTGACTAACGCTCCTTCGTTCTTCATGGACATGATGAATAGAGTCTTCAAGCCTTTCCTAGATTCTTTTGTGGTTGTCTTCATCGATGATATCTTGGTGTATTCCAATAGTGCTAAGGAGCATCTAAGAACTATACTTTGGACTTTGAGAGAGAGAGAGTGAGTTGTACGCCAATCTGAAGAAGTGTGAGTTCTGGCTTGATAGAGTGGTCTTTCTTGGTCATGTGGTCTTGAAGGATGGTATTTATGTATATCCAGAGAAGATCAGGGCGGTGATGAAGTGGGCGAGACCCACTAGTGTATCTGAGGTGCGCAGCTCCCTAGGGCTGGCTTGTTATTATAGGAAGTTTTTTTAGGGTTTCTCCAAGATAGTGTCTCCCTTGACTCGCCTTCTTAGGAAGGATGTCAAGTATGAGTAGAGCGAGGCGTGTGAGGAAAGCTTTCAGGAAGTTAAGAGGAGGTTGACTACCGCTCCGGTCCTAGCATTGCCTTCAGGGACAGACGCATTTGAGGTTTTCTGCGCTGCTTCTCATAGAGGTTTGGGTTGTGTTCTGATGCAACAGGGTAAGGTGGTGGCTTATGGCTCTCGTCATCTTAAGCTGTATGAGAAGAATTACCCAACCCACGATTTAGAGTTGGTGGTTGTGGTCTTTGCTCTGAAGATTTGGAGGCATTACCTTTATGGCTGGATGTGTAAGGTCTACACGGATCATAGGAGTCTCAAGTATTTGTTCACGCAAAATGAGTTGAACTTGTGACAAAGGAGATGGTTGGAGTTGTTGCATGATTATGATTTAGAGATCCTCTACCATCCTGGTAGAGCGAATGTGGCAGACGCTTTGAGCCGTAGAGGTGCGCCAGGTCTTGCTTGTTCGCTGTCTAGAGTCTAGAGGTCGGCGTTAGAGCTTCAACGCATGGGAGTTTGGGTCATTCGTTCTAATAGCGATGGGATGATAGCTGCTCTTCAGGTGCAGTGACGTTGGTAGATCGGATCAGGTCTGGTCAATTGGTAGATGCAGAGTTGTGCAGGGTTCGTGAGAGGTTGTCAGATGATCAGGAGTCAGACTTCTTGGGCTACGTTCGGTGTTCGTGTTTTTGTGGTATAAATGTGGTATTTTTGAGTTTGACATTTTTGACAAAAATGTCAAACCGCCACACTACCGAACAATAATTTTCAAAGCAACCACAAATATACTAGCACAAAACAGCCACAAAACAACCAGCAGTTTATGCTGCAAAGAGAATAAATACTGTAAATAGAGGCGGCCAGAAAACTGTAATTAAGGGGACGAGAATATTGTAATAATATTAATTAATATTTAAAAATTAATTTATAATAAATTAATTTGAATTTTCAATATTTATAATTATATTTAAAAAATGATACTATATATTAAATGTGATACAAAAATTAAATTAAAATTGAAATATATAAATTAATATATAAAAGAGTTTGTTTTACCTTTTTTTTAGTTTTTTTTATAAAGATTGGTATACTAAATCATAAGTTAATGACAATAATATAGAACAATAGTTTTAAACTAGTAGTGTTTTTCTAAAAATTTATACTAAAAATATTTTGAGTAATTCTAATATTTTTAAAATTTATAGAATCTGTAATAAAAAGCTAAAAAAATATTTGTATATGGATAGAAGGGGTACATGATTACTAAGAATGACATAATAATTAGTTTTACTTTTTACTATATTGCTAAAATAAGGTATAAAATCTAGATATTTAATTATATCTACATATATTAATATATGGGTCATATTTTTTAACAACTAATTTTTTTATGTTTTATGATGTAAACATTAATAAAGTTCACTAATTAACTATTATATTTTCCTTTTATTCAAATGTGAACAAGTATCCTGGTGTGTTATAACCATTGATAGAACTGTGTTTGATGATAGTGAAGTTATTTGTATAGACCTAAATATAAATGTTAATAATTATTTATTGTAATAAAACTCTATTGTTTTTCTAATTAAATTATGTGTATATTAATCTATATATTTGTAGTAGCTTCTTTATTTACATCTTTAAAAAAATTGTTTTAAAATGTAATATAAAATTTGTAATTGTAGCACAGACATCCGTAAACGCACTACGCATAACTAACTTATTCAAATACGCCAGACGAAACCGCCACACTGCCGAACAACAGTTTTCAAAACAACCATAAAATAGCCAGCACAAAATAACCAGCAAAGTACCACAAAACAACCAGCAAAGTACCACAAAACAGCTAGCCAAAACAACCAGACCAAACAGCTACAAAACAACCATAAAAAAGCCATGCCGAACAGAGCCTTGGTGTCCGACGATGGCTGTTTGCGCTACAGAGGTAGAGTTTGTGAGCCCAATGATGCGGTCCTACGGCGAGAGATTATGCAGGAGGCTCATGGAGCTCCTTATTCGGTACATCTAGAAGGTGTGAAGATGTATTGGGACCTCAAAGAGTCCTTCTGGTGGTCGAATATGAAGCATGAGATTTCATACTTCTTAGCTCGTTGCCAGTCCTGTCAGCAGGTGAAGGCTGAGCACCAGCGGCTGGCTGGTCTTCTGCAGCCCTTTCCCATTCTTGGGTGGAAGTGGGAGAGCATGGGGATGGATTTCATTGTTGGACCCCCTAGGACGTTTTTAGATTTTGATGTGTTGTAAATGATCGTTGATAGATTGACGAATTCAGCCCATTTTCTACCGGTTAGGAAGACCTTTAGCCTTGAGCACCTTGCTTGACTATATGTGGATGCGATTGTGAGATTGCACAGGGTGCCGACAACTATAGTTTCTTATAGAGATCCGAGATTTGTGTCCCGTTTCTGGTGTAGTCTGCATTAGGTTTTGGGTACGAATTTAGCATTCAGCTCTACGTATCATGCTCAGACCGACGGTCAGATAGAGAGGACTAATCATATCTTAGAGGATATGTTGAGGGCCTGTGTGTTGGATTTCGGAGGCAGCTGAGATCAACACGTTACCTTGATTGAGTTTGCTTATAATAATAGTGAAATACCCCAAACTTAGATATGGTAATTAGATGTTAAACTAAGATATAATAAGGCTAAAACATGCCCTATAAACATTAGTAAACTATTTAAACCATAGAAAACACAAGGAAACACCATAAAGACAATTTAAGCAAAAACATGCTTTAAGCTTGGATTAACCTTGATTAGGACCCAAAGATCATTCTTAGACCTTACTAACATGCTAATGGACATGTTAAACCAATTACCAAGAAAACCAAGCTCAAAAACAAGTTAAAACGCAAATTGTGCTTTAAGGAGTCTTAAAGCACATTTTTGAAAAAAATTGTCTTAGAAATGGGTTTTGAGTGGCTAAATGACCAAGTTTATACCTTAATCAACATGTGTACTACTTAGTATCACATTAGGAAGCCTAAATCAATGAAAAACCAAAAATTTCACAAATTTGTACACTAATTATGAATAGTGACCAAATAGTACCCAATTTAGCTTTAAGTCAACTTAAGTTAGTCAATAGGCAAATTAAGTCCATAAATATCTAAGAAGAGGGAGGGGCCAATTTTTGAAGGTGATGAGTCACCATGAGACTTCAGCAAAATTAGAAAAGAGAGGGAAGTAAAGTAAAAAGAACCATTTACCTTTTAAAGGAAATATCTCACATAAGCTACCTCTCTCCTCTCTTCTCTTCATTCCTCCCCTTCACCACCGGTTTCCTCTTCTTCATCGTCTCAAAGAAAAACGTTGGAGCAGCACTCCATTCTTCTCCATCTTCAACCTCTTGCCAAATCCAACTCCAAGCTCCAAATCAAAAACTAAGAGCATATTATTGCTAGTTAGACCAAGGCCTATAATTCTATCCTTTCAAAACTTCAAAAACTCAAGTTTGATTCCATGGGAAAACTCCATTGAAGAGAGAAAAGTTCAGTTTCTAGAGCTCCATTACACCTCCATTCATTTAAGTTAAGAAAAGCTTGAAAAATCCAAGGTTTTCTCCATTTTTCTTAATGTCTGAAAATGCCTTCTCATGGGGTCTTGTTTTACTCCTTGAATTAGCTTTGTTTCAATCTCCAAGAGACTAGTGGATGTCCTCCTTTGATTCCTTACCAAAGTCTATCTTAAGACTCAAAAGGTAATCATCCATTTTAATGCATTAAGCAATCCTTGTAGCCTAGGAATGATTTCCATGAGTCTAGGTACATTTTCTTAGCACTCATTACATTATTTGAATGTTTATTAGAATATTAGCAAGGGAAACAAAAGCCTTGGCCGATTTTCTATCAAGAAAACCAAAGGAGGAAAGTGAGGAAATCTAGAAAAACACAAGATAAATTACTTACCTTAAGGTGGTTTAATGTCTTAGGGAATGGGGTTTAGATAGATACCAAATGTAGCTTAGAGCTTACATTATATAATGAGCTATATAACCTAGGAAAATAACATGATCATATTTGTGAACTTGTGACTAAGGAGCAAATGGGAATTGAGTTAGTAAAACAACCATAATGTGAATTATAAGAGCATGTATAATTGCTATTAGAATGATGTGTGTAATTGCAGGTTGAGAGCTATTAAATGTGGAAAATTCAGTGTTTAGATTTATGTCATTTAAGGGCCTAAGAGCCATGTCATTTAAGGGTCTAAGTGCCAAGTAATTTAAGTTTATGCACTATATTGCGATTTGGTGTAGTTTGATTGTAACTTGTGTGTAGAGAATGTTTATTGAGGATTTAAGTGTTCTTGGTTGTTTAAGGATGAAAAATCTAAGTGTTTGGGTGTAAGAAAGTACCAGGGAAGCAATGTCAAAATTTGGTTGAGAAACTAAGAGTTTTAAGTGTTCTAATGAAATATTATGACCTAGGTTGTACTAGGAATCATTAATGGTTAAGTTGGTGGAAAGGAATAAATTAAGGTGTTCTTGAGAGTTAAAATGACCTAGAATTGTCTTGGAGGATTCAGAGACCAAATGGGTGAGTAAGTCACACCAAGATCATGGAATGAGAGATGCTAAGACTTGTGCAAAATTTTGTAGTAAGTAAAGTATTATGTCTTGTAAAGACTAAGGAGTGAACTAGAGATGGTGATATTGAGAATTGTGAGTAAAGGGATCTAGTTGAGTAATAATGCTTTAGGGTGGTTAAAATGGTTGTGAGGAAACAGTTTGGTTAGTTAAGGTTGTAGGCATAATTTACCACTTTGAATCCTAAGAAACAATGTTACAAGTGTTAGGAATTTTGTGAAAAGTTGAGTAAATGATCAAGGGGTTAAGTGGTGGGTTATTAATGAGTTAGAAGGGAGTTTAAAGTGCCAAAATAATGTTAGAACATACTAGGACACTTGTGGAAAGGATTGGAGTGAAATATACACTTTAAAAAATGGGTCTGCTTCTGACCGACCCAAGGGAACGACCTTGGCTGGGTCGGTCGGGCTGAAATTACCCAACACAGATGTCTACTGACTTAGACCGACCTTGGCAAGGTCGGTCGAGCTGAATTTTTCAAACCCGTAACTCACTGACTTCGACCGACCTTGGTAGGGTCAGCCGGACCTTATAAAAAAAGGGAAAAAGAAAGAGTGGCATTAGTAGTCCACCATTAGGAGATTAATGATGGTTAGAAAGATAAGCATGTAAGGACTTAAGAGATTAAGTAAAGTAAAACGATTTTTGTGATTAAGATTAAACTACAAAGACTTAGCGGTTATTAGTCGAGAATCGTTAGTGGCTAAGTAAGCTAGGTTAATTGAAAGTAATTAACAACCTAAATTGGATGGATGTTTTAGGACTTGAGATTTGGACTCAGAAGGAGATTAGGCAACCGAACGACCGACGGTGAACGATATGGTTTTCTTGTAGCTTGTTTGCTAACGAGGTGTCCCTCGGCTTGTGTGCTATTTGTTTAATTGCTTCGACTAAAACAAGATAAGACATGCAACCGGTTTATTGTGTTTCTTGTGTGTTTACATTATACTAACACACTTGGCTTAAGTTAACTTACTAACTATGCTTAGTAAACAATGGTATGAGATAAGAATACACTCGCTAATATTGGTTGGTTAATACCCGAAAAAGGTTTAACTAACACAGTTGTCTTGAAACTTCTACTAACTGGAACTTGGGGGAGTGAGGAATCCGGGACTGACTCCGGTCATGCATGTTAAGGAAAAGGGGGTTGGTATCTGTATTAGATCCGACTTTCATTTGAGACTCATCTTTGACTTGTCGCCTAGAGTCGACATATAGACTCGACCACCTTGGATTATAGTCCAAGGTGGGAGGCCAGATTAAGATGGTGCGGTGGGATCTCCTAAATCCCAAATTTAAGAAATAATATTTATTTAATCCAATGGAGTTAATAGCTCATTGGCTAGGGTTACTTTTGACCCGACAAAGATAAACATTGAGTTAAGGAACAACCAATTCTAATTAAAGAACGGTTGGTACAATGAGATAAGAGTGAATATGAGAATAAGGGAAATCTGAACTTAAGGAGTTAAAAAGGCTAACACACTTACTTAAGGAACGCTTTTAAGTCGTTCAATGTGTTTGAACTATGAATTTCTTCATATGTTTGTGTGGTGTTTATTGTACTTCTCATTATTGATGTATTAATAATCAACCGCATGTTTACGACAAAATAGTCGTGCGTAGCCCCTTTAGCTTGGGGGCTACAAGTTAATCGTACCAGCAAAGGTGTTGAGCCCCTCGGGGCATCCATATTTATATTGCATGTAAGCGCCCACGGAAGACCAACCTTGAGAGTAGGAGCGGGTAGACTTAGGATGGCTTTACATTTTGTCTATGGGTTGTGCATGTACACCCGTTAGTTGATAGTTGCATTGTTATCAAACTATGTTAGACTTGAGATACTGGATACTCGATTGGTATTTTGGTATTTTGGTTAAGCTTGTAAATATTTAAGTTTGGTATATTCTGGATCGTTCAGACCGTAGCAAGGTTCTAGGTGTTGTAGTTAATTCCGCTGCGAAGTTGATATATATCGGTAAGTTTATGCGATAACCACATTTAGATGAGTTCGGGTGTTACAAATAGCTTCCAGTCGAGTATTAGGATGGCCCCATTTGTGGAGCTATATGGTAGGCGTTGCAGATCTTCTATCTATTGGGATGATCTGAAGGAGAGAGTGATAGTGGGGTCGGAGCTAGTTTAGAGAGCGATGGATAAGATCAAGACCATTAGGGAGCGTCTATTGGTTGCCTAGAGCCGACAAAAGAGTTATGCAGATCAGAGACGTCGTCCGCTTGAGTTTCAGGTTAGGGACCATGTTTATTTGAGATTTCTCCAGTCCGTAGCATGGTTCGATTTGCAAGAGAGACAAGCTCAGTCCTCACTTTGTGGGTCCATTTAAGGTGCTTAAGAGGGTTGGCCCTGTGGCCTATAGGTTGGCCTTGCCACCAGCATTGGCAGGAGTCTATGACGTATTCCATGTGTTGATGCTCAAGAAGTATCTACACGATCCTACCCATGTGATTGACTATGGCCAGCTTCGACTTCGTGAGGACTTCAGCTATGAAGCAGTGTCGGTGCGTGTTTTAGCTCGTGATGTTCGCCGACTCCGTAGTAAGACACTATCTATGCTTAAGGGTCAATGGTCTGATTAGTCTGAGCGCGAGGTGACTTGGGAAATCGAGGAGGAATTGCGTGCAAAGTTCCTGTCCCACTTTGAGCAGTGAGGTATGTCGAATTTTGAGGACCAAATTCCTTTTAAGTGGGGAATGAAGTAATATCCCGATTTTGTTTCTGAAATTCTTAACGTCAGTTTTTTTAACTTCTTATGTTATATGTCTTTTAGCATTTGGAACGTCCGGGGCATTTGATTAAAAGATGAGGACAAGGTGGTCTTTTCCTCCTTTTAAATTTGGTAAGTATTTTAATAAAGAATGGAATTCCTTTTTTTTCTCCCTCGTTCATTCTCGACAGTTTTCTTTCTTCATTTTGCGTAGCGCTCCTCATCCTATCCAAGTTCTCTTTCTTTTGATGGTCTGAATTGTTGCTGAGTTCGTTTGTTTGGTGCCCCAATCCATTCTGCTGCTGTTGGATATTCTTCTTCGGTGTTTCAGGTTTGATTTGTAAAGATTTTAGCGGCTGTTTGCTCCCGGTTTTGGGATTTTTTTTATAATTTTGTGGTATGAATTTGGGATTGTTTTCTGTACAATTCAATGGTGTTTTTCCCTTTTGTTCTTTGTGTGATCGTCCGGGGATAGTCGGGCTTCGGTCAACAGTCGTCTACACTTCAAATCGACGTAAGTGGGGGATGGAATCGGGTGGTTTGCTCACCCATGGGGTGTAGTTTTTAATTTGAGTTACTGGTTGGAATTTACGTTGCGTTGGATGACTTCTATACTGAATTGTATGTTGGTATTTGAATGGATAAACCCCCCCATAGGCAATGATTTTGAATTCTGGAAAGTTTGGTTGATTTTGGTGATGAATTGTGGTCGTTTTCGGCTCTTTTTCTGTTCTACGAACTGGTGCTTTTACGATAATCGGACGTCTGTCCGGACTTGTATGTCCAGACAGGTCGTCTGGCGCGCCTATGGTTTCTACGTTTTTGAAGTGTCTGGACTTCTGTCCGGACAGACAGAATACGAGGACGTTTTTTGAGTTTTGCTCTTGGCATGTGTCCGAACGATTCTGTATGTTCAACTGCGGACTTCCGTCCGGACTTGCAAGGTCAGATGCAAGTCCGGACAAACTTCTGTTTTCACCTTGATATGTGTCTGAACATGCAAGGTCGAACGCATGTCCGGACACCTCTTCTGTTTTGATTAAAACGCTCGTTTAAGCTCCGTTTTGACTTATGTGGGCTTTTGTTCCCCTAAGTGTGAATTTGTGTTTTATACATTGTGTTATGCTTATTTAAGCACTTTTGATCTGTTAATCTGGCTAAATGATTTTGGGACCTAGTTACTATACTTCCGAGCCTTGGATAGTCGGGACGGGTTGTCCCATAGCATGGTGCGTAGGAGTTCCTTTTATATAAGGTCCTTAGGGTATCCCTTAGGACGTTTAGTGACCGATGGGTCGGTTAGATGTCTCTACGACTTCTGATGTGGGATCTTCGGATCCATAGGGCATTATTGTGTGTCCTTCTAATGTGTTAGCGGGTTTCAAGTGTCCAACCCTGTGTTTCTGTTTCTGAAAGTCCGACTGATGTTTTGATGTGATATTCTGCTCTACTTTTGAATCCATTCTGCTCCTGTTCTTCTGTTTGTGAACTAACTTATGTTTCCCTCTGTTTACCTAATTTCTGACTTATGCTTTGAGTAGGCTTCCTTGAGGAAATCTTTTACTTACTGGGCTAGTGGAGCTCACCCCTTTATTTACATATGTAGATTGATCGCTTGGAGAACTTCTTCTCTCTTTGGAGTTCTGTTTCATGTTTACATTTATGATCAGACTTGTATTTGGTTCAGCGTGATAGACGCTTTTGACATTATGTAGCCTACGGGCCTTTGTATTTACATTTTTGTGTTGGTATTTAGGATATTGTAAATACTCTTTTCGTTAGTGCAAATGTTTTGCTTTGGGTTTGGGTGCGTATGACTTAGTGTCTTATGTTATTAAGTAATAGATACGCGGCGTGTTACGTCTCTAACTCCTAGACCGGTTTTGAGGTCGTTACAAAGGGTGTCACTAAAGCTATCACTTGGATGAAGATGGGAGCTTCCAACAAAAATTTTATTGGTTGAATATGGTGCTTAGCTCCTAGAGCTTCTATGTTGCGTGGGTAGCTTTTCTATGTCATCTCTCCCATTCTTTTTGAACATCGTGGTGGTTTTCTAGGATTTTTGTATCTTCCCCTCCTTTAATTGCTGCCTTTTGTTGCTTATATCCGTCACTTAAGTTTTGGCATGTAAGGAATTTTACATATCTTTTAACATTTGTTATAAAATCTTTTATATATCATATTTTCTACGGTCATTTATTATTATTAATAATATATTTTACCCTTTTTTTTTAAAAAAAAAAAAGTGAAGCAGAAGAAAGTTCAAAATGGAATGACAACAAACATATGAAAAAGGAAAAACGAGCGCGTATCACGGACAAAAATGACATCAGAATTCACATACAGTTTGATTTAGAAATAAACATCACATGTTAAAAGTAGGCCCCCCACCCCACCACCGGCAGTATCAACGGCAGATGCTGCTAACACGTGGGTAGCAAACATGGTAAGTAAGAAGGGGCCGGCAGCGGTAATTGCACGTACAAAAGTGGGAAGTTAATACAACTCCATAAATCAAGGACTTAATGACACCTGTGTTATTTGGTCCAGTATTATTATGTTCTCAGGAACGAAGTAGTAAGGATCCTAAATATCAACATCTTGTTATTTTTGCTGTTTTAAATGTAGTATTCCAGTCTTCAGTGGTCTGTGTTTTGTTAGTCTGGCCGCAGTGCATCAGCACAGAGATCCGTGCGCATCCAAACCGACAGATTAGCAGCAAGAGATCTGTTATGTTAGATGCAATTAAAAAAAAAAAAAGGAAAGGAGATCAATCACTGCCCAGAACAGATCAAAGAGGAAAGAGTTGATACAGACAGCTGTAGCTGTGGCTGTGGGTAAGTAAACAGATCGAGTAGAAGCCAAGAGCCTCTGTCTGCAGAGTATTTAACGAAAGAAGAAGTTAGATCGATGAAGAATAGTAGTAGTAGCTCGGTGAAAGAGAAAGATCATCTTCACCATTCCGTACTGCTGAAGAAGCTGTTACAGTATCTCTTTTATGGTCTAATTCCGGTAATAGTCTTCAGGTTTTACTACTACCCTTCTCCTCCTCCACCTACTCCACCGGATTCTCTCTTCTTCTCCCCTTTACATAATGATGAGGTGGGTAAGATCGACTCTATTGCTACTTCATCCTTGTCTGATGATCAACCACCGACTTTCCCACCACAACCATCATCATCCCAAGGTACGTACTTAATTTCTTCTACTATGGCGCCGTTCGCTTGGCACGATTTCTTTTTGGGTTGATTAAGCTCACAGGTGTCAACCTGGTATTGGAGTATAATTTGACCAGTGTGTAGTTGGCAGCACCACATTTGCTAACCACAGGAGGCTTAAAGCAAACGCAGAAATTTCTGCGTTTGCTCGCTGTTGTCGAACAGGCACTATATTATGTCCTTCTAAACTATTCATATATTACAGAGGTCTGGTCTGGTCTGGTCTGGTTTCCAATATATTCCTACATATGATGTGGTATTACAATCCCGTTGATCGAATTTTTTTTGTTTTTTCTTTGTTCAAAGATGAAGAAGAAAGAAGATGATGATAAAGAAGTAACACTAAGAACAACATCATGCGACTACACAGAGGGAGAATGGGTCCCAACAACAACCCCACCCTTATACAACGGAACAACTTGTTCCCAAACAATCAAAGACAATCAAAACTGCATCTCCCATGGCCGTCCAGATCTAACTTACCTTTACTACAATTGGCAACCCAAAACATGTACCCTTCCTCCATTCACCCCATCAACGCTCCTCACTTCCCTCAAAAACAAACACCTTGCATTCATCGGCGATTCAATGGCACGTAATCAACTCGAATCCCTAATCTGTCTACTCTCTTCACACATTTCACCTCAACTCATTTACTCATACCCTGAAAACGACATAAAATTCCGTCGCTGGTGGTTTCCATATCCTCACAATGTAACTATTTCCGTCTACTGGTCACCATTCCTCGTCTCGGGTGTTGAGAAATCAAGCAGTGTTAAGTATTACAACACACTGTTTCTCGATTCCCCTGATCCAAACTGGGTTCGGGATTTACCAGGGTTTGATATGGTTGTGTTAACTATTGGTCATTGGTATCTTCACCAAGCGGTGTATTACGAGAATGGGAAAATTCTAGGGTGTAATGGTTGTGGTGCGAGTTTTAATTACACTGAGATTGGGTTCTACGGTGTGTTCCGAAAAGCGTACGAAACAGCATTAAACACCATTACGCGACGACGTCGTGTTGGTGGGATTCTTCAAGTATTTGTGACTACTTTCATGCCGTCCCATTTTGAAGGGGAATGGGATAAGTTAGGTGCGTGTAATAAGACGACACCGTATAAGGAAAGTGAAGTGCAAGTTGAAGGAATGAATGCGGAGATGAGGAGAATTGTATTAGAAGAAGCGAAACGACAAGTGGTGAGTGATGGTGATGATGAGAGGGTTAGGATTAGTGTGTTGGATATTACCAAATTATCATTGTTGAGACCGGATGGTCATCCTGGTCCCTATATGTATGCTTTTCCGTTTGCCGATGGGGTTGTTAAGGAACGTGTTCATCAGGATTGTTTGCATTTTTGTCTTCCTGGACCTATTGATACTTGGAATCAGATCATGGCGGATATGATACTTAACAAGCCGAATTAGTTTGGTAGTAGTTTTTGTTAACTTTTTTTTTTGTGTGTTCAAGTTCAACTATGGGTCCCAATGTATACAGCAACTAAACTATACATTACCAGCCGTTGCCTTTTGCCAACATCAATCTTTTCTTTTCTCCACCATTTTGATATGTGACACTTAGTAACAGTACACGCGGAATGATATTGCAAGATCGATGTCCATTTAACAACTAAAACAAACGATTATATTTCAAAACGACCGGCTTTATTTAATATTCACATGGACGTCGACTTTGAAAATAGGTCAGTTATATACTATAAATCACAAATTAGAATTACGACATTGCTCACACTTTTAGTACGTAGTTGATATTTCGGAAAGTCACATGTGTTAGGTTCAAGATAGTGGTAGTAGTTAATGATGTAAGGGCTAGCAACTTTTTCTTTTGGTGACAGCCGCTGCCTTTTCTCTTTTTTGCTTTAGCTACATATGTTGTTCTCTTATTTTCTCTGCTTCATGATGTGTCCTTTGGTTATTTATCTCTTTATTTATTTTTCTTTTCCTACGTCTTTTTTCTGCTCCTCTTGTTTTTACCTTTTTAGCTTGTTGGTGTAATAGTATCTTCATAGACTCATCATAGTTTTCATCTATATACATACTCTTTTGCGTGTCAAAAATTTCCCCATTGTCGTCTTCAATAAATCCCTTATTTTGTGCCACCTTTACTCATCCTTAAATTATTTATGTCTAATCCACATCCAGATGGTGTGTGTCTACAAAATTTTTAACTTTTGGTCCTACTTGTGTACGATTTCAAATATAACAAGGATTCGTCATTTGCTAGTCCACAAGGGCAGATGAGGACATAATGCGAAAGCTATCCCTTTGTGTGGTTGCATTTATGTGGGTAATCTCATTATGTGGACGGTAATTCACCCTCACCCTTTGCATGTTCATTTTACGGTAGTGAAGCTAAAGAAATTGGGGTCGATCGGGTGGGGAGCAAGGACAATGCTCTCTGTCTACTCAAGTCGGTGCTATTGGGATTGAATAGGAGGTGTGATCGATCCCTTTGCTCTCGCTCGAGGATTAATGCTTACAAAGAGGGGCTTCTCCGTCATGTGGTTAATGCTTAAGGGAAGTTGGAAAATCCACTCTAGCGCTGTCCAAATAATTCTGAAACTGCGTTATCGACTGCAAGTGAAGTGTATCATACATGTTTTCTAGTCAACTGTACCATATCTTGCGGTATATATGGTTAATTGAATAGTATAAATTAACCGATTTCGGTAACGGTATTAAATTTTCTAGAATCCTCAGTTAATTGTGGTTAGGTTAACCGATTATATAAGTTTGTATTTCAGGGGCAGTTTAGTAATGTGTTACTGTCAAGTTGGGATTAGCAACCTACTTAAGGGGAGCTTAATTATTAGATTGTAAATCATGCTGGAGTTTAATATAGAAGGTCTCACCGAGACTTGGGAGAGCGATACTTCTCGAAACGTATCAAATTGGTATCAGAGCGAGCGTTACTTCCCTGACGTGAGAGTGACGTTTCATGGTGATTAGAGATGGGAAAGAAACGTCGATGGAGCTGCTGGGGAAGGAACAGTCTGTAATCAAAGGGAGGCTTGAAGATATCAGCGGGAAGATTGATAATCTTTCCGCCGCTGTAGTACGTTCACAGAGAGATATGGATGGGAAGATCAATAGTCTTTTTGCGGCTGTAATTCAGATGCAAAACGATTTGCAGGTCCTGCTGCATCAAACGCCGCAAGAAACGGGAGTTCAACCTCAAGGATCTCTTAGCACTCAGAGGGAATCGGCGATGGAAGCAGTCAAGAAGAGTGAAGAGCGGAACGTTTTTGGGTGTGCGGGAGTAAGCAATGAAATTGAAGAAGAGCGATTAGAAATTCCTTACGATTTGCGCCAAGAATCAGATGTGGAAGAATTTCGTAGGAACATGGGGTGGTCATCTGGTTCTTCTCCTCGTGTCGGTCAGGTTAGGGATACCCAAATCCCTAATTTTTCTTCTCCATCGTCGACGCCATTGTTGTTGACAGAGAAGTCTCCTCCACCTCCTACTCTCAAATTAACTCTCGTGTTGCATAGTACCAACCACCAGCATCCTTTCTATCTCAAGAAATCAGAGTGGTCGTTTGATTCTTCCTCTCGCGTGGATTCAAGTAGGGAGGTCACAATCCCTAATTTGCTCGTTGAGAAGAAACCGTCCGGGTCGCCGAGTGATTCCAGCAGAATCGACCAAATTACAGAAATTCCCAACCCTAGCTTGCGGACGTCTTCGCCTGCAACGATTTCTTATGCTTCGACAGCAGCCTTTAATGGATTTAGAAGAAGTCTTGAAGAGAGAATGCTGAAGTGTAAGTCACCAAGATTACTCACTGGATTTAGGGATGTCAACAAGGGAAGGAGACAGAGAGAGATCTCTCGGAAGAAGAAGAGAAAAAGAAAAGATTTAAGCAAAGGAAAAAGAAAAGAGGGAGGAAGAGGACCAACACATGTGGCACATTCGAGTTGAGGATTTAGTGTGATTAGAAGCTGAATCTGCAAAGACGACCACCATCAATATGTTAGATTTGCAAGCAGATTCTGCACTACAGTGTTGTGTTGCAAATGCTATCCGTGTCACGTCTGTGAAAAATGAAGATTTAGCCATTTCTACTATTGGACTTCTGAGTTCTGCTACCCCTTATCAGCATGCCTTTTTTTTTTACTACTCCTGTTTTTTCTTCTTTCTCAAGCAGTTTTCCTACTCCAACCTTGAGGACAAGGTTGCTTTTAGGGGGATGGTAATGTTAGGGTGTGTCATTAGTTTGTATTTCAGGGGCAGTTTAGTAATGTGTTACTGTCAAGTTGGGATTAGCAACCTACTTAAGGGGAGCTTATTAGATTGTAAATCATGCTGGAGTTTAATATAGAAGGTCTCACCGAGACTTGGGAGAGCGATACTTCTTGAAACGTATCAGTGGGTAGTCTCATTATGTGGACGGTAATTCACCCTCACCCTTTGCATGTTCATTTTACGGTAGTCAAGCCAAAGAAATTCTTGGGGTCAATCGGTTGGGGAGCAAGGACAATAGTCTATGTCTACTCAAGTCCGTGCTATTGGGATTGAATAGGAGGTGTGATCGATCCCTTTGCTCTCGCTGGAAGATTACTGCTTACCAAGAGGGGCTCCTCCGTCATGAGGTTAACGCTTAAGGGAAGTTGGAAAATCCACTCGACAAAACAGGCCAGTGCCTACTTTGGGGCTTAGAAAATGCCATGACTAGGTCCATTTGTAGTTGTAGTGCTGTCCAAATAATTCTGAAACTGCGTTATCGACTGCAAGTGAAGTGTATCATACCTGTTTTCTAGTCAACTGTACCATATCTTGCGGTATATATGGTTAATCGAATAGTATAAATTAACCGATTTCGGTAACGGTATTGAATTTTCCAGAACCCTCAGTTAATTGTGGTTAGGTTAACCGATTATATAAACAATAAAAAACTTGAAATATTATTATTCATCTTAATTATATACTAATTAATGTTAGTTATTGAGGAAATATACATATTATTATGTATTTTTGTCACATATGTTTGATTTATCACTCATGATTTAGGTGAATGGTCAATGTTTTACTATAATAATTTTAATTGTTAACCAAACATGACCTAAAGAAGTCACCCGAATTGACCCATAACCCGAAAAAACGAATATCCCAAAGGCTAACCCGAACCGAAGTCACCCGAAATGACCCATAACCCGAAAAAACCGAATATCTCAAAGGCTAACCCGAACCAAAGTCACCCGAATCCAAATCTACCAAACTAAAGTCACCCAAATCTAATTTAAACCAGATGAACCCGACCCAATCCGAACCAAACCGAATATTAAATATCTATAATAGGCTCGACTCGAACCGATCCGAACTGAGCCCGACCCGAGTGACCCAAATTGCTAGGTCTAGCCCTACAACAGCAAATGACTGACCTAGCTCAACATTCCACACAACAACATGCAATGACAAAAGGGTGGAGGACTATGACCCATTGTTCGATGAGATAAACCAGGCCACCCTCCCTTCCAACTTCGCCAAGAACATCTATAATGTATGATGGTTTACGAGATCCCGTTGAGCACATGTCTCGCTTCAAGAACACCATGAATGCAACCCACATAAACAATCACACTCGTTTCCACCTCTTCTCATTGTTCTTGGCAGGACGAGCATTCACGTGGTTCACACGCCGACCGAATAAGTCCATTCACAGCTTCGAAGAGGTCAGACAACCTTTCCTGGACTTCTATGCTGCTGAATGACGAACCAAGAAGACATCCACCGACCTCATAGGCATGCACAACACCCGCAAAAATATGTCAAAGGGTATACCAATCGGTTTCGTAACACTGTCAGAAAGATCGACGAACACGAAGACTCGGTCATCGTCTCGGCCTACCAACACAGCTATTCGAGGTCAAGAGTTTGTAAGGGAGTTGACCATGACGACCCCCAATTCCTACGATGAGCTCGTCACCCGGGCTAAGAACTTCATCAAGAGAGAAAAGACCATCCACGTAGCCAGAGAGATGGCCACAGTGGCCCACAATTACTTCGACGACAAAGACGAGCCTGCCAAAAAACGACGAAGCCCAAGGACCACAGCATGAACCGCGAACCAGCCACCGCACTAGCTAGAGGCACCGGCTACAACAAAAATCATAGCTCTGGATCACATGTGTTAGGTACAAACACAATCTGACTTATACTACTATTAATCAGAAATCAGAATCACGACATTGCTCACACCTTTAATCGTTGATCTTTCCAAAAGTCACATGTTTTAGGTTCAAAGTAGTAGATTGTTAAAAATAAAAAAAGAAGTTATAGCAGATAGTAACAAAAAGTACTATTGTTATTTATCCATATGTGTTTTTAAGAGTCCACACAAGCCACCAAATAGCTAGGTACCATTAATATACTATTAATGATAGTAATCTTTGAAGACGTGATTGTTGAATCAAAAGAACTCTATCCACACAATAATCAAACTATACAAACACACAGAAGAACGCGCAATCCACACGGAACCTATATACCACCTAAAACTGCTGTAATGACAACAGAGCCAAAGAGTAGTTATCATATACTCCATTTCCTAAATAATTAACACAGCAATTCCGTCCTTTTAAGGATAGTTTGATCACGATCCTATGTGAACCCTCGGTTAGTTGACTGTGTCCACACTCGCCAATGCACAGCCCACTTCGTCATGAATTATGTTCGATTTGGATAAATATTAGTAGTTGTATGGTTATAATTAAAGATGATGCATGGTTAGGAATTTTCACCCGTGTACCACGTGCTATGTTGGTCACCGATTTTCACCCATATATTGTGGGCTTTTTACCAATACCATTTTTAAAATGGGTATAAGGGTGAGGTTGTGTTAAATCAAATTCAACTTATTTTTGCTCTCGACAATGTACGTACTATAACTTAAGATCCATTTTTTTTATATAATAATTTTGAGTCCAGATTTAAATCTTAAACCAATAAACCTTTTTCAGATATTGTTGTGCTCCAATTTTTTTCTCTTTTTTTTCAGGCTTTCAAAGGGAGTGTTAGGTTATTTCTAACCTTACATTAGAGAGTTATGTCATTGTGACTGATTATATTAACTTAGAAGGGATGAGGGGTAAGAGAGTCATTTTGCTATGTTATTAATAAAGAATAAGAAAGGGTTCTGCTTTCTTCTCCCTTTGCTCCTCTCCCATTCTGATTGTTCGTCTGATCTTCCACCTCGTTTGGAGTGTGAAGCCTGAGGCCTCCGTTGCCGTGTTGTGTGTCATTATTCCGGTTTGAGATTGTGGTTTGGTTTTGCATTAGTTCATTGCTTCATTTCCTTTTCCGTTCTGATTTGGTTTTGACTTCTGGTTATGAAATACCCCAAACTTAGATGTGTTAATAAATTATGTAATTATGATATTATAAGGCTAATTAAGTTCTTAAGAACATTGGTGAAAAAAGGGAAACCAAAAGAAATAGGAAAAAGCATAAAAGTCACAAAATGTAAAAACGCGCATTATGTAACCATAGGAAATATATAACCTTAACTAGGATTTTTAATATATTTTTATACCCTAAATACACACTAAGAACAGGTGGGAAAAGTTTCCGAAGAAAACGGATCCATATAGTGGATTAAAAACGTAAACGAAGCCTTAAAGCACGTTTTTCGAGAAACCTGGAAAATGTGACTTTAAGCGGGTTTAATGGACTCGTAAAAATTATAGTCAATCATATAACCTTAATTAAACACTAATGGAAGTCTAAGAACCATTAAAATGAACAAAACGAGAAAATCCAGAAAACGAGCCCGGATTAGTGAATAGTGCCAAACGGGACTTATGGGTGTTAATTGCTAAAAGACCAAAGTGCCCCTCATTTATTTTGAAAAAATAATCTGGCCTCAATTCTGTAGAGAGCCCACGTTTTAACCCCCTCCCTCTTATCTCTATTGCCTTACTTTACAAAAGACAAAGTAATAAAGTAAAAACAAGTACAAATACCTTTTGGACTCTCTCTCTTCTATCCCCTCTATTCTCTCACGTTTTGCCTTCCTCCTAGAACTTCTCTATTCTCCCAACTCCAGCAATGGTGATTTTGTAACCCTCCACACAACTCCATTTCTTCTTCCATTTTCAAGCCCTAAACAAGTCAAAACAACAAAATCATACACCATCTTGCTCCCCTCATCTTGGAGCTTCTTTTCCATATCTCAAAGCCTCCAAACTCTAAACTTGACTTCCATGGCTGTAGCTCTTTTTGAAGGGATGAACACCATTTCTTGAGCTAGACAACTTCTTGTTAGTTAAAAGGTAAGAAAAGTTTCAAAACACCTTCGTCTTCCTAGTTTCTTTCATGGCCGATTTTTCCAGCTTTTTGAACTCCATCTATCTCCTTGTTCTAGCCTTGTTTTATATTTAAGAAGGTGCTAGAGCTAGCTTATTTTGATTGCCAAACACTTCATTTTGAAGTTAGAAGGTAATCTCTCTTTTTAATGCCTTAGACACGTTCTTATTCTAGGGTTAATCCTAGGCTTAAGTAATCTCTTAATACTCATTATTGTCCCATTGGGCATTAGTCTATAGTTAGCAAGTAAACCCCATTGTGACAGGTTGTTAAACAAGAACAAGGAGAAAGAAAAGAACGATAAGAAGGAGGAGAAGAAAAGAAAAGGAGGGCTTGAAAACAAGGTTAATGTACTAACCTTAATGCTTCTTATGCTTTTGTGTTGTTTTTGGTGTAATTGTGATCAATAAGGCTTGATAGGAAATTAAAATATTGTAGTTTATTGTAAATGTTTAAGGGCCTTGGAGCAAAGTTATTTAAGTTTGAAGTGCATCATTATGGTTATGAGAATGTGCTGGAAATTGATATGTTGTAAGTGTCTAGAGTGAATGTGGTGATTGAATTGATTTAGGTGAGCTGAATAATCCATGTGAGCATGGTTAAACTATAGGGAAAACTCTGTCAAAATTTGTGTAGAAACTAATGTCTTAAGTGTTTTGTGAGTAGAAGTGACCTAGGTTTAACTAGGTGTCTTGAGAGGTAATTTGATAAACTATTCACCTTGGACTAGATTAGAGGAAAATGATTTAGTTGGGTAAAACTTGGAATGAAAATTATGCAAGTTGCATGCTAGTAATGCATTAGTTGTGAACCAATTGAATGAGTGAACATAGTGAGCAAAATCTGCATTTTTAGAACCTAGGAAACTAAGTGCAAGTCCTAGGAGAATAAGAGTGGAAATTGTGTAAGTTAATCAAAAAATTGAGTAATGAGTTTGTTCAATGGTTTAGGAAGGTTTAAAGCATAATTATGGTGTTAGAACATGCTTAAATGCTTGGGGAAATATTAGGGAAGAAATGAGTTAGAAATGATGTTAGGATAGCAAAATCAAAGTGAAAATTGTAATAGGAAGTTACAGGGTCCGAGACTTAGATCCAGGAAAAGGTCCCGGACCAACACCTAAAAACTGCCGAAAATTGCCTATAACGTTGGTCCGGGACTTAAGTCTTGCATCAAGTCCCGGACCACCCTCAAAATAGGACCGAAATTGAGCTATACAACTGGTCCGGGACTTACCTTAAGTACAAAGTCCCGGACCAACACAAAATAACTCCCGAAACTTACAAAATCAACTGGTCCGGGACTATAGGTCTGGACCTAGTCCTGGACCACACTAAAAATCAATTCGAATGTTAGAAAATGGCATTGAATGAAGAGGACTGTTTGGTATTATTGTTATATGATTGTTTAGGACATGTTTAGTGACTTATAATGACCATTAGGAGGGTGAACAATTATAAGTTTAAGTGTGAAAGTACACCAAATGTAATGTGAAGTAATTAGTTAATCGGAGGGTAAGTATGATAATTAACTGACATGATTAATTATGTATAGGAGCTGCATTCGGTGGGCAACAAACGCAGCAAGGACCAAGGTATGGTTTTCTTGTAACTTGTTTGCTACCGGTTTACACCAGCTTGTATGCCTATTTGTGTTTGTGGATGTTTATCACCTTATAAGATAAAGCATGTAATGAGTTTACAATATTTGATTTATGTGGCGCGTTTTGTTTCTGATACCGTCTAAACTCGAGTATGTGCTTACCCCGTTAGCTAACCAACCTTAGGATCACATAAGAGATCGGTATTCAGATTTAACGTCCCAACCTATAAGAACGTTCTAACTACGGATATTCATGTGTTAATTGTGGACTGTTGTGTGTGAATGTGTCTTACTTCCCCTGTGTGTCTAACTGACTTGAATAACTAAAATTTGACATGATGTGATAAGTTCCATAAAGGGAGCTTCTAACCAATGTATAACCTGGGGGTGAGAAATCCGGGTGTCCGGTCGCGCGTGTATGTACGGAAGTTGATATCTAGATCAGATTTAACTTTCTCCATGTTTCATTGTGTTCCTTCTTGGAATTCAATCTCCTACGAGTCTTTTAAATGGCTCTCCTGCCTTGACTTAAGTTCGGGGTTAGGGGAAATTATGTACGGTGTGCTTGGATCAGCTATATCCAACACATCTTGTTGTAAGTAATGTGTTCGATAAACAGAACGGTAACATGTTATGTAATGAGCTCGACATGAGAATGAAATCATTCTCCAGGCTCTATAAAATTGACTAACTCTTATTTCGGTTTGATTCCTCACGTGACTCGTTCCTGATTTATGTTGTATGCATGTTGTTATGCGACAAATGTTGTTATGTATATGTATGTTGAATGTTAAAATCAATCCCATGTTTATTATGAGAATCAGTTGCGTGTATCCTGGTAGCCGGCGGGTTGCACGTTAATCATACCAGCCAAGGGTTGCTAAGCCCTTCGGGGCACCACCATTTTATTTTAGGATGAGGATCGAAGAAGCGGAGTCGCTCTAGCATGGAGTAAAGAATTCTTTTGAATATTTTTGGATAGTGAACCTGAGATGTGCCTGTACACTCGCGGTTGTATACTATAGTGAAACTAAACTAGAAATGTGATCTTTTGTACATTATCACTCGGTTTAGTGTAAGCTTGGAAGTTTGTAGAAATGTTGTTTCTTATGCTCGGGAATCTTGTACATCAGACCGATACATTTTGTAAGTAATAGCCTTGTTAGCCACGTGGGTGGCTAACAGCGTGTAACACTGCCCTTTTTAGTTAGTGTTTATGTTATACTTTCCGCTGCGATTACTTATTAAGTGTGGAGTTTATGGTTGGGGTGTTATAAAAAGTGGTATTAGAGCAAATGTAACACCCCTACCGCTAATCCCCTAATTACTATCTATAGTCTCGGTCATCATACTACTTGCATCAGAAATACAAGTACAAACG
Organism: Limonium bicolor; assembly: GCA_023374045.1. Taxonomy (NCBI): domain Eukaryota; kingdom Viridiplantae; phylum Streptophyta; class Magnoliopsida; order Caryophyllales; family Plumbaginaceae; genus Limonium; species Limonium bicolor. The sequence goes on from CM041782.1 coordinate 144,954,199, forward strand.
GCGGGTGATACAATGCCGTTAGCCGCCCATGCGACTAGCAAGACCTACTCTACATACAGTCACGGTCTAATAAAGAAATATACCGAGCTTCTAGAAACACTTCCCATAACATCTACATCATTCACTTACAACGTTTGATTACCGAGTATATAAACATAATCCGAATACATTCCTTTTTGCAAGTTTAACAAAAGCTATGCGTTTGACAACCCGCTCATTTCTACCAAGTCTACATGATTTCCAAAAATACCAAAAGGGTGTACCACATGGTACTCCTGCTACTCAAAAAGGCTACCAGCCATGTACAACTCGGTACACCATTCACATCCTACTAACTAAACAAAAACATGCGTCTCGGTTTCATCACAACCATCAAACTTCCCGGGTACCTGGAAAATAAAAACAGTGCCCCAAGGGGCTCAGCAAATTGCTGGCATGAAATTCGCATACCCCGCATGCTAACAGGGGTACACCGACTACTTTGTTGAATACATGAGGTTCATTTTATACATGCATACATGCTATTATGAACAACATCATAGTCATACAAGGCACATTCATACATAGAGCACAATATATACAATGGAAGACAACTCACAAGTCAACCGAAACATTAGAATACACTTCTCTAATTATCAAAAAATTAGAATACACTTCTCAAGTTCTCACCTCATTCATTGTTAAATAGTTACTCATCCGGGTTAATCGGATGTCTCTTTTACTCGAGATTGTAAGACTTACACCAGTCATGATCTTACGCATTCAATTACTTCTTCTTTTACTTAATACTTAAGTTAAGTCGGTATGACCTCCAGGCAGAGACTACACCGTCTCACCACCGGGCTTTAGGTTGGCTTACTTTCCCCGGTTGCTACCCATTTAAGGGGTTTGGACCATTGGGAAAGGATAGGCCAGGATTCGGATAACAACCTCTCGTGTCTCCTCATCACACGCTGGCCGAAGCTGTATCAGGCTTCTCACATACTCCAAGTTACCATTTTACTCAAGTTAAAGATGTCACAAGGTTAGGGAGTTAGTGAGAATCGTTCGTTCATTACCATACGGTTAGCACACTTCACATTCAAGCAATTAAGTACTTCATCCAATAAATACACCTTTCATGAATTATACAAACTTCACCGTTCAGCCACAATACAACCAATGGATAACAAATCACATTATATAAGGAAATGCAATAATCCAAATTCATGCATTTTATCTTGATTAGGTGATTGCATATAAACACACAAACACACAAATCAAGGAAACCTTGTTAGCATACAGGGCATGAGAAAATCATACCGTTCACCGTCGTTCCCGGGTTGTCGACTCTCCTTCGAAGTCCAACTATCCGAATCCTATAACTTACATGGATCGGGTGGTTAATTATCTATAATTAGCCTAACTCATTTCGTCTTTAATGTTTCCCGACGTATAGTTACTATCTCATTACAATTCACACTTACTTACACAAGTCAATCACTTCTTATTATTTGTAAGCTTGTTTATACCGTTAATGACCATTATATATCATTAATCATGTCCTAACAATCTTATAATATCAATACCATTCAAATCCCCATCTTAAAACACCATTTATACACTTTTTAAAACAAAACTAGGTTGGTCCGGGACCTTGTCCAGGTCCCAAGTCTCGGACCAATACTTAGATGAATTTCGGCAGTTTTTGTAATACGGTCCGGGACCTTAGCAGGGACCTAAGTCCTGGACCCTGCTATACTTTTACAGATTTACATTTTCTAAGCTTGTTTTAGCTCTATTCTTTTGCCCATTTCTTCCCCAATCTTCCCCAATCTTCCACATATTTTCTAGCATGTTTTAACACTAATTTGACACTCTAAACTCTCCTAATTCATTCACTAAACTCATCACTCATTTCTATGTTAATTTTAAACAATTTGTACTCTTAATCTTCTTTCTTGAGTTCTTGCTACATATTTTGCTTTCTTTCTTTTCACTAACTTAGTGGTTCTTCAAATAATGCCATCTAGCTATACACTTGCATTATTTTCATCCAAGGTTCTATAAATTACACAACTCTCTCCATTCTAGTTTTCAAAGTGGTTAACTACTCACATTAAACCTAAAACACACCTAGCTAATCCTAGGTTATTTCTTCTCCTTAAAACACTTAAGTCTTCTAGTTTCCTAGGACAAATTTGACAAAGTTTCCCCTATAATTTTAACATTGCCCACACACAATTCAGCTCACCAAATCAATCCCAATAGCCACATTATTCTAAACACTAACAACACATTAAATTCCTGCACATACACACTCATTCCAGCACTTAGCATTTTTGTTCACTTGGCTCAAAGGCCCTCAAACATTATATAAACTACACTAACATTACTCCATTACTTGCTCAACATTGCAGTAGCATCAAACCATCCCAAAAGCAATGTAATTACTCATACACAACCATTAAAATTTGTACAAGGTAAGTTCATTACCTTAGTGTTTTAGTTCTTTTCCCTTTCTTTCTTCTTCCTTTCTTGTTCCTCCTTTCCTCTTTGTCTTGTTTTATTTGTTTCTTGATTTCAAAGGCCAAGCTACAGCCGTCCAAGGGTATACAACAATCAACACTAATAAATTCCTAACTCAAGAATCAAACCCTAACATACAAGAGAGTGCTTAAAGCTCTAAGGAAATATTACCTTGGAACTTCTAGATGAAGTTTTTGAACAGCATAAACAGATCCCAGCACCTTTCTTGAAGCTAGAAAACGGGTGGAATAAGAAGAGCAAGAGCTCAAAATCTGGAAATTTCTAGATTGAAAAAGAGAGCTAGAATGAGAGATTTTTGAGTTTCTTTTTACCTTAGAATAACAAGGAGATGAAGGATCTCACAATGGTGCTCTTAAACCTTCAAATGAGCTTCAGCCATGGAGATGAAAGTGGAGCTTTTCAGATTTTGAAAAGATGGAAATGTGCTCCTAGATGAGGGGAATTCAACGGTACAATTTTTGTGGAATTGGACTTGATTTGAGCCTTGAACAAGAGGGGAGAAAGCTTCAGCTGGTTGGGGTTTACAAAATCACCATAGATGGCATGAGGAAGAAGAGAGAGTTCAGATGGGGGGGGGGGGGGGAGTAAAACCGTTAGAGAGATGAGGGAGTAGGAGAGAGAGAGAGTAAAAGTGGGTACTCTTCATTTTATTGTTTTGTCCTCTAGTGACTAATAGGAAATAAAGAGAGAGTGAGAGAGGGGCTGATAAAATGTGGGAGTATACAAAGGAGGGGGTTTCAGATTTTTTTTATTTACAATAAAGAGGAGTATTTTACTCTTATTACAATTTACACCCCATAAGTTCCCGTTTTTACACTATTCTCTAACCGGAGCCCGTTTTCTTAAATTTTCTCGTTTAATTAATTTTAATGGCTCTAGACCTTCACTAATGTTTAATTATAGATATTTGATTGACTATAATCTTTATGAGTCTATTAAACCCGCTTAAAGTCACATTTTCCCGTTTTTTTTAAAAAACGTGCTTTAAGGCTCATTTACATTTTAACCCATTTTATGGATCCTTTTTCTTCAGGAATTGTTCCCACCTATTTATTTAGGCATAATTAAGCTTCTAAAAATCCCATTAGCCTAATTAATCACTATTTTAAGTTCAAGGTATTTCAATCTACCCCCTTAAAGAACTTTGCCCTCAAAGTGTGTCAAAGTTGGTGAATTACTATCTTTACTTATTTGATATCTCAATTGTCAAAAATCATACATTACTACCACCTTACAAGGTGTTCACATTCATTACACTGCAAGCACATCACATTGCAAGCACAGCACAATGCAGGCACCATGCAACCATACCATACAATACACTACAAGCATACACAATGCAAGCACTATACAATCAGCACTACAATAAATGTATACATACATACGACACAATGCTAACTCAAAGCAATGCAAAAACAAAATGGCTCTACCCCCTTAAAAAAGGGGTACGCCCCGTACCCTCTAGGCACTAGACAATCTAGTCTACAAATAGTTGTGGGTACTTCGCCTTCATGGCATCCTCTAATTCCCAAGTCGCTCTTCGACATCGTGGTTAGACCACAAGACTTTCACCATGACTTATGGTGAGTGTCTCTAGTCTTAGTATCAAGGATCCTCAATGGAGTCTCGACAGATCTCATCGTCGGCTCAAGGGATAGATGTTCAGGTTCTAGAACATGAGAGGGATCGGCTATGTATTCTTGAGTTGTGACACGTGAAAGACATCATGGACACACCCAACTCCTCAGGTAATGCTAATCAATAAGATACAGCTCCAACTTTCTCAGTAATTGCACACGGCCCTACAAATTTGGGGCTCAACTTGCCCTTCTGGCCAAAACGGAATACACCCTTCATAGGTGAAAAACGCAGAAACACCTGATCGCCCACGGCGAGCTCAAGGTCACGTCATCGCACATTCGTATAGGAGTTCTGTCTATCTTGGGCTGCTTTCATATTTGCTCGGATTTACTAAACTTGAGCTTACACTTGCTCTAGATACTCCGGTCCAATAATGACCACTTCACTCGACTCATCCCAACACAAAGGGGTACGACAAGGTCTACATACAAAGCTTGGAATGGTGACATCTTAATTGAAGCGTGATAGCCGTTGTTGTATGAAAACTCTATTAGATGAATCTTATCAATCCAACTCCCTGAAAGTCTAAGGCACACGCTCTAAGCATGTCCTCAAGTGTCTGGATGGTCCTTTCTGTCTGACCGTCAGTCTTGTGGATGAAACGCGGTGCTAAGCTTCAATTCAGTACCCAGCACTTCCCGTGTAGCTCTCCAGTAGCTCGAAAGAAATCTGGTATCTCGGTCAGAAACTATAGTCTTGGGCACTCCGTGGTGTCGAATGATCTCCCGATCGAATAGCTCAGCAAGCTTCGCCACCTTCCAGGTCTCCCTCATCGGTATGAAGTGGGCAACCTTGGTGAGGCGATCGACCACTACCCAGATCATGTTGAGTCCTTCTCAGAAGGTGGGAGTCCAACAACAAATATCTGTGGAGATATTATGGAATTTCCACTCCGGAACTGGCATAGATTGTACCATTCCGCCCGGTCGTCGGTGCTCAAATTCACCTTCTGGAAAGTGAGACACCGTAAACATACTCAGTAACATCTGCCTTCATCCCCGACTGTAACACACCTACTCTAATCAGCTCCTAATCATTTTACTTAACATTGTAATCACAGCGGTAATCTAAACAATTGAACTACTGGTGTCACCGTTCTCACTCGCCCATACGAGTAATAACGTGCTTACTGATATATTCATAAATACGAAACAATTTCCCACAGTGACAACAAGAGATAGATCTATCCTTCCATTCCAATATAAAATACAATCATAGTGAGCATTCTATATACCCCAATCCTATACACGTTTCTATGTTCGTATCAAAATACTACAGTGCATATTAAACAACTGTGACTAAACTACCCAGCGCGTCCCGCTCTTTGTCGACACCGGAAGCTGCATACCTGTAAAATATTTGTTTGTGGTATGGAATCAGCCCCTGCTGAGTATGTTTACATGACTATCATGCCCCTCAGACCCTCAATTAATTGGTCGAGGGCATGCAATTCATTTTTATGCAAGTAGTTTAATATAAAAACTGTAAAGCAACAAATATATTGCAGTAAACTCAAATAGCAAACAAGCCCCCGGCTTCACACATCACATCACAATAAACCAACTGAAAGCGTTATAACACTTATATGAGTACGAAGACTCCACTCCAACAAACACTTAATAATTTATAATTGAGTACGGCGACTCACTCGACCAATCAATCCACAACAATCCACACACGAGTACAGCGACTCGACTCAACCAGTTCACAACATAGATATAAGTACAACGACTCAATTAAACCAATTCACAACACACATATGAGTACAATGACTCATTTCAACAAATCCACCAACATATATCACAAGCCACATAGCATAACCATTACACAACAAGGCAAAACAACGAGGATTATAAACAAGTATAGATTCTCGTCTTTAGCTTACAAGCCCAAATAATGTTCGCCTACTGTACGAGCTAATATAGTTGTTCGTAATTGTTCATGAACAACCATATAAATTAACCAAATCATCAACTTATTAAAATATTAATACCAACTCAAATTATCCCCAAATCTCTAGAAATCCTAATTTCAAATTCCTCAAAACAAACCATAATTTCAAGTCAAACAATCTCCCAAATCAGACCCTAATTTCGGATTGTACCGCACCAACTTCCATCCTGAACTCTCGCACAACCAAATCAAACAAACAAAATTTCAGAACGGACTTATTTCAAACCACACCAAGAATTAATACAATACATCAATTTGAGTTTGCCAACAACAAAAATCGGTTTCTAATGTCCCTTCACAACATAAAGCTCACCGTTTTTTTTTTAACGCAGACCACCGAATGTCAAAAATTAGTAAACACCTAACCCAAAGCCCTAATCTTTTGGACTCTCATTTTACATAGCACAAAGTAAGATGAAATTTAATACAAGTTTGAAGGTTAAACCTTCAATTTTATGCTCCTAAACTCGACTTTAGCGCCTAGGTTCTCGGTTCTTTGCGGGTTCGCTCGCAATTTCTCCCCAGATCCGGTCAAGGAGGGTGACGCTCGCTTCCAGGTGTAACCGACAAGAAGGAGAAAGGTCGATTAGGTATTGTTTGGGTTTCGAAAATAAAGGAAACACTAGAGAAGGAAAGACTAGACATTACCTTAACGTTTTTGGTTTGAATCAGAACCCAAGTTTCATCTTCAATCTTCTTTTGTAAATCTCGATTTTTGGCACTACGTCGAGTCCAAATCTGGCATGGACGCGTGTGTTCCTTGTTCACTGAAGAGGAACGAGAAGGAAGGATTAAGAGAAAGAAAGGAAGAGAGGCGCCAGATTCACGAAGAGAATGATGAAGAGAGGGGCAATGTTTGCCAGTTTAGGGTTTTGATATTTATCGTGAGTCAAGAGAACGAGAGGGGCAAGGTTATTCTCGATAACCAGTTAGGGTTTTGAGAATTAGAATAGAGAGTAGAATAGAATAGAGAGTTGAGATGGGTCCGATATTTTTTTTTTGTTCTTTGTTGATGTTGTTGGGTCGGGCGTGACCCTGGCGGAAGAAGTGACTGGGCCGGCCCAGTTCTTTTGGGCGGGTCAGCCCATGTCTGTTTATAAATATATATATATATTTGAACGTTATACATATAAGCCGTTTTTAGCTCATTTTTTTGTCCGTTTTCCATGCCGTTCGCGGCTCGTTGTCCCATTTAACGAGACAGACCTTTTTATGAATTCAAATTTACATTTCCAAACAATAATCGTTATTGTTATTTACAAATTCTATTAGTTAGTTTTTAATTTCTAATTGACCTGCGTTTCGCCATCTTAGACGAAAAACGTGATATCTTTTATTCCGACTTCTTAGCCAATTTTTAATGCCCCAAAAATTATCCAAATGACCTCGTAAGTTATCTAGGACCTCATTTTCACTTCTAAAATATTTATGGCATGTTTTTTTGATGTAAAAATGATTAATTACGTTTTCGTTTATGTTCCTTTTTCAAAACCTCTCAAGGTCATTTTTAGGACTCGTTAATGTATCCTAACGACTTCTTAGGATTTATTCCAATATTATATTATTCTCTTTTACTTATTTAAGGGTATTTAATTCCTTAATCTCTTATAATTCTTATATTTAATTAATTTCATTATTAATTAAAGTAATTAGTATTTGGGGTATTTCAATCTACCCCCTTAAAAACGCTTCGTCCCGAAGTCGTTACTCACATTCGGTTTTCCTAAGGAATCAAGTTCCACTAGGTACGCAAGCAGTCTCACTACTAGGGAACGTGTCCCGCTAGGTTCGATCCGAGATTGCATGTATCATCGTCGTCGATACAACGCTAACTGTCAATTCACATAGCCATGAATCATGGCACATTCATTCACACACAACACTAAACAAGGTGCGAAATCCATTCATACACAGCACTAGACAAGGTGCAAAATCCACCAGAAGTACTCAAAGGTGATTCGCAAGGGATACTCCACGCATCCCTATCTACATGTTAGTATCTCGCGAGGATACCCACACTTCACCCCGCGTGTATGTGTGCACATATATTTAACGATGGCAAATCACGGGGAAGCGGTCTTAAAGACCAGGACTTGACGATCCCCAACCCCATGCTAACCAACGTCAACTACTCGTGGACACACCGGTTTAATAACGAAGGGTACTGCGGTCCACGACTCCTTGGATAGTGTCACCTAATTTTCTTTAATCACCCGCAGACACACCGGTCTAATGACAAAGGGCTCTGCGGTCCACGACTCTTTGGGTGATGTTACTCGCAGACACACCAGTCTAATAACAAAGAACTCCACGGTCCATGGCTCTTTGAGTGACGCCCTAAATTCCAATTTCTATTCATTTTAGTGTCCACTTGTAGGAAGTTCCGAGAATCATTCAACCCTGACGTGGTCAGTGTCAGTGTTGAACTATCTCTCACCTCAATTTGTGTTCGGTTTCCCTTGATCGGACCAGGATCAAGTTCAGCTTCCCACGTCAATTTCAATCAATTAATTATTTTACCAATTCTAATCTTATTTTCTCTTGATATTTGCCACCTTATGTTCTATAGATACACAAGTCAACTAGTGTAATTAATCTTGTCATTGGCATATAGGATCATGTATCCTAACCATGAACCAAGTTCTCTCGACTTATAATTATTCATCAACAACTCCTAGAGGTTTTCCATCCACTAGGTTACACATCGGTCTCATGCCGATTCACTCATCGCATTTCAATAATCAGTTTCACACCGAGTCACATATCATATAGTACGGAGCTTTCTACTCCTTCTATTTGAAATCTCTCATCGGAGCTACAAGATAGACCTACTTGAACTCTCAAATCAAAGCTAACCAGCTAGGCGTTTATGTGTCTAATGTTCGCAACGTTTGCGTAAATAATCGGAACTAGGTTAAGAACACTCTATCTGTTCTCCCTTTCCTATTTGTCATAACTAATGCGAACTAAAATATATATATATATATATGTTCATACATATGATATATCAAGTAATATAATACAATCATAAGACTTGTACTCTACGTACAATAATCATTTGCAGCATGAGTACCATGCGCTACGTACTCCTACGTACGGTATATTTTAAAACGCGCGAAATCGCTCTACCCCCCTTAAAAAGGATTACACCCACGTAATCTACGAATATATCATCTTGAAGTAATAAGTTCAAGATGTTCCACTCCTGTGGAATATTCGTGCACTAATGTGCTACATATTACATTACCTCTTTTCTCTAGGGTCGGGCTTTAGCCATTCTGGCTATACTGCCTATCTTGGTTAGGTGTATGTATATTCATATACGGTTTGATCGGGAGATGTAAACACATCATTTGTTTTCCCAAACCTGCTAGGTATGTCAAACTTAAGCAATATGGGCCCACTCGCTCCGCAAGCAGTACACCCAAACTACCTTAGGGCTAGTTTACCTTTTAAGTAGTAGTTTCATGCCGGTTTCAACTCCACGTGACGGTGTTTTCTACACGGTCTTCCATAATTATGGAAATGGAGGAAAAATATCGCTGCGTGGTATCAATGTCACACACACTAATTATTCCGACTAGCTTTTTATTCAGCCACTCTAACTTCTATACATGCTCAAGGTGTGTTCCCAAGAGTTCATGTTACCCTACCGAACTAACCTTTGGTGTAAGGGTTATCGAGCTATGCTCAAGCACCTAGTGCTCACAGTGGTTGTTTCTAAAATCTCTAGACGAGTCTAAAATGTGTGTCTAACGGGTGCCTCACGACTCCGAGTTACCTTTCTTCAAGATGAGTTCGTTCGTTAGGTACTTTGCAGGTCCTCTTTTATTGATGTGAACTCGTATCCCTCGTGTGTTGGTATTTTACTACACATTTATGGTTCATCCCTACTCTCAATTAGGGGAATCCATTTATAACATCTTTCGGGTCTGGTTTCATTTTACCATTTGTAAGGTTCATAAGAACTATCTTACACCCTCAGTATTAGTATGGACTTGCCCTCTCTTGGCAGTCGAGAATTCGCCTCACTGTCCATTATATCCTTTCTAGTGTGGCATTCACACATCTATTTGCTGTATATATTTAGAGTATTCCATCGGTTTAACTGTTCTTCCTCGTTCTGCTTCTCACCAACATAATTTGGTTATAGTCGTTTATAATGGTCACCTTATTGCGCACCATGTACCAGTCGATTAGACGGTTACCCGCCATTGCAGTTTTCATTGAGTACTTAATCTCCAGCTTAAAGTATCTCCTAAAATGCTAGCCCTTTAACCCTCGCCTATTGTAAACATACAATGCGACTATGGGTTTTAACTAGGCATATGTTTTCCATTCAACCATAATTGGTGATAATGTACTAACGCTTTATGGCTTGAGCATGTGGTTATTATTACTTAATGTGACATCATCGCCGCGCCCTCAATGCATAATATAACTCTCTTGTGCCCCCTTCTCGGGTGGCATACATATCATTACACAGGCTTCTCTCAAGGTGATTAACATTGTATTATCCTGAGAAAACTATTCCAACCTAATAAGGTACCACAATTCATCTTCTCATTCATGGGGTTCTCCTTGCCTTTACCATTAATCGGCCTTTGGCTTCCTCGTTTACTAAGTTCTTTAAAACTTCAGTTCTAACTTCTCCTCTGTGGATTTACATCCTTCTGTCGTGTCACTATCAAGATATCCTTGATTTTCTCAACCTTGCTGTTTGACTGAGATCTCTCTCGTCAATTCATCGTTTACCTAGTCAGGATTCCAATATCTGACTTAGACACAGAGTTGATTACCTCTTGGGTCCTTACACTACTCGTTTACATACATGGGGTACCATACTGATACATTACTACTTACCCAACTAACTTAAAGTAACTTTCGCCAGGTCCACAAGCTCCTAGGAGTGGTCGTCCCATGTCTCGTTTAGTGCACTCGTAGTGTTTGTACCCGGTGGTTATCGCACTCTTAGTCCTGGTAATTTATGTTGAAGTAACTAGGCTGCCTATTCTTAACCTTTAGTGTTAGAATGGCCCTAGAGGGTTCTTTGGGTTCTATGGGTTCCTTTATTAATATGTACATTCATTACCTTCGCTCTCCTAGATTGGGTCATTATGGTGGTACTAAAGGTATCCTTCTGTAGGCCTATGCCATATGATATTTAGGCTCAATGCTTATTCTGATAGTTAAATGATTGTTGGTCTTTGTATTTATTTTAATCCTAGTTGGTTCTAATACTTTCTCCTAAGGTTTACAATTGGGTACCCACAACTTAGTGGGTTCTGCTGATCATCGCTCTTCGTTGTGTCATCCTAACTCTTATTCAACTCGTATTTCCTCCATCCTCTTCGAGGTAACGGTATCTTCCTTCCTCAGGCAAATTCACTGTTCAGTTAATATCCACTGCCCTCCGTACGGGAGTCTAGCAGCATAATGGATTCACAACACCACTGGTGTGTGTGGTGCGGGCATAACATCAGCCCGCTTCATTGCACGTTTGCATCTGCCTATTCTTCTCTTATAACTCCCAAATAGCTTGCCATAACGGCACTTGTCTATTATTTTCATCCACTTAGTCGGATAGTTTTTAATTAAAGTCTGGCTCGTATAGCCCACTTCTTGCCCTCTGACAATGTTCAGTGGTAGCGGTTTAACCACAAGTGTCGCGCACTCCCTAGGTATGGTTATGCTGGTCCTGAAGACTCAACACTCCCCACCGGTATTACTTGACGTTTAATGTCCATACCGGTACCGGGGTTAGGCTTATAGGCGCTACTTATCGTTGTTCTCATTGACACCCTTTCCACACTCTACTAAATGGTGTATTATTTTTAGATTTAATGGTCAGACCGGCTAGGTCTTCCCGAGTTTTATCGACCTCCAACCCAAGGGTTTCGTAACCCTGCCTTAAGAAGGCTATGTCCTGCTCCATTGCATTACGGACTCACATGAAAGTTTAGTGTTTATTGGTAACCACCTGGACTACTCGGTCCTTTGGGGATAGTTTACCGTCGCTGCACTTGCTGTAGCAAGTGCGCAAGGCAGGTTGAAATTTAGTACTTTGGTTAGTGTGGCACTGTAGTGGCAAGTGCGCCATGCAGACTGAGCCACCGGTACGGTGTGAGTCAGTGCAGTGCTATTCCCTAATCGGGTTTCTACTCCTGTTGAAGAAGTTCATATTCGAATTAATACAGTCTCATTCCCGCACCCGTTCCCACAAGTTTACCGTGGTTGTAAGGTCTATTTCCCCTTTCGAGACGTTGCATGGTAGCAACTTAGCGAGTTCTTATTTCTATAGCTCTCATGATCCCTCCTCATGCACGTCAGGCCATCTTGAACCTTCAGTATTGCATGGGTTAGGGTTACTCGCTTCGGGTGAGACTTCAAAAAGGTCATCCATTCTGTCAGTTACATATCTCATAAACTAATCTTTACTCGTCGTTTCCACTTTCTTCCCCCCAAGCGCACTTATCAGTGCTTTCCTGGATGTAGGACAGAGTTGCTGTGCTTATATCAAGCTAGCCCATTAGTCCTACGAGAATTATCTCCTCAACCTTGGTTTAATATTCATCTCATACTTGGTATGGTAGACATTACGTCATTACCAGGACCCCCGGTCCTAAACAATTCATCACAACACAAAGTCTTATTTTCTACATTTAACATAATTCTTGTAGCATCCACATCGGGTCTTCCCGATCATGAGAGTTATCTCTGTGGTGCTTCTCATTTCATTGCCTCACTAGGCAGTACTCGTGGTACGGGCTGCGGCGGGTGGGGCACCACTACAAATTCCCGGGATGCTCTCTCATTCAAGTGCGAGGGTTCCTACCGTCTTCGCATTACTTGGGTTGCTGGACCTTCACCACCTTCCGCTGCGCCTCGTCCTTCCTTAGTACTATTACCCAGACCTCTCCCTGACGTATGTCAAGAGGACGGGTTAGGCCTTTACTCGGTCTCATACCGCAGTCTCGGTCGTTTAATATTGAAGTGCCTCTACGGCCATTGTGTGCAAGCCTTAAGCGTTGCATCGACCTCGCAAGGTCACGTATCCTCACAACGTTTCCCGTATTTCCAAAACCTATGCTCACTATCTAAATCCTACTATCTCTTGTCATCAAAGCGGTACTCCGCTCTGATACCACTTTTGTAACACCCCTACTCTAATCGGCTCCTAATCGTTTTACTTAACATTGTAATCGCAGCGGTAATCTAAACAATTGAACTACTGGTGTCACCGTTCTTACTCGCCCATACGAGTAATAACGTGCTTACTGATATATTCATAAATACGAAACAATTTCCCACAATGACAACAAGAGATAGATCTATCCTTCCATTCCAATATAAAATACAATCATAGTGAGCATTCTATATACCCCAATCCTATATATGTTTCTATGTTCGTATCAAAATACTACAGTGCATATTTAAACAACTGTGACTAAACTACCCAGCGCGTCCTGCTCTTTCTCGACACCGGAAGCTGCATACCTGTAAAATATTTGTTTGTGGTATGGAATCAGCCCTGCTGAGTATGTTACTACATGACTATCATGCCCCCTCAGACCCTCAATTAATTGGTCGAGGGCATGCAATTCATTTTATGCAAGTAGTTTAATATAAAAACTATAAAGCAACAAATATATTGCAGTAAACTCAAATAGCAAACAAGCCTCCGACTTCACACATCACATCGCAATAAACCAACTGAAAGCGTTATAACGCTTATATGAGTACGAAGACTCCACTCCAACAAACACTAATAATTTATAATTGAGTACGGTGACTCACTCGACAATCAATCCACAACAATCCACACACGAGTTCAGCGACTCGACTCAACCAGTTCACAACATAGATATAAGTACAACGACTCAATTAAACCAATTCACAACACACATATGAGTACAACGACTCATTTCAACAAATCCACCAACATATATCACATAGCACTAGTATAAAAATGGTCTATCGCAGCGCACCTAGCGTAGCGGTTGTAAAAACAACCGCTGAGATAGGCCGTTTTTAAAAATTCGACAAACCTATCTCAGCGGTTGTTATTAACAACCGCTGCGCTAGGCTCATTCAAAAAAAAAAATACGCAATCGCAGCGGTTCCTACTAAGAACCGCTGAGATAGGTCTTTTTACTGACCTATCTCAGCGGTTTCTTAGTAGGAACCGCTGCGATAGATCCCTTTAATTTAATTCAGTCGCGCGACTTCTTCTTTTCTCCTCACCTGTGGCTAAAACCCTCTCTGTGTGCGACAGCGATTTCCAGAGCGAAGAAGCTTCGACGCCTGGGACGCCACCGCCACTGCGCCGCCACCACCGCCTTCTTACGAAGCCAGCCGCTCTGCCTCCGTCGCTGTCGCAGATAACACGCCACCGGTTTGCAGGCGTCGATTTGTTGCAAGATGGGAATGAACAGAAAAAACCCAGGTTAGTTCTAACTTGTTTTTTTGTTTTTTGTTTAATTGAAATGTTATTTGTATTGTAGTAGATTCGAGACTACTTTGTTCTGATTGTTGGATTAGTGCGATTTTTAGGAGTTGTTGAGTGTTTACTGGTTTCTGAATTGTGGAACTAGAAACCGTGAGCTGCAGAGTGGATTTATCGTGAGTTATTAGCACAGGTGAAATTGATAAAAGAGAGAAATTAATACTCAAAATATCCGTCGGGCTGCAAATTAAAACCCGGTCGTAGTAGTATAGAAGACAGAAGCGGCCGGGTCAAACCGTGGGACTTAAAGCGAGTTAAAACAGTTCCTAGCTTGTCACAAAAGGGGGGAAGTTAATTGACTTGTTTTAGAGAAATATTAAGCAGATTAGAAAACTGAGTGCAGATGAATAAATGGAACTCCGGGTTCAGTTTTATATAATCTGATTATTATGCTATCTCTACCGTTTAATATATTAGTTTGGCAAAATTCCTGTTATTATCCTAAGGACTAAGTCATAGACCCTTAAGAACTCGTTTACCAGAAAATGCTCGGTCTAATCAAGGTTCGAGCAATACTATGTAAACGGACGTTAAATTCAAGGAATTATAATTGCATCTGTAAATACTAACTTATTAAATCATAATAAGTTTTCTCCAGATTTACGGCTTAAATAACCTGTCTATTTATCACCTGGGTCTGATCAAAAGACTTAGGAAAGCATTTTAATAAATTCATGTAATTTATTAAAATGGTGAGAGAAATCCTTTAAGCGTAACAAACTGTATTTATTAAAACCGGTAGAAATATTGATTACATAATTAAACAAACCATAATTTAAACCTTGCCCGGAGCAAATCCTCCTTAGCCAGACATATTAACTGGTAATAAATCTGACAGAGGTTGGACGTAATAACAGCACGGAGACGTGATTAGTGAATGGAGAAATGGAGAGGTCGAAGAGTGAAACATGTACGTAGGCTATTATAAGTGAAGTGGGTGGATTAGAGAATTAATGGAGTGAAATGGTATACGGGAGCGATTTACTGGAAGAGAATGAGACGAGGTGAGTGTGAGTGATTTTCAGGTTTTCTCCGTGCACTCGTACAAGGTTGTAGGTAATGGGTATTTATAGAAGAAATGAAGAGGTAGTCTTCCGTAGATATTTGCAGTTGATTGCCCACTTGAATGCTTCATTGATTGA
The DNA here is from genome assembly GCA_023374045.1 of Limonium bicolor. NCBI lineage: Eukaryota > Viridiplantae > Streptophyta > Magnoliopsida > Caryophyllales > Plumbaginaceae > Limonium > Limonium bicolor. The sequence goes on from CM041782.1 coordinate 144,969,970, forward strand.
GAGCATTGATTGAAGCATTAATTGCAGGGACAGGAGCTGAGTGCGTGAGGGAAATATGGTAGGTGGTGCGGAGTAGATAGATATGGCGATTCAAGTTGAAGACGACGACTGCGCGACGAGAAAACTAGTCCGGCGTTCATTTTAGTCTTAACCGCCTCTTAAGAGGCGGTTTCTTGTTGTTGTCCGCCCGTGGTCCGCCTCGCGGTTGTGTGTGGTGTCCGCCACTTACGGGGCGGTTGCAGGCAGTCTCGTCCGCCACTTAGTAGGCGGTTGCAGCCTGTGAGACGTCCGCCACTTAATAGGCGGTTGCAGCCTGTGAAACGTCCGCCACTTAATAGGCGGTTGCAGTGAGACGTCCGCCTCCTCTTGGGCGGTTGCAGCCCTTGACCGTGGCCTATTTCCTTCAGACTTTGACCGGCTCTAGATTCTTCGTTTGGACTCTGTTTCCTGAGCCGTTTGCGTCTACGCGTTCGTCTCTTCGTCTACTTCACTCCCGGCTTGGTTTTCCTCATGTTAAACCAATAATTTGTGAGATAAACAATAAAACATAAACTAGAGGAAAACTAACCGAAGTGGAGAATGAGCAAGAAAGTGCTAATATATACATGAAATACACCTATAAAACATGCTCATTTGGACACTTATCACACCCCCACACTTATCTTTTTGCTTGTCCTCAAGTAAAACCATGTACCTAAGCAAGTAGGAAATGCTCAATACTAACAAATATTATTATGAAGGGTAGGATAAAAAGTCAATATTCATGATCTCTAAACTTATTGAGGAGTGTGAAAAATTATCTGCTGGTGGCATAGGTGTGCTCAGGTAAAACAAAATATAGAGTTTCGGGGTATGATCTAAGGTACTTCAATGTTCTTTTGTTTAGGCGACTCCGAGAGCTTTTACCATGGCCAACTTCTCTCAAGAATGGGCATTGAGAAGAAACAAAAGGAAAAATAGATTTATGCATTTGTTTCACTTTTGCATAAGAGATGAGAAAATATAGGCATCACGCCTTTGTATTCAAGAACACTCAACTCTCTTTTGTTGGTTACCAATGGTGTCTCGAAAGTCCCTTATTTTTTTTTGTATTCTTCTTCTTTTTTTTTTAACAGAGAAGCACCCCTTGGCAATCCCTAAGAGAGAAGACAGAAAGAAACCCTGAGCAATAAATCCAACCAACCAATTTGCAGATTATTTGGTCACACCGCATATAAAAATGCTCCTCAAAGTAATCAAATGTAAAATTTTTTTAAAAAATTTGTACCCTTTATCCCAATTCATAATAGTATTTGTTTTAAAGAGAACAACCTACATTAGCAGGGTACATAATTCAATTTTTGAACAAATGCGAGGTAAGCAGAAGATAAGCAGAGAGACTTAACAATTTTAAGCATTTAGATGACCTGAAAAGGCTCTTCCCCCACACTTAAGCTTTAAGCAATGCCCTCATTGCGTAGATGAACTAAAATTAATAAGGCATGCAATTAGTAAAGGAAAGAGTGTACTCCCCAGATTTCGTAGAGTGTGTAGAGCTCCCCCACACTTGAGTGTTGCTGTGGAATGTCATGAATTTTAACCTGTAAAGAATATTCTACACAGCGAGAAGAACTCAAGTGAAGCTTGCATTTTATTATAGCAAATAAAAGGAAATATAGTACAAAAAGGAAAACATATTAAATTAAAGGAAAGATAAAAGATAGATAGTGGGTTGCCTCCCACCGAGCCGCCCGGGTTTAACGTCTCTAGCTAGACGTATTTGACCAAGTTTTAGTTTGGAGAAGATTCTGAGGGCAAATTATCCCGCTGTTCTTGGACAAAATAAGTAGCAGATAGGTCAGTTGAAATATTGGAATGAGAATTATACCTTTTAGAACGTGCCCCGTTGACCTTGAAAGTTTCGCCTTGTTTGTTCTGGAGTTCAAAGGCTCCGTACGGGGTCACACTAACAATTTGAAAAGGGCCGGCCCAATGTGACTTGAGCTTCCCAGGGAAAATCCTTAATCGCGAGTTATAAGAGAACCCAATCACCAATTTCGAAGTCCTTCTTGAGGATCATCCTGTCGTGGAACTTTTTGGTGCGCTCTTTATAGATCTTAGCATTCTGGTAAGCCTGATCTCGCAGCTCTTCTAATTCGGTAAGTTGGAATTTTCTCTTCTCTCCTGCAGAAGTCATGTCAAAGTTTAGGGCTTTGATTGCCCAATACGCTTTATGCTCCATTTCCACAGGAAGGTGGCATGCTTTTCCATAGACCAGCTTAAAAGGAGACATCCCGATGGGAGTCTTGAATGCAGTGCGGTAAGCCCAAAGCGCATCATCCAGTTTAAGTGCCCAATCCTTTCTTGATGAGTTAACCGTCTTCTGGAGGATCCATTTTAACTCACGGTTGGAAACTTCTGCTTGGCCGTTTGTCTGGGGTGATAAGGTAAAGCTACCTTGTGTCGTACCCCGTACTTAACCATAAGTGCTTCGAATAAACGGTTGCAGAAATGAGTTCCTCCATCACTAATAATAATCCTGGGCACGCCGAAACGGGTAAAAATGTGCTTTTTGAGGAATCTTGTTACTGTCTTTGCATCGGCATGATGACATGGTATAGCCTCCACCCACTTCGAAACATAATCAACTGCCACTAGAACATATTCGTGGCCCTGCGAAGAAGGGAACGGTCCCATGAAATCTATGCCCCAACAATCAAAGAGCTCTACTTCTAGTATCCCTTGTTGTGGCATCTCATGTCTCCTGGATGTGTTGCCCATTTTCTGACAATTATCACATTGTTTGCAGAATTGGTACACATCTTTATGAAGGGTTGGCCAATAAAAACCTGAGGCCAGGATCTTAGCAGCGGTCCTCGTGGGTCCATGGTGACCTCCGGCTTCCCGAGAATGACAAAAGTGAATGACGCTCGGAACCTCGTCGTCCGGGAGACATCGTCGAATCAGCCCATCAGCACTAACTCGGAACAAGTACGGGTCCTCCCAGAAATAATGTCTTGAGTCAGAAAGAAATTTCTTCTTCTGGGAGTAGGAAAAATCGTAGGGTACTGTTCCTGAGACTAAATAATTGGCCAGGTCTGCGTACCATGGCTCCTGTACTTTGGTGATGGAGAAGACAGTCTCGTCGGGAAGAATTCGTTGATGGGCACACTATCCGTAGGGGTCACCAACCTAGAGAGATGGTCAGCGACGACATTCAGTTTCCCGCTCTTATCTTTGACTTCGATGTCAAACTCTTGAAGTAGAAGAATCCAGCGCAATAAGCGAGGCTTGGCTTCTTGTTTTGTGAATAGTATTTGAGAGCGGAGTGGTCTGTATGCACGATGACCTTGCTTCCCCATAAGTAAGATCTGAACTTATCGAGGGAGAAAACTATAGCCAAAAGTTCTTTTTCGGTGGTCGTATAGTTTTTTTGTGCGTCGTTCAGTGTTCTGCTAGCATAGGCGATCACTCTCAAGATTTCTCTTTTTTCTGGCAAAGAGCTGCCCCCACGGCATAGTCACTTGCGTCACACATGATCTCAAAAGGAAGAGACCAATCAGGTGGTATGACAACAGGTGTTGACACCATTTTTGTGTTATAGTTTGGAAGGCAGCTGAACATTTTTCATCAAAATGAAACGGGGCATCTTTCTGTAGCAGGTCGGTCAATGGTTTGCTGATTTTGGAGAAGTCCTGAATAAACCGCCGATAAAATCCTGCATGCCCTAGAAATGCTCGTATATCTCGAACTGTAGTTGGTGCTGGTAACTTCTCGATAACCTCCACCTTGGCTTTATCCACCTCTATCCCTTTTGCTGATATTTTATGTCCAAGGACGATCCCGTCCTTGACCATAAAATGACACTTCTCCCAGTTTAAGACGAGATTCGTATCCTCACACCGTCTCAGGATCAAATCTAGTTGTGCCAAGCATTTGTCGAAACTAGAGCCATAGACTGAGAAATCGTCCATGAAGACTTCTATGCTCTGCTCGATGAAGTCAGCAAATATTGCTTGCATACATCTCTGGAAGGTAGCAGGGGCGTTGCATAGACCGAAAGGCATTCGTCGGTATGCAAAGGTACCGTAAGGACAAGTGAAGGTTGTCTTGTCCTGGTCCTCAGGTGCGATGGTATTTGAAAATAACCCGAGAACCCATCTAGAAAACAGTAGTACTCTTGCCCTGCTAGTCGTTCCAACATCTGGTCGATGAAGGGGAGAGGGAAATGATCCTTCCTGGTTGCCAAGTTCAAACGCCGATAATCAATACACATGCGCCATCCTGTGATCTTTCTTTGAGGGATAGTCTCTCCCTTTTCATTAATAACAGCTTCGATGCCCCCTTCTTAGGGACAACTTGAACAGGACTGACCCATGGACTGTCAGAAATTGGATAGATGATGTCTGCGTCAAGGAGTTTCAGAACCTCCTTTCGAACTACCTCCTTGAGGTTAGGTTTTAGCCGGCGTTGAGGTTGTCGGATAGGCTTGAAGTTTTCCTCCATGTAAATATGATGCGTGCAATAGGAGGGATCAATTCCTTTGATATCAGCGATAGTCCACCCTATTGCTGTCTTGTGCTTTTTCAATACCTCAAGTAGCTTCGTTTCCTCTCCGGAATTCAGAGAAGAGGAAATAATGACAGGCAAATGGTCATTTTCAGCTAGGAAAGCATACTTGAGGTTAGAGGGTATTTCTTTAAGCTCGAGCTCTGGTGGTTGTTCTACTGATGGAATTGATTTTTGAGGTTTTCTGTCGAGTTCTTCGATTGGTGGCCGGAACGATTGATAACCAGCCCTTCCTTTTTCTACGTACGCCAAAATGGTGTTAACTTCTGGATCCTCCATCTTTTCTTCTAGAGGAGTAAATAATACTCGCTCTAGGGGTTCAGTTTCAGCTTCCTGGATGGAAGATGGAAAATACGTGTCCTCCTCTGTAGCAAAATCGCCTTCCTCCTCCTCGTCATCTGTGAATCCCACCGTCTTAGCATGAGGAGAAAAGTTTGAGCTTTTCTTCATCATTTTCTGCATGTCGAATTCAATCGTCTCATCTTCGTACCGAAGAGTGATTTTCCCGTCGTGGACGTCAATGATAGCTTTGGCGGTACTTAGAAACGGTCGACCTAGAATCAGGGGAACCTCGACATCGTCATCCATTTCTAGAATGACGAAATCAGCTGGAAAGATGAAGCGAGATACTCCAACTACCAAATCCCGGACTATGCCCATGGGCTTGATCTCTGATCTGTCTGCTAGTTGGAGTTTGAAAGGAACCGGTTGCATTTCTCCTCCTTTAACTTTCAAGAAGGTGGCGTATGGCATGATATTAATGCTGGCTCCTAGGTCGCATAGACCACTTCCACAGTCCACCCCACCTATAAAGCACGGGATCACGGATTTCCCGGATCTGTTTGTTTGGGGGGAAGTGCTCGAAGAAGGCTGCAGAGCACTCCTCTGTCAGGTGCACTGTCTCTTTTCCAAATTTCTTTTCTTTTTTTTCGTCAAGAGATCCTTTAGGAACTTTGCGTAGTTAGGCATCTCTTGCAAAGCATCGATCAGAGGTATGTCGAGGGTCATTTCTTGAAAATACTCAAGAACTTGGAGAATTGCTCATCAAGATGTTTCTTTTTCATTCTGTTCGGAAATGGGAGTTCATTGTTTTATGAGTGGAGGTTGGGATGTCGATGGTAATTCGAGATGGAGGTGGAGTAACAGGAGTAGGAATTTGAATTTCTGAGGGAGGTGAAGTTGGTTTGGTGGTTTCATCAACATTGATGTAGGAATCTTCAAGATTTTCTTTTTCTTTTCTTTACTGGTGGCAAGTTCCCTTCCACTCCTTAAGAGACTGCACACAAGTTTGTTGATTGTAATGTGCCATCGTCTATAAAGACTGAATTTGCTTGTTCCTTCGGATTGGGATTAGTCTGTGAAGGGAATTGACCAGGTGGTCTTTGTTGAGTGAGTAGCTGTTGGATCTGAGATTGCAAGGCTTTTTGATCTTTGCGCAGAGCTGCGACCTCTTCTTGCGTATCTCGTGATTTACCCATCATCGCCTTAAACATCTCCTGCATCTGAGACATATCAGACTCAGGATTCGAAGGAGGTGGAGCTGGTCGGCTCGATGAAGCTTCATTGCCATAAGGCTGTTGTTGATATTGCCTTGGGCCTCCTTGGAAATTGGACCTGAGGTCTGTAATTTGGGGATGTTTTAGGGTATGTGGGTTCTGGATATTTCCGGTGTTTGAGTAGCTAAGATTGGATTGCATGTTACGTTGCCATGGTTGTCTGTATCCTGAATTGTTGGTGATGTAATTTGCTTCCTCCGCTGCTTTCATTTCTTGTAGTTGGGGGCATTGATCGTAATCATGAGGCCCGCAACATTGCGTACAAGAAATTGTTGGAGATGGTTGGGATTGAGGAGCATAGCCTGGAGGGGTAGTAGGTGGTCGGGAGATCATTGACTTAGCTTGCTAAGGGAAGGAATTCATAGCCATTTGTTCGACCACTTTCTGTAGAGTGCTCACTTTTGTTGCTTGCTGAGCATTGCTTTCCATGAGTTGCTCATGGCTTCTCATGAGCTGGTCGAACTTGTTATCACTTTCCCCAACATGATATAATCCTGGAGTACCGCTCCTTGATCCACCGAGGCCCAGTCTCTGATTTCCTCACAGAGAGATTCCATGCTGTTCAGAAATTGTGCTCCCGGCTTTTTCAGAACGTCAGCCCCTAACGAAGATAACACCATTGTTCTGCATGGACCGATCAAGCCCTTGTAAAACAATTGTGATACTTGTTCCTTCGTCAAACCGTGGTGAGGACAAGTGAGTAGTAGACCTTTGAAACGGTCCCAAGTTTCACAAATATTCTCCGACCCTGGTTGCTTGAAATTATAAATTTCAGCAATCATCTCCAAAGTTCGGCTCGGGGGTAGGAATTTGTCATAGAACTTGGTGGCCATGTCGTCCCAGGTACCGATGGTACTCGGTGTTAAGCTATGATACCACTTGCTCGCGTTTCCCGTCAGGCTGTGTGGGAATAAAGACAATCTTGCATATTGAAGTACTGCGTCGGTTGCAGTAAGGCTATTGGCATGTTGCAAGAATTTTGTAACATGCAACAGGGCTTCGTCTGGACTGGTGCCATCAAACATGCCCAACTCCTTCACACATCGAATCTGATGATATGGCTTCAGCTTCTGCCACTCATCGTATTCGGATGGGCTGAGGTGAGGAAGGATGATAGCAGGCTGTTGTCCTTGGTTAGACGGCCTGTTGATATTTCGAACCGTTGCTGGTGTAGCTGCCATGCTAGCTTCCGGGTCAGAATCTATCACTGTGTTGGTAATGTTCTGTTGAGTTCGTCTCTGCCTGAGATTGCGCAGAAAGGTTCTCTCGATTTCTGGGATGTAACCAACCGTGTGATTAATATTCTCTGGGAGGCTCTGTGACCTGGTGAAAGGCATACACCACTCAAAACAGAGAAAAGAACTGGTTATACGTTAGAATAATAAAAGTTAGGAATTAGTAGACAGAAATTTAAAGTTAGTAGTTAGTATACAATGGAAAGAAATGACAATGGAACGAAATGACAAAAATTTTAAGTTAGTAGTTAGAGACAATGGAACGAAATGACAATGGAACGAAATGACAGAAATAAATGACAATAATATTAACAAGTTAGTAGTCAGATGTCCAAGTCAGATCAGAAGTTAGATGTCCAATGTCCAAGTCAGATGTCCGAGGTTATATGTCCAAAATTGGATTAACAATTTTTTTTTTTGAATTTTAATTTTTTTTTAGTAGATTAACAGATTATTGTAATTAAACAGGTGAATTAACCGGGCTTAGGGACTAGATTAAATCAAGTCCCCGGCAACGGCGCCATTTTGCAGAGTGGATTTATCGTGAGTTATTAGCACAGGTGAATTGATAAAAGAGAGAAATTAATACTCAAAATATCCGTCGGGCTGCAAATTAAAACCCGGTCGTAGTAGTATAGAAGACAGAAGCGGCCGGGGTCAAACCGTGGGACTTAAAGCGAGTTAAAACAGTTCCTAAGCTTGTCACAAAAGGGGGAAGTTAATTGACTTGTTTTAGAGAAAATATTAAGCAGATTAGAAAACTGAGTGCAGATGAATTAAATGGAACTCCGGTTCAGGTTTTATATAATCTGATTAATTATGCTATCTCTACCGTTTTAATATATTAGTTTGGCAAAATTCCTGTTATTATCCTAAGGACTAAGTCATAGACCCTTAAGAACTCGTTTACCAGAAAATGCTCGGTCTAATCAAGGTTCGAGCAATACTATGTAAACGGACGTTAAATTCAAGGAATTATAATTGCATCTGTAAATACTAACTTATTAAATCATAATAAGTTTTCTCCAGATTTACGGCTTAAATAACCTGTCTATTTATCACCTGGTCTGATCAAAATAGACTTAGGAAAGCATTTTAATAAATTCATGTAATTTATTAAAATGGTGAGAGAAATCCTTTAAGCGTAACAAACTGTATTTATTAAAACCGGTAGAAATATTGATTACATAATTAAACAAACCATAATTTAAAACCTTGCCCGGAGCAAATCCTCCTTAGCCAGACATATTAACTGGTAATAAATCTGACAGAGGTTGGACGTAATAACAGCACGGAGACGTGATTAGTGAATGGAGAAATGGAGAGGTCGAAGAGTGAAACATGTACGTAGGCTATTATAAGTGAAGTGGGTGGATTAGAGAATTAATGGAGTGAAATGGTATACGGGAGCGATTTACTGGAAGAGAATGAGACGAGGTGAGTGTGAGTGATTTTCAGGTTTTCTCCGTGCACTCGTACAAGGTTGTAGGTAATGGGTATTTATAGAAGAAATGAAGAGGTAGTCTTCCGTAGATATTTAGTTGATTGCCCACTTGAATGCTTCATTGATTGAGAGCATTGATTGAAGCATTAATTGCAGGGGACAGGAGCTGAGTGCGTGAGGGAAATATGGTAGGCGGTGCGGAGTAGATAGATATGGCGATTCAAGTTGAAGACGACGACTGCGCGACGAAGAAAACTAGTCCGGCGTTCATTTTAGTCTTAACCGCCTCTTAAGAGGCGGTTTCTTGTTGTTGTCCGCCCGTGGTCCGCCTCGCGGTTGTGTGTGGTGTCCGCCACTTACGGGGCGGTTGCAGCCAGTCTCGTCCGCCACTTAGTAGGCGGTTGCAGCCTGTGAGACGTCCGCCACTTAATAGGCGGTTGCAGCCTGTGAAACGTCCGCCACTTAATAGGCGGTTGCAGTGAGACGTCCGCCTCCTCTTGGGCGGTTGCAGCCCTTGACCGTGGCCTATTTTCCTATTTCAGACTGTGACCGGCTCTAGATTCTTCGTTTGGACTCTGTTTCATGAGACCGTTTGCGTCTACGCGTTCGTCTCTCGTTACTTCACTCCCGGCTTGGTTTTCCTCAGTTAAACCAATAATTTTGTGAGATAAACAATAAAAAACATAACTAGAGGAAAACTAACCGAAGTGGAGAAATGAGCAAGAAAAGTGCTAATATTATACATGAAATACCACCTATAAAACATGCTCATTTGGACACTTATCATGAGCTATATGTTGTATTTAGACGTTGAAACCAAATTTAGTTTCTGGCTAACTGAAATGATATGACTGCGAAATTGAGCCATAAAATTGAACTAGGATCTCGAAATGGTAGAAGTTTGTGGCTGTTATTGATTTCCGAAAATTTGATTCAACATTGGTGTTGTTATTCTGTGCAGAAATTATGGTTCTTAGGTTATTGAAGGGTTCCGAAAATTAAGACCTTGTTTTGGAGTTTTAATAAAGTCGGTTGGTTAGAGTTTGATTGTGGGGATTAAGGTACAAGATTTACAAGGTGAAAACAAGCATTAAACATATATCTTTTTCTACTGTTCTGCCGTTTTCCCTTCACATCTCAAACCTGTTTCTTTCCAGTTTAAACATGTTCAATCGATGGGAATATCAACCTCCTCTTGTTGTTTTAAATGGGGTTTAAAAACTTGTTAAGAGTCCTTTATTCAAGGTAAATACTAACACGTGGTATTAAATTATGATTATTAAGAGAAATAAAATACCTTATAGGAAATAAAAGAAATAAAATACCTTATACTAACACGTGTTACGAATTTACACTTTGCTCCTCTCCTCTCTTTCATCATCATAATAATAATTAGAAATGGAATCAAATTATCTTATTGATTTAATTCTTGTAGTTTCATTTTGTCAATTTGGTTTATTGAACTATAGGAAACTAAATAGAAGAAATCTAAAACTTAATTTTAATATAAAAATTCTTCAATTATCAATTAACCGACGCTTACACTTGGATAATCGAAACTGAATCCTCAATTGGTGTATTTTGTTTTAATCTTGATATGTTAGTTCCAGTGTTATACGCTATAGAAAAAAGAATCTTTTTTTGTTACTCCCCACTTTCCACTCCACATTAATCTCTACATAAAATACAAAAAGAGAAAAACATTATATGCAGTTAGAAGATTAATTTATATATATTGAGGGGCCACCATAAAAAACTAATACTCCCCCGTCCCTTCTTGACCGTCTCGTTCACTATTTGGGCATGTCGTTGACTTCAATATTTAACATATAAGATAATATAATTTCGCAAATCTAGGTTTTGTAATTGATTCTTTATGTTATAAACTACATAATGCAAAACTTAATTTTATAAAATTAATTTATCTTATATATTAAATATTGAAGTGGAAAAACGTGCCAAAAAACAAATGAGAAGGTCAAAATGGGACGGGGAGGTAGTATATATTTCTGTTGATTTTTTATTTTATTGGGGGGGCTAAACACCCACCAGCCCCCTTCCCTCCGCCTCTGATTATATGTGAACTTGAATTACAGATTTAGGTTTAGAATTAAATTAAATTGAAGTGGAAAAAAATTTGAATTGATAAAATTAAGGTTTCTGGAAAATTGGGGGTAAAATGATGATTATGAGAAAATTGTGACCGGAAATGCAATTGAAGAAATCATTGTTTACGAAATTTGAAATTTTGTTATACTTTGTGGTTCATTTGCTCATGTGGGTTTGGTCTTGTTGCAGTTGCTCATCTGGTTAGGCCATTTCATTAAGCCATTGATCGGATCTGGCTGCTTAGTGTGACGTACCGCGCGAGCTGCCGGTCGTCGCAAGATTCGAACCAGGCCGCACACAAGCAGCAAAAAAGGTTAGCATATTATTCCGAATTTGTGAATTGTAATTGGCATGATTATGGTATGATTTATTAATAAAAAGTTGTAATGCAGTTGTTGATTTCTAATTTAGTTGTGTGTGGATAATTGTATATAGTTATATTGTTTAGTTAGTTAATTAGTTATGCATACAATGTTCGATAAAATACCTGAGTGAAAATTGTGTTGTTTGCGATTAAGGATGGATGTTGCCAATTGTTGAATTTGTTTGTCGTGGTAAATAAGATATTGGTGAATGCTTAATGATAAACATGGGATTAGCATGATTACACAAAGGTCATGCTGAATTTTTTCAAGAATTGTATTAGTTTTATTAATTAACTTCAATTATTTGCTGTTTGTGTGTAACAATTAATCTACGTCTCTTTCTTCCTCATTCCTTGCTTCCCCGCTGTCTGCAGTAATTGGGGTGGTCTCTACTTCTTCTTCCTCATTTCTTCTGCTGTGGAGTAAGAGTGAAAAGGTAACATCTTCATCTGTCTTTTCTCTATGTTTGTTTAATTAATTATTGCGAAAAAATGGTTGTGGTTAATATTGAGTGATTGCGAATAAGGATGGTTGCTGTCAATTGTTGATTTATTTGTCGTGGTAAATAAGATATTAGTGAATGCTTAATGATAAATATGGGATTAACACGATTACGCACAATTCATGCCGAATTTTTTCTAGAATCGTATTAGTCTTATTAATTAATATTATTTGTTATTTGTACCTGTACTTTCCCAGCCCATTACCAAAGCAGTCTCCTAGCTTCCCCCTCTGTACCACCTTAAAACAAGTAAGTAATTAAACTTTATTTTTGTTTTAATAATGCAATGATTTGTTGATGTTAAATTAAATGTGTTAGAATTGTTAGAATAAGGCTAGATTAGTTACGTTGGAACGTTAGAGTACTCAGGCTACGTTAGTTTGGTTGGAACCATAGAGTAGTGCTGAGTTTGGTTGCAACCGTACATCCAGTAGAAACATGCTCCATATACAAATGCAGACGAAACTGAAAGACACATCAATCTTAAACTTGTTTTGTTTTCACATATAGAATGGAGCATGACTGGATGTACGGTGATCGAGGGGATCACTACTTTGATGAGAAGCTGAAAGAGTTTCTCAAAGCGGCAGTGCAACACAAGGACAGAACAAAGGCGGACAATATTTCATGTCCTTGTGTTGACTGTGGGGTCGTAAGGAAATATGTAGACATTGAGGAAATTAGATTTCATCTTAAGTCCCGTGGATTCATGCCACATTACAGAAGATGAAATTTTCATGGAGAAACTGTTGCAGCTAGTGCTTCAACATCATCAAGTGCTCATGATCCACGTTACGCAAGTACCGCCCACACCTTCAATACCATCAATGAGTCGGTACCGTTAAGTGATTCAGGATTCGATGACAGTGAGACCACTCACCATGATGAGCAAATGGATGAAATGTTAGAAAATGTTGCGGATACATTTGTCGATAAGCCGGAAGAGTATCAAAGATTGTTGGACGCATCAAAGACACCTTTGTACCCTTCATGCGTTAAATACACAAAATTGACTGTTGTACTTAATTTGTTCAACTTAAAGGGGAAATATGGAGTTGGTGACAAGTGTTTCACGTCATTTCTAGAGCTGATACATGATATGCTTTCTGATGAGAATGGTCTTCCTACATCCACCTACGAGGCAAAGAAATGGATGTGTCCAATGGGAGTTGAATAAAAAAGATTCATGCTTGCCCAAATAACTGTGTGCTTTATAGGGGTGAATACGAACATCTAGACAAGTGTCCTAAATGTTTGTTGTCACGGTACAAGGACAAGGATGAGAATCCTCCTTTCAGAAAAAAAAATCGTCCAGTGAAATTATTGTGGTACTTGCCGATAATTCCTAGATTCAAACGGTTGTTTGCCAACCCGAAAGATGCGAAGAACTTACGATGGCACGCGGATGGTAGAAAAATTGATGAAAAATTAAGACATCCTGCAGACGGACCTCAGTGGAGAAATATCAACAGAAAATTCAAACATCATTTTGGGGATGAGGATAGGAATCTGAGACTTGGATTGTGTACCGATGGGATGAACCCGTATGGCACGTTGAGCAGTCAGCACAGCACTTGGCCGGTGCTACTAGTGATCTACAATTTACCGTCATGGTTGTGCATGAAACGAAAATACATTATGTTATCACTCCTAATTTCTGGTCCAAAGCAACCTGGTCATAACATTGACGTATATCTTGCACCACTGATCGACGATCTGAACTTGTTGTGGAATGAAGGGACAGTGGTATATGATGCTCATGCGAAAGAAAATTTCACACTGAAGGCGATGTTGTTCTGTACTGTTAACGACTTTCCTGCCTATGGGAACTTGTCAGGATACTCGGTGAAAGGATTCAAAGCGTGTCCGGTATGTGAGGATGACACATGTTCAGACACCCTCGATGATCTGCAATATGAAATTGTTGTGACAATATGCCAGCTTGAGATTTATTTCCCACCATCTTTCTTCGACATTATGGTGCATTTAGTAGTGCATATTGTCCGAGAGATCAAATATTGTGGTCCGGTCTACTTACGCTATGTATCCTTTCGAACGATATATGGGGATTCTGAAGGGTAGAATGAAAAATAGATATAGACCGGAAGGCAGTATCATCGAAGCAACAGTGACTGAGGAAGTCACAGAATTCGTGACAAGTTATTTGAACGATGCAGAGTCAATTGGTATTCCCAAACCACATCACCATGGTAGATTTAAGGGTAAAGGAGTTATTGGCAAAAAGGTTGTTCGTATCTCTCGCGATCTTATTAATCAGGCACATTGTTTGTACTACAACACCTTGAGGTTGTTGAACTCTACTTCGATATTCACATTGCTGAGTTGAGTCGACAAAACCCTACCAAAAACCGTATCTGGCTTAAAAAAGAACAAAATCTAGTATTCGTCCAATGGTTTAAGGAATATGTGTTTGAGCAAGCTTCATTGAACCCCGAAGATGTCAGTGAAGAAATTAGATGTCTAGCTGTTGGTTCTGGAACAGATGTTGTATCGTTTGAAGGGTATGACATTAATGGATGCACATACTACACTGCACGCCAAGATGCTAAATCAATACATCAGAACAGTGGGGTAAAAATTGAAGCATCGGTGACTGAATATGGTCTAGGTAACCAGGTTCAACCAATGAGCAGTAGTAGTTGGTATTATGGTGTGATAGAGGACATATGGGAACTAAACTATCACATTGATTCGTTTCTATTGTTCGCTGCAATGGGTGGACAACCGACATGGACTCCAAAATGATAAAGGACTTATTTTGGTTGATCTTTCACGTGTTACAACTAATAAGGAAGATCAGTTTGTGTTGGATAAAGACTGTGACCAGGTGTTTTATGTTGAAGACCCAAAAGCTAGTAGATGGTATGTTGTTCTTCCAGGGAGAAGACCGGTTTGTTTGAGGATGAAAACAACGACGATGATGATAATGAGATGATAGATGAAACAATATCGCTGCATACAGGGTTGCATGATTCAACTGATGATTTACAAAATGATGATGTTCAGACCATCTACGCTCGATCAGACCATAATGAGGGGGTTTGGGTAGAAAACAGATCATGATATATGTTACTATGTCTAGGTAACACCATTGGTTGAAATTACATTATATAATTCGTATTATTGTTGTTAAAATGTTATCAGAATTAATTATTTATGTTTATTTTTGTAATTATACATCGTTCCATCAATATTGATCTAATGTGTGTGTTTTTTTTCCTCAGTGGATGATGATCCTATTGATGATCCTATAGGACATACAGCTGCTCCTGACTGGGGAAAGTAGACCGGCAAAACGCACTACACGAGGTGGTAAAAAGAAATCAAAGAAAGCACATAGAGACCACCCCACAGCAGACTGAGACAGCTGGGCCTTCACAGGAAGCACAAGAGATACAAGTTGCTCCTCCGCCTCTCAAGAAACCCCAAAAATGAGGGGCAACTCGTGGGCTGAAAGCAAATAGAGGCCCCCGACGAAGCCTTTGGAGTTCAATGAGTTTAATCAGCCCACGGGTACTTGGAAAAATGATTTCACTGCTCTAGCTAGGCATTTGGTGAGTACATATTTCAATATAAACCACCATTGGAAGCAAGTGCCTCAGGCGTTGAAGGAGCAGAGATATTGAACGTCTCAAGGTATTTTTACACTTAATAGTTTGTTTTAAGATTTATATTGAAATACCCCAAACTTAGATATGGTGTTAAGTGATAAACTAAGATATAAGGAGGCTAAATAATGCCTTAGGAACATTAAGAAACACTTTTAATCAAAGAAAACATAAGGAAACTCCAAAAGAGCAATTTAAGCAAAAACGTGCTCTAAGCTTGGAGAGACATGGGTGAGCACCCAAATATCATTCTTAGACCTTAGTAATATCCTAATGGTCATTTTAAACCAATTACCAAAGAAAACCAAGATTGAAAACAAGTTAAAACACAAAATGTGCTTTAAGGAGTCTTAAAGCACATTTTTGAAAAATTGTCTTGTAAATGGGTTTTGAGTGGCTAAATGTCCATAATTACTCTTTAATTAACATGTGTACTAATTAGTATCACATTAGTAAGTCTAAATTAATGGGAAATCAAAAATTTCACAATTATGTGCCTTGTTTAGTGAATAGTAACCAAATAGTGCTAGTTTAAGACATTAGTCAAAGTAAGTCAATTAAATGGTCAACAAAGACCACAATCTACCTTATTTGACAAAGGGGGCCGGTTTTTAAGTGTGATTCACCACACTTATCTAGCTAAGTAATGAATAAAGCAAAAGTAAGTAAATTCACTATTCACCTTTAACATAAATATCTTACCTTTACTTACCTCTCCTCACCTCTTCATTCTCTCTTGTTCCCACCGGTTTTGAGCTGCTCCTCTCTTCTTCTCCAACGTGAAGAACAACCTCCATGCTAGCTTCACCTTCCTTTGATTACTACTTACTCATTTAAGCTCCAAAATCAAAACCAAGTATATATCTCTTAGTTAGCTCAAGCTCTTCCTTTCTCTTTTCAAAACTTCAAGAGCCTCATTTTGGAGCCAAGGCAAACTGCCATTAGAGGAGGAAATCCAAGTTTGGAGAGTTCATTGGCTTCTCCATTCTCTTAAGGTAAATAATATGTAAGAAAATCTAGGTTTCCATCATTTTCTTCCCTTGTCCAAAAATTTGTACTCATGGGACTCCATGTTTATGCCTTGTTCTAGCTTGTTTTCTACTCTCCAAAGGATAAAGGAGGTCCTTCTTGCTTCATATCCAAGCTTGTCTTGAGAAACCAAGGTAAAACAATCAATTTAATGCCTTAAAAACACATTTTAACCTAGGTTTTATTCCTTAAGGTTAGTGTGTTGTTTAGTACTCATTGGAGTCATTGAATGTTGGTTAGAACATTGGCAAGGAGAACTTGATTTGGTGACCGAGATTGAGCAAGGAAAAACCTAAGGAAGAATGTTTGTGAAGCTTGAAAAAAGAACAAGGTAAATGTCTTACCTTAAGGTGTTTAATGCATTAGGGATGGGATTTAGGTATATGGTGAGTGTAGCTTAAGGTTTACATTAGAAAAGGGCTATATATAACCTAGGAGAAACAATGACTATGTTTGAGAACTTGTGACTATGGAGCCAATGAGAAGAGATAGTTAAACAAATTGAGATGAATTACAAGAAGCATTTATTTCAATGGGAGCCTTGTTGTGTGTATTCGCAGGTTAAAGGCAAATATATGTGGAAATTCAGTGGTTAAGATTAGTGTCATTTAAGGGCCTAAGTGCCAAGCATTTTAAGTTTATACACTATATGATGATGTGGTGTAGTTTTGGTGTAAATTGTGTGTTAAGATGTTGTAATGAGAATTTGAGTGATCTTGGGTTTGATGTGAAAAACCAAGTGTTTAGGTGTCACAATAGATTAGAGAACCCATGTCAAAATTTGATGAAGGAACTTAGTGTTTTAGATGTTCTAAAGAAATTCCATGACTAGGATGGTACTAGGAAGTTTAGAGGTTGTCTTGAAGGAAAAAGAGTGAGTTTAAGGTGTTTTGTGAGTTATAATGACTTAGGCATCATCATGGGGATCTCAGAATCAAAAGAATGTTTAGGTATTGTAACACCCCATCCAAAGCCAATCGTGGTTATCGCAAAACTGAACACTTAAACGAATATGTGCAGCGGAATCATAAACACCTGGACCTTGCCACGGTCTGATCAGAATATACCGGCCTTAATAATTACAACACCTTCCAAAATAACTGTCCAACCCAAAAGCATCACCATCCAAAATACCACAACCAACCGAGTACAAGTGGCTAAATCATAATCACAACTTACATCAGTTTAAATATAAACAGTCGGGTGCACAGGCGCAACCCGAACTCAAAATAAACATCCCACCCTAAGTCTAACCGCTCCTACTCTCGTAGTGCGTCCTCATGGGTCTCTTACCTGCAAGTGTAAAAATAGCCCCCAAGGGGGTCAGCACGAATGCTGGTACACCCTCTCATGCCCCCAAGCTAACGGGGCTACGACGACTAATTGTCGATAGCATGGAAATTGATTACATACACAATCATAATATGAAGTGCAATAACAATAACCACAGATGAACATATATAGTTCACAAACAATGAACGACTCAAGCGTTCCCTTATCAAGTGGGTTAGTAACCCCCTCCTTAGTCCTCATTTCCTTAATCTCAGTTCCTTACCTTACCTTATCTTAATCTCAACTTATTCTCAGTTTACAAACCGTTCCTGGAAGGGATTGGTTGTAGCTTAATTCGAACCTGGGATTTAGGTGATCCCACCGCACCATCTTAATGCCACCTACTGGACGGGAGTCCAGCGTAGCTGAGCCGGCAACCGGCCCTAGGCTACAAGTCCGAAGACAAGTCCTTAAGCGGAGGGCGGATCTGATTCAGATACCGTCCCCCTTTTCCTTAGCATGCATGACCGGAGATCGGTCCGGGTTTCCTCACTCAAGTTCCAGTTAGTAGAAATCTTAATCACCATGTGCTAGCTAAGCCCTAACGGGCATTAACCAACAGCCACCAAACTTATCTCTTATTCTTAACTCAGTAAGTACTAAACTCGGTTAGTAACAATCTCAAGTCTCGCGGGTTAGTGTAAAGATAACACAAACACAACGAGAAAAAATATAACCGGTTGCATGCTTTATCTTGTTTTAGTCATAGCAATTAAACAGATAGCACACAAGCCGAGGGACACCTCGTTAGCAAGCAGGTCACAAGAAGATTGTACCGTTCACCGTCGATCGTTGTTTGATTAACCTTCTTCGAGGTCCCAATTCACAAACCTAAAACATTCATTTTTAGGTCATTAGTTATTCGCACCTACTTAACTCACTTAGTCTAAAAATTCCCATTTAATAACCTCTCAAGTCTTTGCCACTTAGCTTACAAACTTAACTTTAAACATAAAACTTATACTTAACTTAACTTAATCCCTAATCTTAGGGTCCTAATCATTACCACCCTACAAAGGTATACCTTATCACTTGCCATTCTTAGAATTAAATTTCTTTTTTTTTTATTTTAGGCCCGACCGAACTTCCGACCGACCTTACCTAAGGTCGGTCCATTCCAGAACACTTTACCGTTTGAAAATTCTACCCCGACCGACCTTGCAAGTCCGGTCCCCAAGGTCGGTCCATTCCCGAGAGTTTCCCCGAGGGAAATTTGAGCTCGACCGAACTTGCCAAGTCCGGTCCCATGTTCGGTCGATTCCAGAGACTTATTACCGTACAAAATCTTGGCATGACTGACCTTGCAAGTCCGGTCCCAAGGTCGGTCCATTCCAGAGACTTAATTCCTTCACAAAATACAAGCCCGACCGCACTTGTAAGTCCGGTCCTATTTCGGTCGATTCCAGAACTTTCTCCGGTAGTGTAATTTGAGCTCGACCGTCCTTGCAGGTCCGGTCCTAAGGTCGGTCGGCTCCAGAACCTTGTTTCTAAATTCTCTTTTAACTCCAAACTTCTCCTCATATATCCTAATATGTTATAACCTCATTTGGGCACCTCAAATACACCTTAAGCCCTCCTCTAAACACATTAAATCATTCACCAAGATTCACCTTAGTCATTATGCATTTTCCTTGTAATAATGCTAACACTTGTAATGTTTTCCACTAGGTTTCTAGGTGGTGGTTCATACCTAATGTAACCACTATGCCAAATGTTTTCCTCACCACTATAACATCATCTCCCAAGCATTTCACCGTCTAAAATCTTTTATGCCTTTACTTAAAGTTCCTTCACAAACTTAAACTTCCATCCTTTAACACATTATTTGCTTCCTAGTTGTTTACCAACATTTGCTTAAGTCCTAAATACTCAAATACATTCTCTTGATTCCTAAATCCTTCATGGTGATACCTAAGTCATTATAAGTCATTAGAACACCTAATCTCACCCTTTTTCATCAAGACAACCTCTAGAGCTTCTAGTACTTCCTTAGTCATTAAATCCCCTTAGAATATCTTAAACACTTAAGTTCTCCTTTAAATTTTGCCATGGGTTCTCTAGTACATAGCACATCCTAACACATGGTTTTCTCCATCAAACAACCAAATCACCCAAATTCTCATCACAACACCTTAACACACAATTTACACCAAAACCACACCACATCATCATATAGTTAAACTTAAAATGCTTGGCACTTAGGCCCTTAAATGACAATACAATCTTAACCATGAATTTTCCAAATATATTTGCCTTCAACTGCGAATACACACAACAAGGCTCCCATTGAAATGAAAATGCTTCTTGTAATTCACCTCAACATGTTTTAACTATCTCTTCTTCTCATTGCTCTTAGTCACAAGTTCACAAGTATAGTCATTGTTTCTCCTAGGTTTTATATAACCCCTTTTCTAATGTAAACTCTACACTAAACTCATCACATATCTAAATCCCATTCCCTTAAACAATAAAACACCTTAAGGTAAGTAATTTACCTTGTTCTTTTACAAGCTTTAAAAGCTTTCTTCCTTAGGTTTTTCTTTGCTCAATCTCGGTCACCAATATATATCTCCTTGCCAATGTTCTAACCAATATCCAATGACTCCAATGAGTACTAGATAATACATTAACCCTAAGGAACAAACCCTAGGTTAAAAATGTGCTTTAAGGTAAGGTGATTGTTTTACCTTGGTTTCTCAAGACAAGCTTGGATATGAAGCAAGAAGGACCTCCTCAATCCTTTGAAGAGTAGAAAACAAGCTAGAACAAGGCATAAACATGGAGTCCCATGAGTGCAAATTTTGGACAAGGAAGAAAATGATGGAAACCTAGATTTTCTTACACTTTCTTTACCTTAAGAGAATGGAGAAGCCAATGGAGTCTCCAAACTTGAATTTCCTCCTCTAATGGTGGTTTGACTTGGCACCAAAATGAAGCTCTTGGAGTTTTGAAAAGATAGAAAGAGAGAGCTTGAGCTAACTAGGAAAATATGTAATTTGTTTTGGTTTTGGAGCTAAAATGAGTGAGTTGTGTGCAAGGCTAGATGAAGCTAGCATGGAGGTATGCTTCACGTTAATGGAGAAGGAGAGAGAGCAAGAAAACCGTGGGAAACAAGGGAGAATGAAGAAGTGAGGAGAGAGAACCACTAAAGGTGAGATATTATGTTAAAGGTGAATAGTACTACTTGCTTTATAAGTCTTTATTTGCTTAATGAGTCATAAAGGTGGTGACTCACCTTATAAGAAACCGGCCCCCATTAGTAACAAGGGGTACTTAAGTCTTTGTTGACCAATATCTCACTTATATTGTCTTATGTTATAAACTAGCTTAATTAATTTACTATTCACAAAACAAGGCACATTGTTGTGAAATTTTGATTTCCCATTGATATAGACTTCCAAATGTGATACTATATAGTACACATGTTAATTAAGAGTAATGATGGGCATTTAGCCATTCAAAACTCATTTACAAGACAATTTTTCAAAAACGTGCTTTAAGACTCCTTAAAGCACATTTTGTGTTTTAACTTGTTTTCAAGCTTGGTTTTCTTTGGTAATTGATTTAAAATGACCATTAGGATATTACTAAGGTCTTAGAACAATATTTGGGTACTCTCCCAAGTCTCTCCAAGCTTAGAGCACGTTTTTGCTTAAACTGCTCTTTTGGTGTTTCCTTATATTTTCTTTGATTAGAAATGTTTCTTAATGTTTCTAAGGCATTATTTAGCCTCCTTATATCTTAGTTTATCATTTAAACACCATATCTAAGTTTGGGGTATTTCAATCTACCCCCCTTAAAAGAACTTTGTCCTCAAAGTTCACATATGTGCTTAATCATTCACGGTACTCAATTCCTTAATCTTAACACCACATCTTATATTCACATTCACACATCTCAAGACTCAAGGTCAATCTCAAATACAATACATAAGTATTATACATAACTCAAACTTACACCGAAGTGTAGCAACTTACACAAATTCACATCTTAAACAACCAAACAAACGACAAACATGATCGTTTCCTAACTCAAAAGCGAGGAAGCTCTACCCCCCTTAAAAAGGGGTACGCCCCGTACCCTATACAGACGATCTAGTCAGTAAACAAAGAAGGGTACTTCGCCCTCATCTTATCCTCTAATTCCCACGTGGCCTCTTCGACATCCTGGTTAGACCAGAGAACCTTCACCAGTCGCACTGACTTGTGGCGAGTGTCCCTAGTCTTACTGTCCAAGATTCTCTGAGGAGTCTCCACGGATCTCATATTTGGTTCTAAAGTCAACCTCTCAGGTTCTAACACATGGGAGGGGTGGTGCATGTATTTCTTTAGCTGTGAAACATGAAAAACATCATGCACTTTACCCAGCTCAGCAGGTAAATTAACCTGTAAGCAACCGGGCCCACCCGCTCCGTAATCTCATAAGGACCAACAAATTTCGGGCTTAATTTGCCCTTCTGCCCAAACCTGAATACACCCTTCATCGGTGAAACTCGCAGAAATACCTGGTCGCCCACTGCGAACTCCAGGTCCCGTCGTCGAACATCAGCATACGACTTCTGCCTATCTTGAGCAGCTTTCATGTTCTCCTGATTTGCTGAACTTCAGCCTTAACTTGTTAAGTACTCTGGTCCTATAATGACCGTCTCACTCGACTCATCCCAGCAGAGCGGTGTACGACATGGTCTACCGTCAACGCTTGAAAAGGTGCCATCTTGATCGAAGCGTGATAGCTGTTGTTGTATGAAAACTCGATCAGATGCAATCTGTCAATCCAACTGCCCTGGAAGTCTAAGGCACATGCTCTCAGCATGTCCTCGAGTGTCTGAATAGTACGCTCAGTCTGACCATCTGTCTGAGGATGGAACGCGGTACTCAGCTTGAGTTCTGTACCCAACGCTTCTCTGGTAGCTCTCCAGTACCTCGAAAGGAATCTGGTATCTCTATCTGACACTATGGTCTTTGGTATCCCGTGATGTCTCATGATTTCTTTCTCAAATAACTCAGCTAATTTGGTCACCTTCCAAGTATCCTTCATCGGTATGAATCGGGCTACTTTGGTAAGGCGATCCACCACCACCCATATCATGTTGAGACCTCCCCTAGCAGGTGGAAGCCCAACTACGAAGTCCATGGAGATATCATGGAACTTCCACTCCGGAACTGGCATCGACTGTACCATTCCGCCCGGTCGTCGGTGCTCGAATTTCACCTTCTGGCATGTGAGACACCTCAAGACGAACTCGGTAACATCTGTCTTCATCCCCGACCACCAGAAGTATCTCTTCATGTCTTTATACATTTTAGAGGCTCCCGGATGGATGGAAACTGAAGAACAGTGTGATTCTCTAAGTATACGGTCTTTCAGATCCGTGTTGCCCCGTGGTATGCATAACCGGCCCTTAAGTCTGATCAGATCATCATCATGAAGTCTGAAGTCGTATTTCTGACTCTCAAAGGTACCATCTGTCAGCTTCTGTCTGACCTCTCTCATGTACTCATCTGTCCTCTGAGCCTCTCGCACCTCATCAACCAAGCTGGAGAAAGAAACTAGCGAATGGAGTGAGTGTGCTCGACGGCTCAGGGCGTCTGCTACAACATTGGCCTTCCCCTCTTTGTATTGGAGGTCAATGTCATAGTCTTTCAGAAACTCTAACCATCTCCTCTGTCGAAGATTTAACTCCTTCTGAGTGAATATGTATCTCAAACTCTTGTGATCGGTGTAGATCGTGACACTAACCCCATATAAGTAGTGGCGCCATATCTTCAAAGCGAAGACTACAGCTCCCAGCTCTAAATCATGTGTGGGGTAGTTCTCCTCATGTTTCTTCAACTGGCGTGAGGCATATGCCACCACCTTGCCATGTTGCATGAGCACGCAACCCAGCCCTCTGCCGGATGCATCACAATAAACCTCAAAGCCCTCTGTACCGTCTGGAATGGTCAAAACCGGTGCAGTGGTCAGTGAGTCCTTCAAGCGCTGAAATGATCTCTCACAGTCAACTGTCCACAAGAACGGTGCATCCTTCTTCATCAGACTGGTCATCGGTTTCGCGACCTTGCTGAAATCTCTAACAAACCTCCTGTAGTAACCTGCCAGACCGAGAAAGCTCCGGATGTCGGTAACAGTCTTCGGCCTTGGCCAAGTACGTACGGCATCAATCTTTGCTGGATCCACTGCGATCCCAGCATCTGAGATGACATGACCTAGGAAAGAGACCTGGTCAAGCCAAAAACTCACACTTGGAGAACTTAGCATATAGCTGGTTCTCCCTCAATATTTCCAATACTCCCTCAGATGTTCCTCATGTTCAATCTTAGACTTCGAGTATATCAAAATGTCATCAATAAACACCACAACCGACTTGTCCAGCTGCTCCCGGAACAAGCGGTTCATCAGATCCATAAACTTCGCCGGTGCGTTCGACAAACCGAACGGCATCACTGTAAACTCATAGTGGCCGTATCGTGTCCGGAATGTCGTCTTCTCAATGTCTCCCTCCTTAATGGCTATCTGATGATACCCCGATCTGAGATCAATCTTGGAGAACACAGATGCTCCCTTCAACTGATCGAACAGATCGTCAATGCGGGGTAGTGGATACTTATTCTTCACTGTCACTGCATTCAGCTCTCTGTAGTCGATGCAGAGGCGGAGACTACCATCCTTCTTCTTCACGAAGAGGACTGGCGCTCCCCATGGTGACACACTTGGTCTAATGAATCCCTTATCCAACAAATCTTTCAATTGTTCTTTAATTCAGTCATTTCTGCCGGAGCCATACGGTATGGTGCCTTGGCTATCGGTCCGGTACCAGGTAGCAGCTCGATGGTGAACTCTACCTCCCGAGTGGGTGGCATGCCGGGCAGTTCCCGTGGAAATAAGTCGGGGAACTCCGACACTACCGGTAAGTCGGGGTCGAACTCAGGGTCTCTCTCTATGTCCTGTACATAGCAGAGGTACACTTCTTCCTTCTCCTTAATTCTTTATACATTGCCATGGCGGTGATGATCTTAGTCGAAGGCTCTCTGGGCCTCTGGCGGTATGATATTGTTACCCCAGACGGACTCCTGAGCAGCAATCTATGCTCGGCGCAGAGGATACGTCCCTTGTGCCGCTCCAACCAGTTCATCCCGAAGATAACATCAAATCCTAGCTTACTGAACTCAATGAAACTGACTGGAAAGTCTTCTCCCTTAATTCTGACAGTGGCTCCTCGGTAATAACGAGTGCAACGAACCTTCTCCTTAGACGGGAGCGTAACCGTGAAGTCGGGTAGCTCATCAGCGTCTAGCCCCAACCTGCTCGCGAATGATGCCGAGACAAAGGTATGCGAGGCCCCTGAGTCGAAGAGAACTGATTGCCTCAATCCCATTAATCGGAAGGTGCCGGTGAGGATAGTACCGCTGGCGTCGGCCTGTGCCTCTGTAAGTATGCTAGTGCACCTTCCGTACCGAGTCCATAACCTAATTGTGTTCACAAGCTTCATGAGTATTGATGGTATAACAAGAGTCGTAACAATTTATATGAACAACACTGTTATTTTATTCATGACCATCCTGTTTACAACATGTGCTTCAATCTTACATCTCATTCCTCATCTTATTCTAACATTACATGGCTAATATTGTCTAAAGGTTAGGTTTAATCTTCCTGGTCTCATATGCGTCGCATTGATTACTGCTGACGGTGCTGTATTCAGCTTGATTCTCTTAATCCCATGGTATAACATCCTTGATTCTCCTCCCATAATTAACACATCACCTGACTTAAGTACCAACTTATCTGCACGGTCCGCACGCTTCTGCTCGCCGTATAAAAACTCTTCATCATCCCCAATGGACCAAGACACTACGGGTATCCTCTTTCGAGAGACTCCGTTGTCTCGTCCTTATCCTGGTGTAGTCCCAGTCTCCCATCCTTCTCGTAGAAGTTTACAATGCAAATGTCTGCCTGGATGTCTGGAATCGGTTCAGCTTCCAACTGCTGAGCGATTTCCACGACTTGTGTAATAACTGGATGGAACTCTTCGGGTATTCCCGGTGGTGAGACTCCATCTTGCACCCTCATGGTTTGGTAATTCTTGGCATACGGATTCCAATCCTTGCCCAAGCTCATCATCTTTAATTTCATTCTTGCTCCCCCTGGGTACTCCGGTGTGTAAAAACCTCCCGGTCCCATTCCTAGTTGATTGCATCTTCTGATGATGGCTATTTGTGCTTCGGGTGTCAGGTATCCCCTTAATAAAGTCATACCTGGGCGGATAACCTGACATTGTTCGGTTGGAAAGTCTATGGTTTCGATGTCGGTGTGCTCCGGGTTAGGTGTAGATGGTATTGGGTAGCAGATGTTGAATCTTCCTAAAGTGGTAGTAGGTTATATCTTACTTAAGTTCTAATCTCATCTTATTCTTACTTAACTCAGTTATTCACCAAACATGCATGATAATGCGGTAAGCAGGTAGTTTTGTTACTGAATGGTTATAGTGGTACCTGGCCTCGATGAGGGTTCAGGCTCATCGTCCCGGTCCACCATGTGTAGTGTGGGTCCCGACTTCTGGGTCACCCTTGGGTTCTTGTCCGCCACCTGCTGCACCTTCCTCTGACCGTCAGATCCAGCTCCCTGATCGGTCTTGCCCTTGCCCCTGGTATCGGGCCTATAGGCTCTGCTAGCAGGGTTCCGGTAACACTCATATGCCCGGTGTCCATACACTCCACAAAAGTTGCACTCCACCTTATTCCCTTTACAATCGAGCCCGGGGTGGTCCTTGTGACACCACCTACAGATGAAGCGTCGCTGGTAGCCACCACCGGCTCCCTTCTCAGTCTCAGATCCTGATGATTCATAATGTCAATTCTCATATCTCAAATGGTTACTAAATTGTTTCTTAACTCATTCAATATCAATTCCTTACCCTTTGGCGCCCTAGAGCGCAGGGGTGTAGCTGCATAAGCATATGTCAACTTCAATGGCTCTTCCGGAGCCTTCTCTTTTCCTCCTTCCCCTTTTGGGTTCTGATTTTTCTGGGCCTGAGGCTGGTACTTTTGTTTCTTGTACCCTCCTTGCCCTTGACTCTCCGAGCTCTTACCAGCATTCTTTCTCTTAGCATTCTCCTCGTCCCTCAGCTGGACGGTTATCTCCACCTTAGCAGCGGCATGATAGCACTCCTGCTTTTCCATAGTATTAGTCACTCTTATTTCTCATAATCTAAATCTTACTCATTACTTACTCAAATCTCAATCATTCTTATTACCTGCAAGGTAGTGTAACTCGTCGGCCCCATGCCGTAGCGGAGTCGATGGCTAAGCCCGCCATAGAAGCGGTCCACCAGGATCTGGTCAGAATATCCAAGACCTGGCAGAAGACGGAGCAAGGCAGTGAACTCTGAGTAATACTCGTCCACTGATCTTGTCCGTCTGCTTAAGCGCATCCAACTGTAAGCGCTTCTTCGTCTGGACATGGGTGGGGTAGTACTTTGCTCGTAGCAAGGCGGTGTACTGCTCCCAGCCGAACTCTGGATTGGCCACATGCTCGGCCCTCACCAGCTTCCACCAATCGCCTGCCGCCCCCTTCAGATAGAAAGCAGCTAGACGCACCTTGATCCCAGCAGGGACATCAAGGGTCTCGAAGGCGGTCTCCAGCTCGGAGATGTACGCCTCAAGCTTGGCGGGATCGGTCTCCCCTTAAAGTGCGCGGGTCGAAGATCTGCAAGACTCTTCACCCAGTTTGGTTCCCTAGGTTGTGGCGGTGGAGGTGGTGCACCCACACCAGGCTGATAGCCCATATGCCCTAATGCGGCAGCTACGATCTCTGCGATCGTTTGCCCTCCAGGTATTCCTGAAGCATCATCACCCTGGCCGCGACCTCGGCTTCCCTAGGACGTCCTGCCATCTGAACAAGCATAACTCACATTAGATTCGTATTCACCACTGTTTCGTTTAGTGAATTTATAACGTCCGTAGACGGTAAAGACGATCCACACTTATTAGTGGTCATCTGAC
Organism: Limonium bicolor; assembly: GCA_023374045.1. NCBI lineage: Eukaryota > Viridiplantae > Streptophyta > Magnoliopsida > Caryophyllales > Plumbaginaceae > Limonium > Limonium bicolor. The sequence goes on from CM041782.1 coordinate 144,997,720, forward strand.
TCTACTCACTCTAACTTCTCACACCCTTATCCCATACTTATTCCTTAACTTATATCCTAACTCGGTGGTTACTCATGTCCGGTATTTCTTGATCAGAGCGTAACTACGCTCTGATACCACTTTTTGTAACACCCCATCCAAAGCCAATCGTGGTTATCGCAAAACTGAACACTTAAACGAATATGTCACAGCGGAAATCATAAACACCTGGACCTTGCCACGGTCTGATCACAGAGTATACCGGCCTTAAAAATTACATCACTTTCCAAAATAACTTTCCAACCCAAAAGCATCATCATCAAAATACCACAACAACCGAGTACAAGTAGCTAAGTCATAATCACAACCTTACATCAGTTTAAATATAAACAGTCGGGTGCACAGGCGCAACCCGAACTCAAAATAAACCCCACCCTAAGTCTAACCGCTCCTACTCTCGTAGTGCGTCCTCATGGGTCTCTTACCTGCAAGTGTAAAAATAGCCCCCAAGGGGGTCAGCACGAATGCTGGTACACCCTCTCATGGCCCCCAAGCTAACGGGGCTACGACGACTAATTATCGATAGCATGGAAATTGATTACATACACAAGCATAATATGAAGTGCAATAACAATAACCACAGATGAACACATATAGTTCACAAACAATGAACGACTCAAGCGTTCCCTTATCAAGTGGGTTAGTAACCCCTCCTTAGTCCTCATTTCCTTAATCTCAATTCCTTACCTTAATCTCAATCTAACTTATTCTCAGTATACAAACTGTTCCTGGAAGGGAATGGTTGTAGCTTAATTCAAACCTGGGATTTAGGTGATCCCACCGCACCATCTTAATGCCACCTACTCTGGACGGGAGTCCAGCGTAGCTGAGCCGGCAACCGGCCCTAGGCTACAAGTCCGAAGACAAGTCCTTAAGCGGAGGGCGGATCTGATTCAGATACCGTCCCCCTTTTTCCTTAGCATGCATGACCGGAGATCGGTCCCGGGTTTCCTCACTCAAGTTCAAGTTAGTAGACATCTTAATCACCATGTGCTAGCTAAGCCTTAACGGGCATTAACCAACAACCACCAAACTTAACTCTTATTCTTAACTCAGTAAGTACTAAACTTGGTTAGTAACCATCTCAAGTCTCGCGGATTAGTGTAACTGTAACACATACTCAACGAGAACAAATATAACCGGTTGCATGCTTTATCTTCTTTAGTCATAACAATTAGACAGATAGCACACAAGCCGAGGGACACCTCGTTAGCAAGCAGGTCACAAGAAGGATTGTACCGTTCACCGTCGATCGTTGTTTGATTAACCTTCTTCGGGGTCCCAATTCACAAACCTAAAACATCATTCATTTTTAGGTCATTAGTTATTTGCACCTTATTTAACTCACTTAGTCCCTAAGGATTCCCATTCAATAACCTCTCAAGTCTTTGCCACTTAGCTTACAAACTTAACTTTAAACATTAAAATTTATACTTAGCTTAACTTAACTTAATCCCTTAAGTTCTTAGGGTCCCAATCATTACCACCCTACCAAAGGTATACCTTATTACCTATTACCATTCTTAGAATTCAAAATTTCTTCTTTTTTTATTTTTAGGCTCGACCGAACTTCCGACCGACCTTACCTAAGGTCGGTCCATTCCAGAACACATTACCGTTTGAAAATTCTACCCCGACCGACCTTGCAAGTCCGGTCCCAAGGTCGGTCCATTCCCGAGAGTTTCCCCGAGGGAAATTTAAGCTCGACCGAACTTGCCAAGTCCGGTCCCATGTTCGGTCGATTCCAGAGACTTATTACCGTACAAAATTCTTGGCATGATCGACCTTGCAAGTCCGGTCCCAAGGTCGGTCCATTCCAGAGACTTAATTCCTTCACAAAATACATGCCCGACCGAACTTGTAAGTCCGGTCCTATGTTCGGTCGATTCCAGAAACTTTCTCCGGCAGTGTAAACTGAGCTCGACCGACCTTGCAGGTCCGGTCCTAAGGTCGGTCGGCTCCAGAACCTTGTTTCTAAATTCTCTTTTAACTCCAAACTTCTCCTCATATATCCTAATATGTTATAACCTCATTTGGGCACCTCAAATACACCTTAAGCCCTCCTCTAAACACATAAATCATTCACCAAGATTCACCTTAGTCATTATGCATTTTCCTTGTAATAATGCTAACACTTGTAATGTTTTCCACTAGGTTTCTAGGTGGTGGTTCATACCTAATGTAACCACTATGCCAAATGTTTCCCCACCACTATAACATCATCTCCCAAGCATCTTTCACCATCTAAACTCTTTTATGCATTTACTTAAAGTTCCTTCACAAGCTTAAACTTCCATCCATCAACACATTATTTCCTTCTTATTGTTCACCAACATTTGCCTAAGTCCTAAATACTCAAATACATTCTCTTGATTCCTAAATCCTTCATGGTGATACCTAAGTCATTATAAGTCATTAGAACACTTAATCTCACCCCTTTTCATCAAGACAGCCTCTAGAACATCCTAGTACTTCCTTAGTCATTAAATCCCCTTAGAATATCTTAAACACTTAAGTTCTCCTTTAAATTTTGCCATGGGTTCTCTAGTATATAGTACATCCTAACACTTGGTTTTTCTCCATCAAACAACCAATACCACTCAAATTCTCATCACAACACCTTAACATACAATTTACACCAAAACTACACCACATCATCTATAGTGCATAAACTTAAATGCTTGGCACTTAGGCCCTTAAATGACAATAATCTTAAAAACAACTTTCCACATATATTTGCCTTCAACCTGCGAATACACACAACAAGGCTCCCATTGAAATAAAATGCTTCTTGTAATTCACCTCAAATTGTTTTAACTATCTCTTCTTCTCATTTGCTCTTTAGTCACAAGTTCACAAGTATAGTCATTGTTTCTCCTAGGTTTTATATAACCCCTTTCTAATGTAAACTCTACACTAAACTCATCACATATCTAAATCCCATTCCCTTAAACAATAAAACACCTTAAGGTAAGTAATTTACCTTGTTCTTTTACAAGCTTTAAAAGCTTTCTTCCTTAGGTTTTTCTTTGCTCAATCTCGGTCACCAATATATATCTCCTTGCCAATGTTCTAACCAATATCCAATGACTCCAATGAGTACTAGATAATACATTAACCCTAAGATTGAACAAACCCTAGGTTAAAAATGTGCTTTAAGGTATTAAGGTGATTGTTTTACCTTGGTTTCTCAAGACAAGCTTGGATATGAAGCAAGAAGGACCTCCTCAATCCTTTGAAGAGTAGAAAACAAGCTAGAACAAGGCATAAACATGGAGTCCCATGAGTGCAAATTTTCGGACAAGGAAGAAAATGATGGAAACCTAGATTTGCTTACACTTTCTTTACCTTAAGAGAATGGAGAAGCCAATGGAGTCTCCAAACTTGAATTTCATCCTCTAATGGTGGTTTGACTTGGCACCAAAATGAAGCTATTGAGTTTTGAAAAGATAGAAAGAGAGAGCTTGAGTAACTAAGGATGTAATTTGTTTTGGTTTTGGAGCTAAAATGAGTGAGTTGTGTGCAAGGCTAGATGAAGCTAGGCCATGGGAGCTAGAGTTAACGTTAAAGAAGAGAGAAGAAAAGGGGCCGTGGGAAACAAGGGAGAATGAAGAAGTGAGGAGAGAGAACCACTAAAGGTGAGATATTATGTTAAAAGGTGAATAGTTAACTTACTTGCTTTATAAGTCTTTATTTGATTAATGAGTCATAAAGGTGGTGACTCACCTTATAAGAAACCGGCCCCCATTAGTAACAAGGGGTACTTAAGTCTTTGTTGACCAAATATCTCACTTATATTGTCTTATGTTATAAACTAGCTTAATTAATTTACTATTCACAAAACAAGGCACGTGTTGTGTGAAATTTTTGATTTCCCATTGATATAGACTTCCAAATGTGATACTATATAGTACACATGTTAATTAAAGAGTAATGATGGGCATTTAGCCATTCAAAACTCATTTACAAGTAATTTTTCAAAAACGTGCTTTAAGACTCCTTAAAGCACATTTTGTGTTTTAACTTGTTTTCAAGCTTGGTTTTCTTTGGTAATTGATTTAAAATGACCATTAGGATATTAATAAGGTCTTAGAACAATATTTGGGTACTCTCCCAAGTCTCTCCAAGCTTAGAGCACGTTTTTACTTAAACTGCTCTTTTTGGTGTTTCCTTATATTTTCTTTGATTAGAAATGTTTCTTAATGTTTCTAAGGCATTATTTAGCCTCCTCATATCTTAGTTTATCATTTAAACACCATATCTAAGTTTGGGGTATTTCACCCTAATAACGTCTCTAACTCCCGGGTTTTAAAACATTAAAAAATGAAAACATTGAAATCGAGCGGAAGGGAGTTAGACGATTCTAAAATCCCGGCTGCAACTAGGAAGGTCGTTACTTCCCTAGCACCCCGCCTTGTAAAAATCTAGGCTGCAATTAGGGGAGGTTTGTCACCCTAATGCCCCGCCTAAAGAAATCCAGACTGCGACAAGGGAGGTTATGACCCCAGTGCCCCGCCTCGGATTTTTATTTTGGAAGGGAGACAAGTGATGCCTAACTAGGAAGAAAACGTTCTTTGAAGGTGTTAGACATCCCATGTTCCCCAAAAACGGTTTAGTTTTGAGTTTGAAAACCGAGTTAGAAGATCTTTGAAGTTGTTCGGAATTCTCGATGAAGAAACTCTGATTTTGAGAAATGTTCTTAGGAGAAAACTTTTTGTATATGTGAGAAGAACTTTTTGTGTTTTGAGAAGAGTTTTCTGTGATGTGACAAGAGTTTTTCCTTTAAAATTTCACAAAATGGTTCCTTTGAAAACCTGATGAGGTTTGGATAAAATGATCGTTCAAAATTCGAGAAATAAGATTTTTTTGGGATTTTTGAATCAAAGCTGAATACTGAGGAATGTTTTTGGATTTTTTGGAGTTTGAATGGGATTTAGAAGTTGAGTTTTGAATTGGATTTTGATTGTGAACTGAATGGGATTGGACTGAATTGAATTGGACTGAATTGAATGAATTGAAATGAGTTAGGTTTGAATTGGGTTGAATTGAATTCGGGTTAGGGTTGAAAAACGAGTCGGGTCAAAGTTAGACCGGGTCAAAGCTAGGATAGGTCAAAGGTCAAAGTCAAAGGTCAAAGTCGAGGGTCAAAGTCGGGATGGGTCAAAGTCAAAGGTCAAAGTCGAGGGTCAAAGTCAGGGGTCAAAGTTGGAGGTCAAAGTTGGACCAGATTGGACTTTTGGGTCAATTGTGATTTGGGCCCTAGGGTGATTGGGTTATGTGCCGAATTGGACTTTTGGGTAATTGGGCTGTGGGCCGATTGGAATGGACTTTTGGGCCTGATTTGGGCCAAGGCTTGATCTGGGCTTTGGATTGGGTTTTGGGCCGAGTTGACCTTTTGGACCAATTGGGATTTAATGGGCCGAGTTGAATTTCAGGCTGATTTGGATTGATTGGACTTGGCTATGGATCTAGTTTAAGGGTGGGTTAAAATGGGCCTTATTGTTTTTGGGCTGAAGTGAGCTTTTCAATTTGGGCTGAAGTGGTTTTGGGGTTTGTCTGATTTTGGCATTTGATTGCTAGGCTTTTTATTTGGATGGGCTAAGAAATGTTTTTGGGCTGAAATGAGCCTTGGGTTTGATTTGGACTTTAGTGCCCCATTTGGGCCTTGGGCCTTGGTTGGGCTTTTGATTTTTGGATTGAAGTGAGCTTTTGATTTTTGGGTTGATCTAAACCTTGGACTTTTTATTTGAAGCAATTTGGATTTTTGAGAAATGGGCCAAAGATAAGGCTTATTGATTTTGGGCTTGATTTGGTTTTGGGTCTTGTTTGAGTTGTTTTGAACTTTGATGGGCTTTGGAAAATTTGGGAAGAAATGATGAATCAAACTGAGATGAATTTTGAGGAAGTGTTTTTATTAATACATGTTATTATAATAAGATGTGGTTTGGGTCTAGGGATTACCCAGTTTATTAGGTGGGACCATGGCTCACCTAAATCTTAGGGTTCACCCTCTATCCTGAGGCTTGGACCTAAGGACAATAACTAAGGCTTAAGACATCAATAAGCAATGAGCACGGGGCATAAATCAAAGCAGCAACGCAAATATCTCACATAGGGTACAAACATTGGAGAAGCAAAATGAAGTGTAAACGTTATGTACAAAAGTTTGGTGATTGAACACCAGCAAAAATCCTACAAGATTTCAAATTAATTTTCAAGCTCCAATCCATATGTAGAAGGGGTAAACTAAGCACTAGAATAACATAACAAAACCAGCTAGAGATAACGTGCTAAAATTGTTCACATGCAGAGAATGAATTAAATTACGAAAATAAATAAATCCAAAGACAACCAAAAGTAAGAACAATAAACAAATTACAAATTAATACAAACATAGATAACAATCTTAATTAAAGAGCTGCTATGGGGGTCGCATCGACGCCGCCTCACTTGAGCTGACAGGATCAGCAAGAAATGCACCAACCGTTACATATGTTTGAAGCAGAGACCCCGATAATCCAAGTCAAGATCCCATTCCTTAGTCTTAGGGTAGTTTCCCGTTTCACGAGCATTATGTACATGTCAAAAACACAACCAAAAGAGACAAACTGCATTAGTCAAAGAACGGAAGAGGGTTGGGATGTGTGCAATGGGATCATATGGCCCCTCTCAATGGGAGGAAAGGGGCAATTTAATCACCTCCCACACCCCAACCGAGAACATAGAAAAGAGTTTCAAGCTGCCAACAAATGGTAAGGATTGTAAGATAAATCAAGCATTGGGTTGCTACTCAAATTAATTCATCGTCTTAGATTATGACTCAAACCGAAGTGTAGTATCAAAGAGGTGAAGTCGTGAGTCATGTGGGATCATACCTAGAAGGGTTTATATCATTTCCCTCTAAGATGAAGGATTAATAAGGACCAACCAGCCAACGAGTGATTTGTCTTAACAATTATAACATGGGGGCAACTATAACTCAATTCATGTTCTTATCTAAAACGCGAGGGTCAAGTAATGCTAGTTTCAACTTAATTCCAAACCGAATCAACGCGCAAGGGGCAATTAAGTATCAAAGACAATTGAATTATAGTAAAAGTCAAAAGATAGAATTTCCAAACCCAATGAAGAAGTATTAATCCCAAACGCATCAGCAATAGCCCATGATCAAACTCCAAGTCAAGCAAGTGCAGCCATCATCCAAACATGGCCCATACCCAACCGAACAAGTATACCTCGTCAAAGATGAAGCCAAAGGATAATAAGCAGGTCACTGTAAATAATATCACAACTCACAAGGGGCAAGTGGTAATGTCACGAGCAAAATCCATGCGCCAAGGACAAAAATAATTGCTAGGGGCGGATTTCCAAACCAAATGAGGCAGCGTCAAGCCCAAGCGTAACCGCTGGTCAAATCGTCAAGCCCAAAGTTGAATCCAGCCAAGCAAGTTCAACTCAAGTTTCACCAATTTTGTGTGTACCTCCGTCAAGTCATGAAACCAAAAGGATGATAAACACGGAAAAGGTCAAGATAACAGCATGAAATGCTCAAGGTGCCAAGCTAGTGACGATCCAGCGGACAGAATTATTTCCAAACCCATACGAGATTCCAAGCTCAAAGGTTCCCAGCACGGTCAAGACAAAAGTCCAATAGTACCTCAGCCAAAATATAAAATCAGAGAGTAAAGAAGATGAGTCTCATAGTGTGAATACCGCAAATCATTTTCGAATCTGAAAGCAAGGCGTGAAATCATAATAAACATCGCAGTATATCAGTCCCCAAACTAGCAAGATTAATGTTCGAACCATAGCATGAATTGAAGTGCCATGGTTGTCGCCTAAGTTGGGCCAAGAGGCAGGAAGAATAAATCGACTTGGGTTTTCCAAACCCATCACCACCAACACAAAAGGAGACTGCTATTTCAAATCCATGGCAGTGCAAAGAAGTGCAAGTTTCGAATGAGTTAGGCAGCGGACAACATGTTAATATCCAAATCCCTATTCAATCAAAGAGTAAGGTCTCGAAACCCTTGACAACACAGACATGAGAGGATTAGCAGGCCTAATCAGAAGCCAGCCCAACCATGACTTTTCTGAAATTATACAATAGAGGCCAGTTTGAGAGTTTAGCTTCAAGAAATCAAACCGTATGGTGTTCTAGGTCACTAGCGAACAGAGGAGAGTGGCATCGCGGGTTCGGTCGGTGAGAGGTCGTGTTTGACCTATAGGAAGTATGTTTTTGCTCCGCATATTGATGTGGGTTTTGGTTCGTCTTTGAGAAAAACAGAGGGTACAAAAGCCGACTAGTTTTTTCTTGTAGATGGGGGCGAATGAGCAAACAACTGAGAGGGAGAGATGAGTAAGGCAGGTTTGATACTCAAGATTCTGTTACAGCTTGCGAATTAGTGAGAGCAAACAAAATCGACACAGATGGTTCTGTCGGTGAGCAAAATATGTGAGGATTTTCTGGGTGCGGGTTTGAAGATCGAAGAGTGCCGGAGTGTTGGTTTTAGTTCGCCAGTTTTTTGTTTTAAAGGAGAAAGAAAAGGAAACAGTGATTGAGGGAGAAGAGAATGACGTCGGCTAGCTTTGTTGCTTCTGGGCTTCGAAATCGGTGGTGTTTCCCGTTGTCGATAGTGGTGGTTCAAGGCGGAAGTGAGAAAGAAGGTAGAAGAAGAGATGGGATTTCTAGCATTTGATGCTTCTCTGAATTGAGAAGAGCAAAAGATTCTTGGAAAGGGAATTAGATAGAAGGGCGAGAATGATGTTGGTGTCGTCTGTTGTCCATGGTTGAAGGAGAAAACTATCGAGAGCAGGGAGTAGAGTCTTGGCCGAAGGAGAACGATGAAGCGGGGAGAGTGAAAAAAAAAATGACCTCGGGGATTGTTGCTGTGGAAGAGTAACTTGAGGGCACTTGGGTTTTTTTCAGGTGGGCTTTGTGTTGTTTGGGTTTGGTAGGTCCAATACAAGGGGCTGGAATGGGTTTAAGGGTTTGGGCTAGGCCAGAGTTCAACTAAGTGTGGATTGGATTTGTAAGATGAAAATAAAAGTGTCTAAATAGAAGTGAACTGAAATGATGATAAAAATACCAACGTTAATAGTAAAATAAAATAAAACATAAGAAAAGGTGTATAGATGAATAAAATAAATAAATAAAATAAATAAATAGAATATAAACAAAACAAAATAAGATAGTAAAATAAGTGAATAAACAAAGAGAGACGATTTTAAAACTGGACTGTCGTTGGAAACTCATTTGTAAAAGATCGATTGTTTTTTTAAAATGCTTGAAAAAAATTGGTTCGAAAACCGTTTTATAAAATAGTGGCTTCATTTTGCCACGCATGTTAGTACGTTTTGGAAAAAGAAAGGCGACGACCCCTCTTATTTTATTTCTTATTCTAGAATTTGCTTTATGGGGTAAGAATTTTTGGTGTCTACACTCCCTCTCATTTTTATTGACCATTTGACTAATCAAAAGAGATTAAAGTTAAATGGGTACTATTTGGTCACTATTCATAATTAGTGCACAAATTTGTGAAATTTTGGTTTCTCATTGATTTAGGCTTCCTAATGTGATACTAAATAGTACACATGTTGATTAAGGTATAAAATTGGTCATTTAGCCACTCAAAACCCATTTCTAAGACAATTTTTCAAAAATGTGCTTTAAGGAGTCTTAAAGCACAATTTGTGTTTTAACTTGTTTTTTAGCCTGGTTTTCTTTGGTAATTTATTTAACATGTCCATTAGCATGTTAATGAAGTTTATGAATGCTCCTTGGGTCCTAATCAAGGCTATACCAAGTCTTGAGCAAGTATTTGCTTAAATTGTCTTTATGGCGTTTTCTTGTGTTTTTTATGGTTTAAATTGTCTAATAATGTTTCTAAGGCATGATTTAGCCTTTTTATATCATAATTTAACATTTAATTACCATATCTAGGTTTAGGGTATTTCAAAATAAACTTAAATAGGCCATTATCACTTAGTTTCACCAATCAAGTATTTAGTCCTTTATTCTCTACACATTTTTAGGACTTAACTAGCACACATATATACACCAATTCTCACAGCTATATACAGTTTTGTATATTAACTTCTAAAAATAATTTTCTTTCTTTTTAACACATGAACTTGACTTAAATAAGTCATTAACTTCTCATTTCATTATCAAATACTTAATCCTTAATTTACTCCACGTATTTAGGATGTAACAGCTCCCCATTTACCTATGTATTCATGGCTTATTTAGCACTTGTATCCCCACATGTATTTCCAGTTTTCGCACAACTCTACTTAAGCTAAAGAATATGAAAATAGCAAAATGTAATGAGTGTCATTACCTTAATATAATGGTAAAAACTCTTCCACCAGTTCTTGAGCTCTCACAGTAGGAGCTTTCAAAGTTTGATTTTCTCCCATTGTCCTATACCCTCAGCTCACAGCAGCCTAGTGGTACACCACCCATTCGAGTACCATTTTTTTGCAAGAAAAAGGTCCAGTTAAACACCTCATTAAGTAGTTAGTTAAGGAGGCTTTTAAAACATGATTTTGAACCTTAAATGGGGAGGTTTTACCTTGAGTTTTGGAGGTATTCCAGGGTGACTCTCGGCCATCTATACATGGGGGAATAGCCTCAGTTTTTTTATAGAATAAAAGATGATGCAAAGTGAGGTAGAACAGCCATGTATGGTGTCGGTCTTACCTTGTATCTACAGCTTCCTTATAGTGTAGTCTAGTGGTGTTATTTTTTGCTCCATGGGATTACTGAGAGGGACCACCATGTGTAGGCATATAGAATCAGGAAGAAAGGTGTCAAAACCAACCAAAATCGGACATATATACATGGAGGGTGAAGGTGGTGTTTAGAGTTGATTGTTCTCACCTTGGTGGGTTTAATGAGTCTCCTAGTCCCTTGGTTATTCCCATCTGGTGTTGGAGCTTTATACGTGGTTCTAATACCTCAAGAATGGCAGAAAACTGGTGGGAACATGCTGGAGAAATCAACATGAAATGGGGGTAGAAGAGGTAAGTTTTCTACCTTGTTTGTACTGTCTTTTTTTCATTTTGTAAGCCAAAAGTGGGGGGATTTAGCTGGGATTTTCGTTGTTTTATAAAGAGGGCAGAAGAGGCTGCATTGTGGTGGTAACTATGGAAGAAAAATCAGGTGGTAAGATGCTGTAAAACCGTAAGGAAAAGGGAGAACTACCTTGTTCTTCCATGTTTTTTTCCAGCTGCTTGTGACCGATAATGGAGGAGAGTTTCAACGATGACATTGCTGCCTTATGGAGGGAGATGAGTTGTATTGTAGTGGTGAGAATTGGGGAAAGTTCTGGTGGGAAAAGAGAAGCAAAACCGTGAATAAAGAAGGAAGGAAGAAAGGTGAGTTACCTTATTTTTTGCATCAAAGATGGTGGAGTTTTTCTCCCTTGGTTACAGTTGAAATGGAAGGAAGGTGGGATGTGTTTTGCTGCTGTTCACAGTAGCTGTAGGAGCAGAAAAACTAAAGGAAGAAGGAGGACAGCAGGTGGAAGAAATCCAAAAGAGAAAGGCTTGTCTTATCTCTTGTTATTTCAGCCGAGAGGGATATGGAAGGTGTTGTCTTTTGTTGTTACTGTCACGTGAAAGAAGGGATGATAAAGAAGAGCATAGAGTGTAGTCTATACATAGTGCTGATGATGAAGGGCTGGAGGAAAAGAAAAGGGACTTGAGTGCTGTTACGGGACAACATGGAAAAAGTACAGAAAAGAGATGTTAGAGAGAGTGATGATGTAGAGGTAATTGTACTTGTATTGTATATTCTTGTTATTATTTTCTAATGTTTTGTGTTCCCTTTTTGTGTTCCAGTTTCCAATAGGCAGCTGGCAAAGAGAAAAGTGTATACCAAAATTTTAACCCCCCGGAAGAGAGTCTCCACAAATAGGAGTTTGGTCAAGTAGCGAGGATTCCCAGTTCAATCGGCACATTTTGGAGTGCTAGGGACAGCTTAGTCATCTTCAGAGGCATTTTTGTAATTTTTCAAGGCTCCTAAGCCTCCTATGAGCTTTCTCTCTCCTCCAAAAATGGCTTAAAACAACTTAAAATGCTTGGAAATTTTAAACCATGATAGAGGATGACATTTTGAGCATGATGGCTTTGGAATTTTGATTTTTTTGAATTTCCAATGCTCAGGAGGGGGGAGTGGGACTGAGTATCCGCTTCAGAGCCCAGAGATCGAGACCGGGCTGAGCAGAAGAAGCCCCAGGGCCAGGCCAGAGTCTATGCGATGACTGGAGAGAGGGACCGATCCACTAACAGAGTTGTCACAGGTATTCTCCAGCTGTCTGATCGCTCTGTTTTTCTGTCTATTTGATTCTAGAGCCGCTCACTCTTTTATATCTGCTGAGTTAGTGAGTGAGCTCGACCTTCCTGTTGTGCCCTTGGGTGTGGAATTGTGTGTGCATAGTCCTTTTTTGGCTAGGAATTCGTCTGTGCTTTTGAATGCTGTGTGTAAAGATAGTCCTATGCTAGTAAGGAATAGGGTCTGTGTGCTGACCTCATCCCGATGGAGATGACTACCTTGATGTGATTCTGGGCATGGATTGGCTTGTTGTGCACCATGCCCACATTGATTGTGCCGCTTCGAGAGTTACATTCGAGGAGCCGGGCCAGCCTCGTTTGACTGTAGCAGGGAATGGACTCCCGTGCTCGCCGCCAGTTATCTCAGCTATGCAGGCGTTTCACCATTTGAGGAAAGGATGCCAGGGATATATGTGCTACATCCTAGAGGTTCGCAAGGATGCGAAGCTGGAGGACATACCAGTGGTCAAAGACTTCCCAGATGTGTTCCAGGATGACGTACCTGGGCTTCCCCCTGTCAGAGAGGTGGAGTTCTCGATCGAGCTCGCACCTGAGACTCAGCCGATTTCTAAGGCCCCATACCGGATGGCGCCCGCTGAGCTTAAGGAGCTGAAGATCCAGTTGCAGGAGCTGTTGGACAAGGGCTTTATTCGCCCTAGTGTGTCGCCTTGGGGAGCGCCCATTTATTTGTAAGAAGAAGGATGGTAGCATGCGCTTGTGCATTGACTATAGGGAGCTCAATAAGGTTACCATCAAGAATAGGTATCCTCTCCCGCGCATTGATGACTTGTTCGACCAGTTAGCAGGAGCTAAGGTGTTTTCGAAGATCGATCTGAGGTCCGGTTATCATCAGCTGAGGATTAAGGCAGGCGACGTGCCTAAGTCCGCTTTCAGGACTCGTTATGGACACTACGAGTTTCTAGTGATGCCATTCGGTCTGACGAATGCGCCTTCCGTATTTATGGACATGATGAACCAGGTGTTCAAGCCGTTTTGGACCAGTTCGTTGTGGTGTTTATTGATGACATCTTGTGTATTCAAGAGTGCTGAGGAGCACGAGGAGCATCTAAGGACTGTTCTCCAAACTCTGAGGGAGAAGAACTGTACGCAAAGCTGAAGAAGTGTGAGTTCTAGTTGGATCAGGTGGTGTTCTTGGGACATGTTGTCTCCAAGGATGGTATCTCTGTGGACCCGGAGAAGATTAGAGCCATTACAGAGTGGGCCAGGCCCACTAATGTTGGAGATATCGTAGCTTCCTTGGATTGACGGGCTATTATCGTAAGTTTGTGGAGGGCTTCTCCAAGCTAGTGATCCCTTTGACCCGTCTGTTGCAGAAGGATGTGAAGTTTGAGTGGAGCGAGGCCTGTGAGCAGTGTTTTCAGGAGCTGAAGAAGAGGTTGACTACTGCACCGATTCTGACCCTTCCAGAGGGTACTGACGGACTGGAGGTTTTCTGTGATGCGTCCCATAAGGGACTTGGGTGTGTTCTGATGCAGCATGGGAAGGTAGTTGCATATGGCTCCCGTCAGCTTAAGCCGTATGAGAAGAACTATCCGACCCACAATCTGGAATTAGCTGTTGTTGTATTTGCCCTGAAGATTTAGAGGCATTACCTCTATGGAGCTGCGTGCAAAGTTTATACGGATCACAAGAGCCTCAAGTACCTGTTCACTCAGAAGGAGTTGAACTTGAGGCAGCGGAGGTGGCTGGAGTTGCTACATGATTATGATCTGGAGATTTTCTACCATCCGGGTAGGGCGAATGTGGTTGCTGATGCGCTCAGTATGAGGGGTCCGTTTGGAGCCGTTTGTGCTTTGTCTGGGGTGCAGAGGTCTGCTCTCAAGCTGCAGCGCATGGGTATCTGGGTCGTCCGTCCAGAGAGATCTGGGGTATTGGCCACCTTGCAGATTCAGCCTACCTTGATCGATCGGATCAAGGCCAGCCAAGAGTTTGACGCCGGTTTGGGTAAGATCAGAGAGAGCATTACTTCTGGTCAGGAGTCTGAGTTCAGAATTTCAGAGGATGGCTGTCTGAGATTTAGAGACCGTGTCTATGTGCCTGTAGATGATGCCTTGAGGTGAGAGATCATGCAGGAGGCTCATGGAGCCCCGTACTCAGTACACCCAGGAGGTGTGAAGATGTACCGAGACCTTCGAGAGACCTTTTGGTGGAACAATATGAAGAGAGATATATCGGATTTTGTGTCCCGATGCCAGACCTGCCAGCAGGTCAAGGCGGAGCATCAGAGACCAGCGGGTCTGTTTCATCCTCTTCCAGTTCCGGAGTGGAAATGGGAGAGTGTCGGCATGGATTTTGTCATGGGTCTGCCAAAGACTCCGAGAGGTTTCGACGCCGTTTGGGTTATTGTGGATAGGCTCACGAAGAGTGCCCATTTCTTGCCAGTCAGGAAGACCTACAGTTTGCATCGCCTGGCTCGGTTATATATGGACGAGATCGTACGCCTTCATGGAGTTCCTGCTCCTATTATGTCTGACAGAGATCCACGCTTCGTATCCAGATTCTGGCAGAGTTTGCATCATGCTTTGGGGTCGAGGTTGTCTTTCAGTTCAGCATATCACCTTCAGTCAGATGGGCAGACAGAGAGGACGAATCAGGTCCTTGAGGACATGCTCAGAGGATGTGTACTTGACTTTGGAGGCAACTGGGACCAGCACGTTGCCTTGATAGAGTTCGCGTATAATAACAGCTTCCAAACTAGCATCGGGATGGCCCCGTTCGAGGCCTTGTATGGCAGGAGGTGTAGATCACCCATCTGTTGGGATGATCTGAAGAAGAGGGTCGTGGTCGGGCCAGACCTGGTCCAGGCTGTGAGGAAGATACAGACTATCAGGGAGCGCCTGCTTATGGCTCAGAGTCATCAGAAGCGCTACGCCGATCAGAGGAGACGACATCTAGAGTTTGAGGTGGGCGATCACGTTTATTTGAAGGTCTCCCCAGTCCGAGGTGTTAAGAGGTTTGGGAAAAGAGGCAAGCTTAGCCCTCATTTTGTGGGTCCTTTTGAGATCTTAGAGAGGATCAGACCGGTTGCCTATCGTTTAGCATTGCCACCGTCGTTGGCTGGAGTTCACAGTGTGTTCCACATGTCTATGCTGAGGAAGTATATTCCGGACCCGTCTCATGTGATAGAGTTCGGTCCGCTTCAGCTTAGAGAGGACTTCACTTATGAAGCAGTGCCTCTGAAGATTTTGGCTCGAGCTATTCGTAAGCTCCAGAGTAAGACCATGCCTTTGGTCAAGATCCAGTGGACGGGTCAGTCAAAGCAGTAGGTATGTTTTAATTTTGAGGACGAAATTCTTTTAAGGGGGAGGTGATGTTATAACCCAAGATTCTGTTGCAATTTTACTTCGTCACAACTTATTTTAAGTTGTTTCATTCTGGATTCAGGACATGGAAGTCCTTTGGAGGAAAGACAAGGGCGAGGAAGTCCTTTGCTATTTATTATTTTGGGGTAAGGATTATTAAGTTAATTAATCCTCTTAATAACCCATCCAACCACGTTTTGAAATCACGTTCAGATTTCTCCTCAACTGTCAGGTTACATCGGAGCGTATTCTCCTTTCTCTCTCTCGTTCTTCAGAGCGTTCATCCTTTCTGTGGTTCGCGTGTTGCTGATTGATCCGTTTGTGCGGTGCTGTTGTCGGATTCCGCTTCTACATCGAGCGTTGCAATCAGGTTGGTTCGTGAGTTTCTAATTGCAACTCAGTCGAGTTCTAGCTTTGGGAAATCCCTCTTTCTAATTTCTGCCTCTACAATCTGATTGTCAGAATCTTCAATCTCTGCGTGACTGGGTTCGATTTCTTCCCGTTGGTCTCCTTGCTGTCGAATTCAGGTAAGGATTGTGTTGCAGTTTCTGGATTTCAATTTCAGTTTTGGGGTTTAAGTTTTGCGTTTCTGATTTGGGAATTGCCCGGCAATTGTGTTCTAGTCAGAAGCTTAGAACTGCATTTTTTGGATTGTGTTGCGGTTTGCTCTTCGGGATTTTGCGTGGTTGGGCTCTGCTGTTTCTGATTCGGGATTCGTCTGTCAATTATCGAGGTAGGTGGCTCACGGATTCAGCTAGTGTGTTCACCCATGGGGTGTTTAATCTGATGTTAAGTGATCGGTGTTGTCCTGCGTTTGTGGTGCTCGATTCCTCTGATTTAATGTGGTTTTAATGGTGTAAAACCCCCATGGTTGTTTTTCTACAAATTCTGTGTTTCTGTGACGATTTGGCATTGTTTGAAGCTTTTGTCCACGTCTGTTTTTGTTCAGGAAACTGGATTTTTCGGGATGTCTGAACTTCGGTCCGAACTTTGAAGTTCGGACACCCTGTTTTCTGAAATAATCCGAGCTTTGAAGCTCGGACTTCACCACGAAACTTTTTTGAAAAACTTCCAAACTTCAGTCCGAACTTCGAAGTTTGGACATCTTGATTTTTCCCTCTGATTTGAGTCTGAGCTTGTGTCCGAACCTTGAAGCTCGGACACAAGTTCGGACACCTCTCTGTTTTCGCCATAACTTGCTCGTTTAAGCTCCATTTTGAGTGCCGTTTACGGTGTTGGTTTCCTCCTTCCAAATACTATTTGTCTATATATGTTTTGGCATATGGCTATGTGTTCTCTGATTTGAAAGTCTTCAACAAGATTCCGAAATCTGTAACTTCTGTTTGCGGGGTTGGATTCCCCTTCTGACCACTCAGCTTTCTATGTGTTTTTTGGTGCGTTTGGTGCACATGTGCTTATTTACATTTAAGCTTCTGTTTTGGGACCTAGTTATCTCTGTATCTGAACCCTTGGATGGCTGGTTTAGCTGTCTCGTAGCGCGCTATATAGGATATCCTTCTGTTTCACTGGTGATGTTCCCGTTCTGTTCACAGGTGTTCCACCTGTTCTGTTTAAGGGTGAGGTTTCCTCGTTATGCTCACGGGATTGTTTCCCGTTCTGTCTGTATGCTGTGATCAACTAGGCTCCCCTTATGTTTCTGCCTCTGTTTTTTTTTTACCTCTGATTAGTCCTTTGGTGTTTGGACTTTTGCTTCTGATTTCTGTTAAGGAATATGGCTTCCCTTCTGTTTACTTCTGATTTGTTAACCTTCTATAAATGTTTTGAGCATGCTGGTTGATGAAGTTAGTCATCTACTGGGCATAGTTGTTTGCTCATTCCCCTACTTTATCTAACATTACAGATTGATCAGCGAGGATCACTTTGTTCAGCTCCTGGAGTTTAGCTATTGTTTTATTCAGTTCTTTGGGATATTTGTATTTGACTTGTAGCCCTTGGGCATCTGAAGTTAGCTTCCGCGTTTGTTATTTGCTTGTGGGTTTTGTATTAACTTTTGGGATGTTTCAACATCACTTTGATCATACTTTTATATAAGTATTCTGTTTTGGGCCTTTATTTCATTGTTTGCATTCGATTATTAGAGCCTATACACATATGAATAAGAAATAAGTTTAAGAAAGTAGTAAGCACAAGGACATTAAGTTAAACCGAAACAACGGGATAACGAGGTAAGTACGGGAGTAGTAATTATGTATGTATTGTAATGCTTAGTATTAATTGAACCATTTGGCATGTAGTCATTGGTTCGAGAGTAAGGATCGAGGAACGAGAGTGAACCAAAGGAACAAGGGAGCACCCGGTAAAGTAAATTCCGGAAAAAAGGTATGATTTCTTCATGCTCTGTATCTTAACCTGGTTACCCCGATTTGTGTGCTTATTTGATCACCTAAATAAGATAAATGCATGAATCGGACTATATTGCACTTACTTGTGCTTGCTTTAGGTTGTTCTTGATATGTATTGTCTTGAACACTAGTTGTATAATTCATGAAATATATGGATGAAGATGTAATGTATTTGTACCTTGTAGTGTACTTGGGTATTGTATTGTATTTTGTATGGATGTGTACATGAGCAATGTATTTGTGTATGTGGCTTGGATATGTGAATTCTACTAATTCCTAACTACCTAACTCCTAACAAGTATTGAGTAAATTGGAATGAGTAGAAGTCCGATATAGTTTCGGCCATGCGTGAGGATGAGGAGACACAAGAGGTTGGATCCGATTCCTGGTTCTTAAACTTGTCCACGGCCCAAACCCCTTAAATGTGTAGCATCTTGGATTAGTGAACCAAGTAAATCCCGGTGGTGGGACGGTGTAGTCCCCGGGCCGGAGGTCCCGACGACTTGACTTGAGTATGTAGTAAGTAAGTAAAGTATTATATGAGTAATGGTCTTGGCTGGTGTAAGTCATTGACCCCGAGTAAAAGAGTAATCTCCACCCGATTAACCCGGGTGGACAAATGGAGCTAACAAGTATTGTGTATTGAGTAAGTATTGTGTATGTGTATTTCGGAAGAAGGTAAGTAATTATTGGTTGACTTATATTGTCTTCCTTGTATGTATTGTACTGTGTGTATGTATGTATACCTTGTGTAGTATTGTAGTATGATGTATGAAAGCATGTATGCATGTATGTATGAATAAAATGAATCGCATGTATTCGACCAAGTGGTCGGCGTACCCTCGCTAGTACGCGGGCTATGCAGAAGTCATATGCAGCGTAAGCTGAGCCCCTAGAGGCAATGTTTTTATCTTACATGTACCGAAGCAGTTATGACCATGGTAAGAGACCGGCATCTTGCTTAGGCAGCTAGAAAAGAATTATAGATAGTAGTGAGTTGTATAAGGCTTGTAGCCTTGAAGTAGTAGTGTACCAAGGGGTACACCATATGTATTGGAAGTATGTAGTTGTGAGGAATGGGTAGATGTAGACTCTTAACGAGTATGTATGAACGTGGAAGAAGTATTGTATTTGTACTTGGAACTTAGTAAACTCGGTATGTTATATTGTGTGTATGGTATTGTAATGGAGTACTGTGTTGAATGGGAAGTTGTAGTACCGGTTGTAGTTGTAGTAAGGTTTGTAATTGTGTAGCACTCGGATATTCCGGTCCATCAGACCGATGTTGTATGTAGTAGTAGCCTTGTTAGTCACGTGTGGCTAACGGCATTGTATCACCCGCCGTCGTGTAAGTATGTATCCGCTGCTTGAGTATGGATGTATAAGGGGAATTGGACGGTAATGATGGTATTAGCGGTAGGGGTGTTACACTAAGCTCGTTTGGCGCCTTTGTCTGACGTACGATCTAAAATAATAATATCACTATGAGTCAGTCTCCATGACTAACTAGATCCGGTATTTCCGAATAACTTGTAACCCCGACAGTTCATACCCGGATTTCATCATTTAATTGTTGCGGGTTTATCTAAACAAGTCGGCTTGGTTACTTAGACTCGTAGTTCGTAGTATTTCGAATGTTGAGTTTAATCCATAATTGTAACACCCCAACTCATAAATACATAATCATAAACCTTAACCAATACATAACAATCTTACAATTTCCTTATGTCCTATACAACTTACTAACACAAGTTACCATACGAGAATACATGCACAACTCGTAGGTCATACTTAAACCCATAATATGTCTACCCCATCTTACTCTCAGGACGGTCGCCTTCTGTTATTCACCTACAAAATAAACAGTTGCCCCCGAGGGGGTCAGCACCTTTGCTGGTACGATTCTCTTATAGCCCCCAAGCTAACGGGACTACGACGACTAATTGTCAATAGCATGAAGTTGATTAGATACACAACATAAGTAAGAAGTGCATTAAACAACAAGCCACATTCATGTGAACAATCACAACTTAAAGGATTGAATGACTTAATAAGTGTTCGTTAGGTAAGTGAGTTAGCGTTTTAACTCCTTAAATTGAGGAACTTCAATTCTCATCTCAGATCTCATCTCAAACATGTCAACCGTTCTTTAATTAGATTCGGTTATACTTAGTCCATTTTTTATTTTTGTCGGGTCAAAAGTAACCCTAGCTAGCGGCCGAGAACTGCGCTGGTTCAATAAACAATAATTCTCAAATTAGTTGGGATTTAGGTAGATCCCACCACACCATCTTAATCTGGCCTCCCACCTCGAACTGTAATTCAAGGTGGCCGGGTATGTTTGTCGACCCTAGGCGACGAGTCCGAAGACAAGCCCATTTGGAAGCCGGCGCTAGTAAAAGGTAACCGATCTCCCCTTAACACATGCATGACCGAACCATTCCGGATTCCTCACTCCCCCCAAGTTCCAGTTAGTAGAAGTCTAAAAGACAATGTTTGTTAGTTAAACCTCTTTCGGTTATTAACAAACTAATATTAGGAAGTGTTCGTTGTTCTCATGCAATTGTTTACTAAACATTGTTAGTAAGTTCTCAAAGGTAAGTTGTGTTAGTTTCAAACAATACACAACAATACAATAAACCGGTTGCATGCTTTATCTTGTTTAGTCGGCACACATAAACAAATAGCACACAAGCCGAGGGATGCCTTGTTAGCAAGCAGGCTACAAGAAAACCATACCTGTCACCAAGGTCCACTCTATTGTGTCCTCTTATGTTCCTCGAATAATTCTCGAACAACTGGTAACATTACAATTGCTTCCATTAACATCGGGGTAATATGATTGTTTAACGACTAATGCGCCCATAGTTAACCCCATCATCCCGTTATACTTAATTTTGCTCTTGCGATCTTAAGTTCACAACTCTCACATCCAACCTAACACTTGTTTACACTTTTTAAGGCCTTTACATGTCACCAAACAAGGCCTAAACATCATCTAAAACCATTACCATCCAATCCCCCATCATTAGAAGCCTTAAAAAAAATCTCTCTGGTCTGGACCGCCCCTCTGGGGAGGTCCCCAGGGGCGGTCCACAACAGAAACTACACTCGTCCTGCAGAATTCAACTGGACCTCCCCACAGGGGCGGTCCACAACAGACCCCATTTTTCAAAGTGCTTTTCTACTCATTTTGAACTCCAAATTCACCCCAATCTTTTGCCACTCATTCCACAATCTTTCCACATGTTTCCTACATGTTTAAACACCTTAAAACATGCACTAAACCTTCCTCAATCATCACCAAACTTGTCACTCAATTTCTTACAAAATTCTTACACTTAAAACTTGATTCCTTACACTTCCCACTTGTGATTTTGCCTAAGACCTCAACTAATCATAATGTTTCTTCACAACCATCTTAACTACTCCTCAAGCATCATTATGCATACCCATTTGCTTTACTCAAACTTCTCAAAGTCATATTGCATCTCCATGCACAATTTCCTCTCCTTTACACTTATACTCATCACTCCTAAACTTGTACCTACCTATACATTTCTTGCCATTCTTTTTACTCCTTAACATTGTTCTTCACTTACCTTGACCATGCTATACACTTCTTAGACACTTTCATCTCCATTACTCAAATCCACTCAATACCATAAAGGTTACACAAACTAGATCATACCTAAATCGTCAACAGGTATTGTACATCATTTCCTACAGATTTTGCACAAGTCTCAACATTCCTCATACCATGATTTTGGTGTGTTTAATACACCCTCCTAACCTCTAATTCCTCCTAGACAACTCTAGGTCATTCTAATCCTCATGATTACCTTTGTTAACTCATTTTCACTCAAATTTCCTTTAATGACTCCTAGTAAATCCTAGGTCATATTAATTCACAACAACCACTTAAACACTTTGTTTTCTTCTCAAATTTCGCCATAGCTCCTCTAGTATATTATCATACCCATATGTATATTTTTCTCATTCAATCATCTCACACACACCAAATCTTTTTCTCATCATATTTCTCACCCAAATCAACTCATCCATAACAAACTCAATATAGTGCAATAATCTTAAATTGCATAGCACTAAGGCTCTTAAATGACATGACTCTTAGGCCCTTAAATTACTTAAACTTAAACACTGAATTTCCCACATATAAAAGCTTTCCACCTGCAAATACACACAACAATGCTCCCATAGCAATATAATTGTTCTCATAATTCACCTTATACTTATCTTACTAACTCATTCCCATTGGCTCCTTAGTCACAAGTTCACAAGCTTGTTCAAATCCTTTTTCCAAGGTTATATAACCCATTACTTAATGTGAGTTTTAAGCTACATACAGTACTTATCTAAATACCACCCCTTAAACAACAAAACACCTTAAGGTAAGTTATTTACCTTGTTTTTCAAACTTTTCTCTCAACTTCCTCCTTAGGTTTTCTTGGATGATTCTCGGCCAAGGACTTCAATTCTCTTGCCAATGTTCTAATCTGCATCCAAATAATCTAATGAGTAATAAGCATCATGCCTAAACTCATGGAATCCAATCTTAGGTTAAAAATGTGTTTTAAGGCATTAAAATGAATGTTTACCTTTGAAGTCTTAAGATAGGCTTGGATATGAATCAAGGAGGATCTCCTCTAGTCCTTGGAGAATTAAAAAAGGCTAGTTCAAGGGATAAAACAAGATCCCATGAGATGGTAATTTTCGGACATGAAGGAAAAAAGAAGGAAACTTGATTTTTCTTCCACTTTCCTTACCTTGAATGAATGGAGAACCAAATGAGATCTTCAAACTTGATTTTCCCCCTTCAATTTAGTTTCTCCATGGCACAAAACTTGAGCTTTTGAATATTTGAAAAGATAGAATGAAAGAGCTTGCTCTAACTAAGAGTAATCTATGCTCACTTTTTGATTTGGAGCTAAAATGAGTATTTGGTGAGCAAATGAAGATGGAGGTGTCATGGCTGCTGCTTGTAACAGTTTTGGAGCAGAGAGGAGAAGAAGAAAACGGTGGGGAAGGTGTGAAATGAAGAAGAGAGGAGAGAGAGAAGGTATAAGAAGATATTTGCTTTTTAAAAAGGTAAATAGTCTTTTTTTTTCTTTTTCCTTCTTCTTTTCTAATATGGCTGGCACCAAGTGGTGACTCACCCATTAAAAACCGTCCCCCCTTACATAATAAAGATATTTATGGTCTTAGGTTGACCATTGACCAATTAAAGTTGACTTAAGGCTTATTTGGGCACTATTTGGGTACTATTCATAATTAGTGCACATATTTATAAAAATTTTGGTTTCTCTTGTATTTAGGCTTCCTAATGTGATACTAATTAGTACACATATTGATTAAAGTGTAATCATGGGCATTTAGCCACTCAAAACCCATTTCTAAGACAATTTTTCAAAAATGTGCTTTAAGAATCCTTAAAGCACAATTTGTGTTTAAGCTTGTTTTTGAGCTTGGTTTTCTTTGGTAATTGATTTAATATGTCCATTAGCATGTTAATAAGGTCTTAGAATGATATTTGGGTGCTAATCAAAGTTACTCCAAGCTTAGAGCACATTTTTGCTTAAATTGCCCTTATGGCGTTTTCTTGTGTTTTCTTTGGTTTAGATTGTCCACAATCTTCCTAAGGCATGTTTTAGCCTTTCTACATCATAAATGGATGTTTAATTAACATACTTAGGTTTGGGGTATTTCAATTATATGCATTTAATCTTGTTCATTTTTTAACTTAAACATATAACCTATAGTTGCATGTATACATTCAATATTTTCATATGGTATTATTATCCCACCATTCATTATAATTCATTGTATTATATAATCCATTAACCTTGTAACAAGTTACATTTAAATTCAAAACTTAGTAACTTATAGTTTATAACTATACTCATGTAATGTCATTCATCATTTACTATCATATGGTTTCTCACCATAATATATACCCATCTTATATATATGCCTCACGCATTTATATATATATATATATAAAATATATATATATATATATATCTATATATATATATATATATATATATCTATATATATTATATTATGTATGTATCTCTATATAAGTTTCATGAATTATAAAACCCTTGTAATTAATGTTACATTTTATCATTTTGTGTAAGAGAATTATTCTTACTATTTGTATCATAATACAACGTATATTAAGTTTTTTCTCTAATATTATTAACATTTATATTGTATAATTACAACTCCTAAGGTTTATTCAATATACACCTTAGTTTAAAAATCTCATTTTTTTATTATTTGTCACATTATTTCATGTGAATATTCTTAGTTATATTAATTCCATTTAAATCACATTTATACTATATAATAGTTACCACATTTATGACATTGTAGACCATAGTCTAAAATTCATTTTCCAAACACCCTTATTTGCGCAACAGCACTATAATTCCCATTAATTTCATTTTGACCACATAACATTTTATAATGTTAAATTATATACTCATATCATATGATATAATATTTTTATCTCATTATAACTTATCACCTATAGTTTTATACAAACTATTATTATTGCCGAAAAAGGCACAAATGTAATAACCCAATTTTATCAACTTCACACACTTCTCCGTTATTACAATTTTACCACACATTTTTACAATGTTATATATACCCTATAATATAACATTTTTAACTTTATAAAAAGGTATAACCAAAGGTTATATATATTGAAAATATCCGAACAGACCTAGATTCTGTTCTAATTTGTTTTCCAGCACCTTTAACTTTCCACATTTACAAATTGACCACATATATAATATCATGTTATATATATCATATATTATAACATATTAATCTTTATAATAAATATAACCTATGGTTATGTAGGTTTAAAATTACCGAAGAGACCCTATGGTTTGTTTTAATTTATTTCTCAACCCACCAACTTTCTATATTTAGGAATTTGCCCCAGTTATAATATATGTTTTATATTGTTATAATAAACTATATATATTATACAATTTCCTTATTTAAGCCTCTTAGATTATTCGAAAAATCACCAAATTTCACCAAAAGGTTATAAACTATTTTATTTACTGTTTCTACCCAGAAACTTTCCGTAATTACATTTCCACCCCAAATGTTATGTAATTTTGTACAATTAATACAAACTTGATTTAAAGTCATAATACAATCATTTAACTTATATAATCTGGTCAACACCTACCTTATGGTCAAGGTTGACTTCCTTAATACTGCCTTGACCAGTATTTCCCATTATTCACGGTTTTTACCCCATATTTTCCAAAAATTATAATTTAACCCCAAAACTTTATAAAATCTTATAATTTTAATTTAAACTCCTTTTAACAGCTAGTTTTCGGCTATATTCACCTACAGTCTTTATAATTTTGTTTATTTACGTTTTTGGCCCCAAAGTTTATAATAACCTTAATAATTAATTTAAATATAAATAAAACATTAAATAACTTAAATAAAATAACCTAATGACATGGCCTTATTACAACCTTGAATTTGTAACATAAAATTACACATAAATGTCACAAATAACATACATGGTCCACGGCTTATAATATAGTTTTCCTACTGCTTTCTAAAATTACATTTTAGCCATTTAAATAATTCCTATGACATTATAAGTCACCTAAATATTAAGTAAGCTAACCAAAAATGTTATATAACATTTAATACCTAAATAAGTCATTTTGACCAATACTAACTCACGGCTTTATATTATATGTAACAAAATTACATAGAACTTTAATATAACATAAGGTAAGTACACTTACTTGATTTTATGTTACAATTTCAGCCAAACAACATCAACACTCACGGCCTAAATTTTACAATAGGCTTAGGTTAGTTTTTTTGTACATAATTTATATGTAAACTTGATTAACACATCATTAAGGTAGAAAATCAACTTATTTTGGTAAGATTGAACTTAGGCTTAATTCCCCCTCTTTTGGACAGAATATTCCCCAAAGTTTAAATCTCCATTCGGCCACATTTTTGCAAGGAAGGAAAGACATAAGTTAGTCTCATGCCTTCAGGAATATTAAGGAGTGAAAATGGACTTAATAAGTCATGATTTTACCTTGATATTGTAAGGCTTTTTAAGGCATGACACCACCTGATTTTAGTAGTACAAGAAGAGTATTAAATCATCTACTAAACCAAGGAAACAAAACAGCACATAACAAGGTAAGGAACTAGTTGGATTTACCTTGTAAAAATGGCTTAAAATGGAGTTTTTGGCATGGATTTGGCCACCCCTTGAAGTAGTTGATGGAGCTACTGGTTAAGCATGATAAATGGAAGATTATAAGCCAAAATAACCAAGCAATACAACCGGAAGTAAGGTAGAGGTAATGATCAACTTAATCAATTAAGACTTAATTTTGGGGGTATGGATGACATCCAGCATTACCGCCCAAATGGAGGATATTTTGGGGGTCTTTGGTCAACTTTGATCAACTTAATCAATTAAGACTTAATTTTGCACTATTTGAGTACTATTCACATTTTAGTGCCACACTTGTGAAAATTTTTGTAAATCTCTTGATTTAGAGTTACTAATGTGATACTAAGTAGTACACATGTTAATTAGGGTGTATACAAGGCCATTTGGCCATCCAAAGTCAAGTTTTGGACACTTTCATAAAAATGTGTCTTAAGGAGTTTTAGTGCTCCTTTTTGTGTTATAATTCATTCTAGAGCTTGGTTTTCTTTGGAAGCTGTTTTATTATGTTCATTCATGAGTTATAATGCTTAGAAATTAAATTTGGATCCTAATATGGCACATATTTGCCCTAAATGGTCACAAGGTGTAATTCTTGTTTTATGATGACCATTGTTGTTTTCAATTGATGGTTAAGGCATGTTTAGGACTTGCTTTAATTTAATTAGATGTTAAAAACCATAATTTATTAGTTAGGGGTATTTCAACAAATCAACAACGAGACAGCAAACCAACTTTGAATTGTAGAGAGGGAGAAGCCAAACTGCAGCATAGTAGGGATGAACAACAGGAACACACCGCAAAATAATCACACACCAGCAAGGGAGTTCTCTATGGAGAGCGCTCATAAAAATGTTGGGGAAGGAGAACGACGTTTTGGAAACTGTACGGGGAAACAAATAAAACTCTTCCTCTGCTAATTAATTAGGACTTACCGAAATAACATGAGGGTAAATGACCACCTTAACCCTCTCTTTCACATAAATTCCCCAGAGGTCCTAAAGTCATAAAACACATAATATGAGAGGATAAACGAAATCTAACGCAAGTGAATAAAAAGCAAAAACCGGGTTATTACATAAGTATCATGCAAAACTTTATTAACCTTTGTAACATGAGCATCATCATTAAAATCATCTAATAACAATGAGGAGTGGTAATATGATAGAAGTGATCTTAAACCCTCTAGTTTAACACTAGGATCATGAACTGCAGCTACACAATATATTAAAGGAAATTACCAAATAAAATTGCCATTTTGTAATCATGTCTTGAATCATCATGAAAATCATAGGTTCTTCCCTTGCATTAACGAGAGCATACATGATTGTAATACACTCTTTTACTACAAGATGGACATTAGGTTCATAAATCAACAAAAATGTTTTGGTAGCATCACTAAAACATTGCAACACTTCACAAACCTTCATAGCAACAATCTACAGTTCAGAAGACAAATAATCAACTTCATGTGTAACACCCGAGTTATGAGTGCTAGTCAATATTGTTAATTTGATATTTGTCAGTTTTTACTAATAAGTCATAGGTTGTGTAACACCCCTACCGCTAATACTGTCATTACCGTCCAATCTCCTTATACATCCAGACTCACGCAGCGGATACTTACATACACAACGGTGGGTGATACAATGCCGTTAGCCACCCACGTGACTAACAAGGCTACTACTATTACATACAGCATCAGTCTGATGGACCTGAATATCCTAGTACTACACACTTACAATACATACTCCAGTTACCAATCAAGTACTAGAACTTCCCATTCATTACAATACTCCATAAGTTCAATACAATATAATACACCGAGTTTACTAAGATCCTTATACAAATACAACACCTCTTTCAATTTCATAGATACTCATTAAGAGTCTAACCACTACCCATTCCTCACAAACTACTTGCTTTCTAAGTACAAGGGGTGTGCCACCACTAGTGGAACGCAAGGCTTTAATGACGGTGGTTTAATCACGGTTTAAACAGACACCGTGATTAATAGGAAGGCCGGAATTTATTAGCGACGATGATTGATTAACCCGTAATCAATAATCGATCGGAGGTTGGCGCGCCTTTTTTAGGAGGGACTTTAGATGACGGTTTTTAGTAAAACCGTAATCTAAAGTCCCGTGTTGACGCGCGCTTTACGGTCAACGGACTTTAGATTACGGTTTTACTAAAAACCGTCATCTAAAGTCCCTCCTAAAAAAGGCGCGCCAACCTCGTCAACGACGTCGTTTTGACCTGACGAAAAAAATTTCCCGTATTATTTGATTTATTCGACTCCGCGCGTAATCTAAATTACAGTTAACGACGTCGTTTTAGCAGTGTATTTTAGATTAATAAAAACTTTATATTAATGTGTTACCTATGTTTGAAACCCAACATATGGCAAATAATTATCGCGCTATTTTTTTAATTTCGTTACACTTTAGATTACATTTAACGACGTCGTTTTATCAGTGTATTTTAGATTAATAAAAACTTTATATTAATGTGTTACCTATGTTTGAAACCCAACATATGCCAAATAATTATCGCGCTTTTTTTTTTAATTTCGTTACACTTTAGATTACGGTTTTTGTGAGAACCGTCATGTAAAGTGTGACTTTAGTTTACGGTTTACATGTAAACCGTAATCTAAAGTCCATTTAAACATTTGCCTACACTCTGCACACTCTACTCACAGTAACTCTTCTTCTCTTTCGCGCTATCTTCCTCACTGAAATTGCCTCCTCTCTCCCGTCACCTTGCTAACGGCCATCGCCGCCGTCGCTCCCACCACCTTTGTCACTCCCATCGCCGCCGGTCACCACCCATCTACCACTGGTCTCACCGTCGACGTCTCTATCGCGTATTGGGTATGCGATCGCGATTGATTGTCGTTTTTTTCTAACTTTGTTCATATACATGCATTTCGATTGCAAGTTCTAACCTCGTTTGTATCGAATCCTGAGAGTGTAATGGCAAATGTTCTAACCTTGTTCATATATTTGTGCCCAGATTCACAGTTAATTGCGACCTAGTTCGTGGGCTGATTTCTACACTACTTGCCCACTTCGGTGCTTAGTTACGGTAACTTTGCAAACCAATCTGTAAACTGCTGTATTTATTTGTTCTTAGCATTTAGTATTACAATTAATACATAATAGTGTAGTTTTAAAAATGCTACTACTTAAAACTGCCACAGGAAAGAAAGTAAGTTCAAGTATATTACCGATTCCTGAAAAATGAATGGTACAGAACTGTAGCATATCTCAGTTTCATGAATGGAACAGAACTGTAACAAGTTGTTTGAGTTTTGGTCTGGATTTAAAAGCTTAATGGAATATTTAAGTAACTGGGTAAGGAGTTAGGAGAAGTATAATCAGTTGAAAGGAAAAAAAACAGACAGGGAAGAAAGCAAGAACACAACTCAGTTTCTGTTTTGATTTCAGTTTGGATTTCAGCTTCAGTTTCGTATCAGATCAGGTTCTGACTAATTCTGCATCTGTAACAAAGTTGCCTTGGGTTTAGTTGAGTTAGAAACTTTATAACACACCAAATTGACAGGATCGACAGTTTAGAAAGGTTTGAGAATTCAAACACGTGAACAAACAGAGAGGAGTCATACACCAGTCTCTGTCTGTCTGTTTCTTTTCTTTCAGTTTCTATTTCTGTTTGAGTTCTGTGTGAATCTGTTCAGTAGAGGCAACAGAAAGATGTTGTCGTTTTTCTGTTTCTGTAAACTAAATACATCAGTGAAGATAAGTTTATGTATGTTACCAGTTCTAG
Organism: Limonium bicolor; assembly: GCA_023374045.1. NCBI lineage: Eukaryota > Viridiplantae > Streptophyta > Magnoliopsida > Caryophyllales > Plumbaginaceae > Limonium > Limonium bicolor. The sequence continues at coordinate 145,027,842 of CM041782.1, forward strand.
ATGGTGCGTGCGAATTTGACTTTGATAAAACTGATTTGGAGACGTTAGAAATATAGGGGAGATGCTGTCGATTTTTTTCCGCGGTTTAGCTAGCATTTAACCTTGATTTTTTGATGAATTCTAATGTTGTCGTTTTTCATTTATGCATCAGGACTACGACTTTATTTAGGCTTCCGACCTCAACCGTCTTAGCATCGGCTAATCGTCTACCAGAGGTAAGATTTATATATATACATATAATATTTGACAAACTACCAAACATAGTTATCCGCCCAAGATATACCTAATAGAGGTATATCTTCGGCAGTCCCTGTCGGGACTGTCCACGATTGTTAAATCACACACCTAGGGTGTGAATGTGCTTTTAATATGTACTTTATTGATTATTTCAGCAGTATCTCTTTATTGTTCTTCGAATGCATATATTATTGATTAATATCATAATATCGTGCATTTGAAGAACTGTAGGGAGATGCTGCCGAAATTTTCAATAAATTACATATTAAAAACACGTTCACCGGTGGGATTTAATACTCATGGATGGATTTAGGTTGATAAGATACAAAAGTGTAAAGACTCTGCACGGGTGACGGTATGAAATGGCTGCCTTCATATAAATAGCTAGAAGGAGATGGAACGTTCGTGGATTTACAGCGGAAATTTGGACGACAAGTTTTTAGAAGGAGTTGATAAGTTATGCACGGTGTTGGCGAACAATCTGAAACCTACAGACAAGGGATACATATTTTGTCCGTGTATCGACTGCCAAAACAATCTGAGATATCGCGGCGTTGAAACAATTAAGGAACATCTGATCCGCCGCGGTTTTACAAAAGATTTCCAAGACATAATCCGATGGCATGGTCAGAGTGCGTTCGATGTTATTAAGCCTGACGAAGGGGATAATGGTCAGGCAAACACAGAAACAGAACTTGGAGATGATACAGTTGCTGGTGATCCAGAAGACGTTACAGCGAACGTTGTGCCAGATTTCTGGGATGATGACATTGAGACTATGCTTGAAGATGTGGAACGACATTACTCTAACACGCCAGACAAGCATGAAAATTTGTTGGATTCATCCAAAACACCGTTGTACCCCGGGTGTGACCCTACAAAGTTAAGCAAGTTGAGTGTCGTCCTCAAGCTATTCAACTTGAAAGCGAAACATGGCTGGAGCGACGTAAGTTTCACTGACCTCCTGGAACTATTGAAATACGTTCTTCCGGTGGACAACGTTTTACCAACGACTACGTACTCAGCCAAAAAAATGATGTGCCCAATGGGTATGGGGTACCAGAAAATTCATGCTTGTCCAAATGGTTGCATGCTGTTTTGGAAATCGGATGAATTTGCTGAAAGCTGTTCAGCATGTGGAGCGTCACGGTATAAGAAACAACAAACTCACATCAGCGGTAGTAAGAAAGGTTCACCAGCTAAGGTATTGTGGTACCTGCCCATCATTCCAAGGTTCAGACGTTTGTTCTCCATTGAGAAAGACGCAGAGAATCTTCGGTGGCATTCAGTTCACAGGAAAAAGGATGGCAGATTGAGACATCCCGCTGATGCACCACAGTGGAGAAACATAGACGTAAAATTTCCTGAGTTTGGTAACGAACCGAGAAACCTAAGGCTAGGCTTGTGCACGGATGGGATGAACCCTTACGGTACTTTGAGTAGCATACACAGTACCTGGCCTGTGCTTTTGGTTATTTACAATCTACCGCCGTGGTTATGCATGAAACCAAGACACATCTTGTTGTCTTTGTTAATATCTGGTCCAAAGCAACCGGGCAACAAAATTGACGTATTCCTACAACCTTTGATAGAGGATCTACAACTCTTGTGGAATGAAGGGGCTACGGTTTACGACTCATTCAGTAAAGAGGACTTCAATTTGCGTGCTATGTTGTACTGCACAATCAATGATTTCCCCGCCTATGGTAATCTTTCAGGCTATTCAATCAAGGGGGCGTTGGCGTGTCCGATTTGTGGTGAAAACACTTGTAGCATTCGCTTGAAACATAGTGGGAAAACCGTGTATATGGGCCACCGAAAAATGCTTCCAAAAGGACATAAGTATCGAAAGATGGCGAAAGAGTTCGATGGGAAAACTGATCACAGCATGGCGCGCCAGCCTTTGACAGGTACAGAGATTTACAAAAAGTTGGATAATATTGTGAACAACTTCGGGCCGCCAACCAAAAGTGGTGAAAAAAGTGTCTGGAAAAAGAAATCAATATTTTGGGAACTACAGTACTGGCAGCATCTGGAGGTTAGACATTGTATCGATGGGATGCATGTCGAGAAGAACGTGGGTGAAAGTTTCACTAGCACCCTTTTGAACATAAAAGGAAAGACAAAGGATCATTTGAAAGGAAGAAAAGATTTAATTGAGTTGGGAAACGCACATTCTTGCCTCCTGCCTGTCACACTCTGTCTAAAGAAGAGAAACATAGTCTATGCAGTACCCTTTACAACATCAAGGTGCCATCAGGTTACTCCTCAAACATAAGAAACCTAGTGTCCATGACAGATTTCAAATTAGTAGGAATGAAATCTCACGATTATCATGTCCTACTTCAAGAATTTTTGCCAATTGCACTACGTGGGATCTTGCCGGATGCTGTCAGACACACAATCACAAACGTCAGTGTCTTCCTCAAATCCATTTCGTCTAAGGTTCTTGATGTGGACACTCTGTCTAAATTACAAAAGGATCTTATTGTGACAATGTGCCAGCTGGAGATGTATTTTCCTCCATCGTTCTTCGACATAATGATACATCTCCTCGTGCATCTTGTAAGAGAGATTCTGATGTGTGGTCCTTTGTACCTTCGCTACATGTATCCGTTCGAAAGGTACATGGGTGTCCTGAAGAAGAAAATGAAGAACCGTCGTCACCCAGAGGTAGTATTATAGAGGGCACTATCACAGAGGAAGTTGTAGACTTCTGCACCAATTACCTAGAAGGTGTCGATACCATTGGACTTCCACGTTCTAGACACGAGGGCAGATTGAAGGGTGTTGGCACGGTTGGAAGGAAACTGAAAAGAATTGACATAGACACTCTTAACAAAGCTCATTTAGTTGTGCTAAGTCATCTTGAAGATGTTGAACCATACTTTGATGAACACTTGTGTGTTTTAAGAGCACAATATCCAAACATGAGTGACGTCAGACTACAAAATGAGCAGAATAGGACATTTGTCCGATGGTTCAAAGAGAGAGTGTTGTCCGATCAGTCCACGAATGTGCCTGAACTGATTAAAGTAGTTGCATTTGGACCAAATCTGGATGTAATTTCTTATGAGGGGTACGATGTCAACGGATTCACCTTTTTCACAGAACGTCAGGATCAGAAGTCAACGAATCAAAACAGTGGTGTAGAGCTTGAAGCTTATCAAAACTTATATGACGTCGGTGTCGTGGGTCATAGTCCTGTCTCAGTACAACAATCATATTTCGGTGTTATACAAGACATCTGGGTATTGGACTACAACAGCTACGAAATGTGTGTTTTCCGCTGTAACTGGGTTAACAACATTCATGGCTACCGTGAGGAGGAGCATGGTATGAAACTGGTTGATCTGTCTAGAGCTACTCCCACGGTTGAGCCATTCGTTGTTGGGACGAAGGTTAAGCAGATATTTTATGTAACTGATCCCTGTAATCCTAGATGGTCTGTTGTGCTTAAAGGGAGAAGAGGAATAGTTGGTGTGGATGGTGTGGTTGATGAGGATGAGTATGATGCAGAAGATGAACCTCCAACTGTTCCTATTTCATTGGAAGAGGCTGAGGTCACAGGTCATCGTGAGTATATACGATCAGACCATAACGAGGGAATGTGGGTTGAGAGATAATGGTGTATGTAAGTTATTACTATAAAAATTTATATGAAATTACCACTCTTTTATTTATTGCTTGTTTATGACCATTATGAAATGCTTAATTTAATTCAAATTGTATTTCAATCCTTGCAGGCATGGCTGATCAGGACATGGCTGATGCAGAGTTCGATTTATTTTGTCGTGAGGATGAGGAAAATGAGCAGCGAATGGTACCGGTCCCATCTACATCTGCCGCTGCTGCTGTTGCCCCATCCACATCTGCCGCTGCTACTGTTGGCCCTTCCATGAGTGCACCTTCTACGAGTGCTACTCAGAGACCCAGAGGTAGAGGTCCGACCCGTGGGTTGAAACTGCAGAAAGAGGATCAGATTAGTCTTCTGTGGGACCAGTATGGGAGGTATGGTGGGGGCAGCAGGTCAGAGTTCGGTAGTATGCTAGGGACTCTGGCCAGATCACATTGCTGCATCAACCACACATGGAAACAAGTCCCGCAAGAAGTAAAGGAGACCATCTGGAAGAAGGTGCAAGAACGGTACAAGATCCCAGAAGAAGTGAAGAAGACCGTTCTTTCTTTGGTGTCCGGCAAAGCTAAATCATTCCGCCACTATTTGGTTGAGCATTGGATCAACAGGGTGCCCCCACGTGAGCCTCCGCCGTATGTTGTGTACAACGGCATGATCACTGAAGAGGAGTGGAAGGAGTTCGTTGAGCGGCACGCCACCCCCGAGTTCAGGGTATGTTTGTGTGTACTCTTTTCTTAATTAATGCTCATAATGCTTTATCCCTGATTTTCTAATTAATTTCCTGTTGTACTTTCTTAACAGCAAGTACAAGAACAAGCACGGCAAAACCGTGAAGCTAATCTCTACCCCCACACCATGGGACGAAGGGGATATGTGGGCAGCCTCGAGGGATGGAAAGAAGCTGGTTTGCTGACACGGAGGAACGAGGATGGAAGTGAATGCCCGATCGAGGATGTCTCTGAGGCGAGGAGGGTGCAGATGTACATACTGGGACGCCAGAAAACGACCAGCGAAGGTCAGAGGATATTTCCTAATGCTGCGATGGAACAACTGGCTAACCAAATTGTAAGTATTTGAAAGTAGCTGTTAAATAATTTACTTATATACTCAAGTGTTTGTTGATCTTAAATTTAGTGTTAACTTCTTTGAAAATTGGACAGTACGAAGCGGCACAGAGAGGAGAAGTAGACTTACACGCTCCTCCTTCTCAAGACGACGCGCTCAATCAAATGCTTGGGAAGAAGGATCACCCGGGGCGTGTTAGAGGATTTGGGGGAGAAGTACGTCAGAAGAACGTATTCCCGCCATCTGCTAGGAAGGGTCAGATGAGTGCTGCTGAAGTCGAGGCGATGGTAGAGCGTAAGTTCGCTGCTGAGCGCCAAGCTAATGACGAGAAACAGGCTGCTGAGCGCCGGGCTATCGAGGAGAGGCTGCAGGAAGCGTTGAATGCGATTGCACATGCGACTACTCAGCAGCAGCAGCTAGATCCTCCTCGACTATCTTCCTCGTCTAGTTGTGCTCCGGCCGCTGACCCGTACCCGTTTGCCAACATCCAGGTTAACTTTGTTTAACTATTTTTCTCCTAAAATAAAGTTATTTAAATAGTATTAGATTGGACTCACTTATTTATTTCACGTATTATCTCTGTTTATTAAAGGAGCAAAAAAAATGTCGTCTCCAAATACCATTAGACGGGCACCCTGTAGATGCGGCCTACGGGACGGTGTTGCCATCAGGTCCACTCACGCTCATCAGTTTCGTACGTCTACCCCCATTCTACGCGCGTGTGACCTTGGACCTGATAGTTGATGGATTTGAGCATGCATACCTTCCGATGGCGTTTGACAACAAATGCACGCTGATCGAAGCGAAGGGAGACATATTGCCCTGGCCAGCATGTTATATTGTTGTCACCGATGAGGTAAGACTGTTTGACAACCATTTAGTATCTAATAAAATGCATTATTTAGCATTAAGTATCTAATCTAATCTATTATAGATCCCTGAGCTTCCTCGCCGCGTAACCCGGCCCAGACTAGAAGAGACCAGCGCGCCGGCGAATCCTGAGATCCCTGAGCTTCCTCGCCGCGTATCCCGGCCCAGAGAAGAAGAGATCTGCGCGCCGGCGAATCCTGTCAGAAGTACAAGGGTATGTTCTAGATAATTGTTTAATGTTACTATAATAATCAATTAGTAATTATCTTTACATTGATGCTTTACTGTTTGTGTGTGAAGGGTAAGAATCCAGTGAGTCGGGGTGCGAAAGGTAAGAATCCAGCGCCCGTCCGGGGTCGCACCAGGACTTCTGAGGCGCCTAAAAATAAGCTCACACTGCCACAAAAACTTGTTAATGTTTTGGGGCCCAAGCAGATGAATCTCTACGACAAGATCATGTTGAAGTCATCTCAAACTAACAACTTCATGATGACGCTTCCAAAGTCGATGTTTCACTACGAAGAAGATATGATGACGGCAATCAACTTTGAGGACATCAGAGAGATGATGTGTGGAGATTATCTGAACATTAACATTATTCAAGCTTATCTAAAGTAAGTGTTCTTTCCTCATACTGTAAAAACATATAGAATAAGTATCTATGAAGTTGCATTGGCTAACTTTTTATAGTACATGTGATAAATAGATGTCTGCTTGAGAGATGTCTGAGAAGGGACATGACCTCCATTACTGCGGTGTGCCCGGAGCGTTTATCGTACGACTCAGTCACTAGGGACCCGGGGAGAGTTTGTGAATACATGATTCATTGCTTCCAATGTTGTTGATCAACATAATAAATTATTCATTCTAATGCCGTATCACCAACGTGAGTTCTAATATAAAATTACATACTAATTAGCTAACTTTTTTACCTTCATTTCTCATTTCATTTTGTATTTGACATTGTAGCCACCACTGGGCTTTGTTTATATTCTACGCTGCCACCGCTACTCTGCTCGTTCTAGATCCACTAGGGCAGTGGACAGAATTCAACACTGAAGACTTAATCAAAGAGTAAGTTTTTATTACTCCCTCCGTTCAATAATAACTGTCATTTTAGAAACTTGCACACTTATTAAGAAAAGTAGGACAATGACGCATGTGTCCCTACTTTTTACTTTTCCATTTAGATAATAATTACTTTTATATTGAATAGTAGGGGTAAAAGTGGAAAGAAGTGTGTCAAAAAGCTAGAATGACAAATATTTTTGAACAAGATTCACATTCTAAAACGACAGATATTAATTAACGGAGGGAGTACTATTTAATTGTTTGTAAGTTTTTTGAACCAAAATTAATGTACTTGTTCATTTTGCTAAACGCTTTTGTTAATATATGTAACAGTTGTTACAAAAAAACCCCTCAGGGAGAGTTTGGTGATTTGACCGTCAATTACATCAAGGTTTGGAATTCATGTATTTCATTCGTGCTGCTATTATCTTTGTACAATTGTTTTACATTTGTGAATTTTGGTGATTTAGTGCCCTACCCAAAAGGATTCTAAGAGTTACGGGTACTACGTGATGTGGTATATGTACGAGTTCTGCGGGTACTTCCCAAGTTTTAAGGATGATATGACAAGGTAATACGAACGCTGTCTTGTATTTAATTCTTTCGGCAGATTTTTTGTGTCTTTATCTTAATCTCATTATGGTTCCATTCCTTTTCTTGTTGCAGATTAAAGAGCATTATGCCAGATTCAAGACTTATGCTCCTGCCGACTTGTTACATGTCAGAGAGAGCATGGCAGCCATGTTTATGAGAATGGAGTGGTAGACTAGCTAGCTCTGATGCTGTAACATATTTTTTGTTAGTTGCTGCTCTGATTCTGTTAGTTGCTGCTGCAACAGATTATATTGTGTAACAAATTATATTTTTTGTTAGTTGCTCTGATTCTGTTTGTAATAAATTATGCTAGCTGCTGCTGTAACAGATTCTAGCTGTGTATTGAATGTTTCTGTTGCAATTGTGCGCAGAAATGAATTTGCAATTGTTATCTCTGTTGCAATTGTGTAACAGATTGATATGTTACAGATTTTCGATCTGGTGCTTTATTAGATGTTATCTCTGTTGCAATTGTGCGCAGAGAATGAATTTGTGTTGTTGGTATTTGATTCAGGGGGTTCAATTATGTGCAGTTTCTGCCCTCTGTTGCTTATCTGTTACAATTCTGTCTCTGTTGCAATTGTGTAGATTTGTAAAAAAAATTAAAAAAAATTACACTTTAGATTACGGTTCTAACAATAACCATAATCTAAAGTCCTTTGGGCGCGCGCGCCAAAAGACTTTAGATGACGGTTATTGCCAAAACCGTCATCTAAGTGTCGACTTTACATTACGGTTACTTGTAAAACCGTGATCTAAAGTCCTTTGGTTCGCGCGCGCTAAAGGACTTTAGATCACGGTTTTACAAATAACCGTAATGTAAAGTCAATGACACGCGGGCCGGAAAAGGGACTTTAATTACGGTTTTAAACCGTAATTAAAGAAACGCCATCTTTATTGACGCCCGCGTAGATTACGGTCCAGAACCGTAATTATACACGGTTTTGGACCGTAATTAATGGGTCGCGTTCCACCAGTGCACTTAGTACACTTCTACATTCTGTTTCTAACTATCCAAGTGTAGCCACCGGTCTCTTACCTTGACCATATCCGCTTCGGGTACCTGCACACTAAAAATGTTGCCCCTAGGGGCTCAGCTTACGCTGAATATGACTTTCGCATACCCCGCGTACTAGCGAGGGTATGCCGACCACTTGGGCGAATATATGCAATTCAGTTTATTCAAACATGCATGCATACATGCTCTTATACACAATACTTTACGCAAGGAATACACACATACACTTCAATACATACAAGGAGATTATACAAGTCCAACAATACTTACTTACCTTCTTCCGAAATGCACATTCACGATACATACACAATACATACTCATTACATACTCAATCCATACACAATACATACACAATACCCGGTACTTGTTAGCTTCATTTGTCCACCCGGGTTAATCGGGTGGAGATTAATCTTTTACTCGGGGTCAATGACTTACACCAGCCAAGACCGTTACTCATACAATACTTTACTTTACTTACTACTTACTCAAGTCAAGTCGTCGGGACCTCCGGAACAGGGACTACTCTGTCCCACCACCGGGATTTACTTGGTTCACTAATCCAGGATGCTACCCATTTAAGGGGTTTGGGCCGTGGACTAGTTTAAGAACCAGGAATCGGATCCAACCTCTTGTGTCTCCTCATCCTCACGCGTGGCCGAAACTATATCGGACTTCTACTCATTCCAATTTAATCAATACTTACGTTAGAAGTTAGGTGGTTAGGAATTAGTAGAAGTCATTCATTCAAGCCACATACACAAATACATTGCTCATATACACATCCATACAAAATACAATACAATACACAAGTACACTACAAGATTCAAATACACCTCATCATCATTCATATATTTCATGAATTATACAAACTAGTGTTCAAGACAATATACATCAAGAACAACCTAAGCAAGCACAAGTAGGTGCAATATAGTCCGATTCATGCATTTATCTTATTTAGGTTGTCAAATAAGCACACAAATCGGGGTAACCAGGTTAAGATACAGAGCATGAAGAAATCATACCTTTCACCGGGTTAACTTTACCGGGTGGTCTCACGTTCCTTGGCTCACACTTGTTCCTCGTGTCTTACTCTTGAACCACTATTTACATGTCACATGGTTCAATTAATATTAAGGTGTTACGGTATGTAAACTTATACTCCCGTACTTAACCCCATTAACCCATTGTTCTTTGGCTTTGTTTATGTGCTCTTAAACTCACAACTTCCTCAATCACTTCTCACACTTGTTACACTTCCTAAGACCTTTAAAGGTCACCAAACAACACCTTAACAACTCCTAAAACCAATACCATTCGATCCCCCATGCTTAGAACCCTTAAAAACATTTTCTGGGCATATTTGGGGGTGGTCCGGGTTTGTGTTTGGGGTTACAAACCCGGACCAATCTCGGTTTTCACTTTCTGGACAATTTCAGCTATGGTCCGGGTTTGTGTACCGGGATACAAACCCGGACCAACCTATTTTGTGAGTTTCTGGGACGTTTTTGGGGTGGTTCGGGTTTGTGTACTGGTTTGCAAACCCGGACCAACCCTGGAACTGTCAAAATTTACAGTTTTCCACCAGTTTTCAACCCCTAATTCACCTCTAATCATTTCCTAATCTTTCCACACATTTCCCACATGTTTAAACACCTCAAAACAAGCTCTAAAACTCTTCAAACCATTGGTTAATTCCCTACTCAAATCCTTGCCCAATTTCCACAATTTTTCTCCCTTACCGTAACAGGTTGTTCCCTTGTGCATTTCTCAATTCATTTTTGCAGTTTAGCACCTCCTACCATCTTACCAATTCATTATTGACCATAACCAATTCATTCCTAGGCAAGTGCATTAACTAAACCCAAGTCCAACGCTCATCTCCTAAGTCCTGCACTTGCTCTTTTCTAGTTTCTTTCCAAGGCATTTCCAAACCTATTTGCTACAGATTTTTACCTCCTTCCTCTAGTTCTCCAAATGCCATTTCAAGGCTATCACTCAACTCTAAACAACACTACAAACATAACCAACAATTTTAGGACACTTATTTCTCTACCAAAATTTTGCCATAACCTCCCCATAAACCCAACATAACCAAACTCATCTTTTATCACCAAAAGCAATCCTAAACTAGCCACACCCATACAAGGGTCCTACCAGCACACAAACTCAATTCAAAATTTACCAAATCACAATATAGCTCCAAAATCTTACTAAACCACAATATAACCACACACTCAAATCATTTGGCTCCAAGGCCCTCAATTCAAACCAACAATTTACAAGCTCTCTCAAAATCAACTAAACACATTATTTTTTTCATATTTCGGGTTCATTATTTAATTTAACCCATCCCAAATTCTTAAACAATCAAGATAGTTATTAAGGTAGTTTTCTTACCTTAAATTCACAAGTTCCTCTTTTAGTTCTCCTCTAGCTCCTCCTCTTCTCAAAATCGGTCAAGTGGGAATGGAGTTTCCAAACTCCCTCCCAACATTCAAGAAACACAAAATACATTCAATCAATTATTTAAACCCTTAGGAAATCTTAATTCAATGAAAGGGCTTAAAGCACATAGTTAGGGTTTACCTTTTTAAGCCTTTTAAGAGGGGCTTTCACCCATGAATCAAAGGGGAAACTCCACCACCATTGGAGAGTTGAATTGGAGCTCAAAATCAAGAAGAAAACAAGGTGTGAGAGAGGGCAAAATTGGCCAGCTCTACAAGGTGGAGAAAAATGAGGTTTTTCATGGAGATTTTTACCTTGTTTGAAAGAGGAGACTCCAAGCTTCAAAATGGTGTGCTTTTGTCTTCAAATGGGGAAAACCCATATGGATGAAGTTCAACCTTTTCGAATTTTGAAAAGATAGGATGATAGAGGAGGAGGAGAGGAAGAAGAATATGTGATTATTTTTGTGATTGGAGCTTGTATGAAGCTTGGGCATGGCATTGAAGTTGGAGTAGCCATTGGAGAAGAAGAAGAGAAATTGGCTTGGGAGGAAGATGGAGCCGGCTGGGGAGTAAGAAGGGAGGAAAGAGAAAAGAAAGAAAGAAATGAGAGGAGAGAGAGGGTGGGGGTACCTTTTTACTTTTTCTTTCTTTCTTTTCTTTTAGCTTATTAGGTGTGTGAGAGGGCTGTCTCACAATTAAAAACCGGTCCACATAACTGTTACAAGCTCCAAGCGTTTTTCGTCTTTTACAGAAAACACTCGTTAATTTACCCGGTTTAGCACTATTCACTAACCGGACCCGTTTTCTGGAATTTTCTCGTTTCTTTAATTTTAATGGCTATTAAGCTTCCATTAATGTTTATTTATAGTTATTTATTGAACTATAATTTTTACGGTTTCGTTTGGCCACTTAAAGTAACGTTTTCAGGTTTTCTCGAAAAATGTGCGCTAAAGCTTTATTAGCGTTTTATTACATTATTTGGATCCGTTTTCTTCGGAACTTGTTCCCATATATTATTTAGGCATTATTAAGCCTTTTAAATTCATTTAGTACCCTCTTTAAGGTTGTGTTTCTCCTAGGGTCACTTAACGCTCGTTTTAGCGTTTTTCGCTTTTTAAGCGTTTTTCTTGTTTCTTTTGGATTTATTTTCCTTACCAAGATTTATTAGGCACTAATAGGCCCTCAATATTATATTAGAGTAATTTAATCACCCTAATTAAGTTCGGGGTATTTCAGGTTGACTTCCAACAGGTAGGGGTGTCTAAACAGAAATGTCTTGCTTTCAAACCTACATTTTTGCACATATTTTTGAAAGTAGAACGAGCAAGTGGTGAGACTCTTAGCAACTGACATACATCTTAGAGATCACCACAATTTTTTTAAAAAGTTTTTCAGATACCACAAATTACTAACTCAAAACTTTTTGAGACCAAAATACCCCTACTTGTTAATAAACAAAGTTCACAGTACATAAATATTATTAATTCACAAGATACCACATTAAAAAGTAAAAAAATTATAAAATTTAAGTTTATAATTTGGTTAAAATTTGATAAAATAAAAAACCGCATGGATAATTAAAATTTTTGAAAAATATAAAAAAAACTATATATCGTTCAAAAGAGAAAACAACTTAATTAAAAATAAAAAATATTTAAAAGAATGATAATTTAAATTTTTATAATATTTTTACTCAAAGTATTTTTAGTAATGTAAAGTAGTAGTATTAAAAAATTAAATTGATACAATATAAATTATAAATTATCATTCTCTTTACTATTTTGTCTATTTTTAATCAAATTAGTGCTTCTCTAATATATTATACTTTTTATATTTATTTAGAGATTTTATGGTATTTTTTGTTTTTCAATTTTAACCCTTATATGAAGAACGTTAATTTTTACAGTTATTTTTTCAACATACGTTTATTATATAGGCTATAATACTCTTATCAAATTATTTAGCTTGTATATATAGTATATAATAGTTTTATATAATATCACTTTATATATATTTAATTCAAAAAAAATTAAAATATTATTAAATAATTTTTTAAAAAAGTAAGTAGCAAAAGCTAACTTTTTCTTATATATGGGTTAAAATTGAAAAAATAAAAAATATTGTATATATAATATAATAATAATAATATAATAAAATTTCTAAAAATATGAAGAACGATAAAAGATATAATTATATTAGAGAAGCTGCAAATTTGATTAAAATTGACAAAAATAGTAGATTAAAAAATATTATAAAAATTTGGATAATCATTCTCTTAACTATTTAGTATTTTTAATTTTTTTTATAATTTTATATTTTTTAGTAATTTTATAATTATATATTTGGTATTTTTAATTTTGTAAAATTTAAACCTATATATTAATTAATCTACAAATTTTTATTATTTTTTACTGTTTTTAATATATTTTAATAAATGTTGTGGTATCTTGTGAATCGAAAATATATTTGTGGTATACTGTGAACTATGTTTATAAACAACTAGGAGTATTTTGGTATTTTAAAAAAAAATTGTTAGTAATTTGTGATATCTGGTGAATTAGATTTATTTTTGGGAATTTTCACCAAATGCCCCTGAGGTTTAGCCGGTTTTCACAAAATACCCCTGCCTTTTCAGAATTAATATCATATACTCTCGAGGTTTCATTTTTAATACCAAATGCCCTTCCATCTATTTTCCCACTTGACGTCAGTTAACATTCACTTTTCTGCCCATTTTACCCTTGCCCATAGTTTTTATGTGATACCCCTGCGCTTTATAACTGATAGTTCTATGAAATACCCCTGCAATATTATAACGGCTAGTTAGTTTCACAGATATCCCCTCACCACATCTTTTTACCAGATGCCCCTGTATTTGACAACGGCTAGTTTTTGGCCTATAAATTCAGAAGAAATCAACACATTGACAACGACTAGTTTTTGGCCTATAAATTCAGAAGAAATCAACACATTGACAACGGCTAGTTTTTGTCCTATAAATTCAGAAGAAATCAACACATCGGTTGGTTTCATTCACAGATTCACAGTATGTCTTCCTCACAATCTTGCTATTCAGTCACTGCAGCTGTTGAAGGTAGAAAATGCAGATGTGGAAGAGAAGCTGAAGTGCTAGTTTCAGAAAAACACACTTCATCAGGAAGAATGTATTATAAATGTTTACATTGCAACAGATGGATAGATTGGGCAAAACCATAACTGATTTAACAAAATCCAGCAACACAACAACATCATATTCCCAGCCAGCAGTAGCTTCACATTCCCAACCAGCAAAGCTTAGAGGTAATTAAGCATGAGCTGATGAAGATCAAGGAGGAAGTGAAGGACTTGAAGATGCAAATTCAATGGGGGATGAGGGTAGCAGTAATTATATGCATGTTCTATGTATTATTGCTGCTGAAAATGTAAACAAAATGCAAGTATTGTAACAAAATCAGAAGTATAATAAAAAGATAGCTTTTCATATTCATTTCTTCACATAGTTCCAAAAACTTACACATTAAGCTGGGCAGTTTCTTAGTTCCACAGTATGTCCAAAAAGATACAAGTATGTTCCCCACTTCACAATATGTCCAAAAAACAGATTACTTTCCCACTTCACATCATGTCCAAATTCTCACTTCACATCATTTCAAAAAAAAAACAAATTACTTTCTCACTTCACATCATATCCAAAAAAGAGATTACTTTCCCACTTCACACCATGTCCAAAAAGAGATTACTTTCCCACTTCACACCATATGTCAAAAACAGATACTATTTTCCCACCAATCCAAAAAGAGACTACTACTAAATATCACAATCCAACATCCCAAATACCAAAAAAAAGTAGAACATGTACGTTTTACAGCTGAGGGGGTGGCTGTGTAACAGCACTCGAGTTAGGTGGGGCAGCACCACCTTCATCATTTTCAGCTGCTCCACCTTCATCATTTTCAGCTGCTCCACCTTCATCATTTTCAGCTTGATCATTATCACCAACCCCACCTTGATCATTATCACCAGCCCCAGCTTGATCATCTTCACCAACCCCACCTTGATCATTATCACCAGCCCCAGCTTGATCATCTTCACCAACCCCACCTTGATCATTATCACCGGACCCATCCTGATCATCTTCACCAGCCCCATCTTGATCATTATCACCAGCCCCATCTTGATCATCTTCACCAGCTCCACCTTTATTTTCACTGTCACCCCCCACGTTCACATTATTGGGCACTCCACTTTTATCATTATCAGTTGCTCTACCTTGATTTTCATTGTCATTATCCTGATCATCAGGCTATACTTGAAATTTTGAACCAGTGTACTTCATTTTAACATACCCCACTGTACTACCATCTTCGACTTCAACAATAGGCACCTCCATTCGTAATGGAATGTCCGTCAATATTTCTTCATCGTCTTTCAGTTCAGACTCACTATCAGATAACGAACCCAATGATCCTTCATAAACATCAGCAGTGGCTTTTCTTCTTCTTCTTCCCTTATCATGTTAGCCAATCTATCCAACTCAGAAGGATGGTCACTATCTTCAACATATATGACAATTTCAGAACCCCTATTACGATGATCTCTTATCACCTTTTTCAGTTTATTATCACTATCCACCTTAATCCTCTTTTTCTTTTTCTTCTGTCTGATTTCCCCCTCGTAGTATATCAACGGATTCACAGGAGGAGTACACTGCTGCTTTACTGCATTGTCATGTAGTTTGATTATCATCCAACATACAAACACATTCGTAATCATCCACCCTAACATCATAGGTCTCATGTTTGTGTTTCACAGTCAACCAGGCTCCATAATCATCACGCCTCATCTACATCCACAAATACAAAATCGAAGACAGTTAACCAACCAAAATAGAGCAATTTAATGGATACACTTAACTAGACAAAACTAGGAATCACAACCATATAAAAACCGCACACCCACAGAAAAATATTGAAGACAAACTAGAAAACAGAGAAACAATAAGATGGCTGTTGGGATGGCTCTAGAAGAAAATCAGAAACAACTACGTATGCTAAATCGCCACCACTAGAAGAAACCAGAAAAAAACCGCAATATGCTAAATCTACCGCTACCAGAAGAAAATCAGAAACGACAAATGCTAGCTTGAAATAGGGAGATTACCACATATACCTTGTTAGGATGGCTCTGTATCACACCTTAGATCAAACTGGCATCAAATCCCAAAGTGGTGTACGATTGTGGTGTATACGGCTTTTTTTGTGTGGGAGAACAAGAACATGCACATATGGGGAATGCGCTGGGAGAAGAAAATGGGAGTGAAGGCTTCGCTCCTCTCTGTATTTGCTAGCGATAAAGCACGCTGGAGAAGATTAAGCAAAGGTTTTGCTGCGATGGAATTCACAGAGGGAGAAGTCGCGCACTGGGAGAAGAACATGGTCGATTTGGGGTTTTTTTCCGGTTTAGGGTTTAGACAAGGGTAGATTATTAGAACGGGGTAAAAACTATGGGCAAGGGTAAAACGGACAGAAACAGTAATGTTAATGGACGTCGAGTGGGAAAATAGACGGAAGGGCATTTGGTATTAAAAATGAAACCTCGAAGGTATATGATATTAATTCTGAAAAGGTAGGGGTATTTTGTGAAAACCGGCTAAACCTCGGGGGCATTTGGTGAAAATTCCCTTTATTTTTTGTAGTATTTGAAAAACTTTTAAAAAACTGTGGTACTTTTGAGTGGTTACCTGTGAATTTTTCAAATAATTTTTTATATAATTTCTAAGCAATGTAGTGTACTGTGTTTTTAAATACATTTCTAGTTTGACATTGTAGAGCAAGGTAATAGGTGTGTTCCTAAGTATGGTTTGTTAGTGGCTGTAAGACCGAAAGGAGCGCACATCAGTAAGGTCATGGAGCTGATTCTTAGGTTTTGATGGATAATAATAATAATAGTCACTCTTAGAGGATGACAACGGTAAGTAAAGGTCAGCGTCATGAATCTGAATCAATAAAACGGTAATACGCTCAATAGACATCTCATCAACTAACCACAGAAAACACACCTGGTTGGAAACAAACGTTTGCTCCGGTCACATAATCCCTACTGCCGATTGGTGTATTAATGAATTGTAACTTCACTTTGCAGAAAGTTTGATACTAGACCAGGGTATGCAGAGCCAAGTAATTACCTCTTGGAGATCACCACAGCGTATGGTGTGGCCATGCGAAGATGGGCAGTGTACAGGTATATTTATCTGAAAATAAATACTGATAAAACAAGCTCGCAACACTTCTCTAATGGCAAGAGAAGTACACTTCAAACGTGAAAACTTTTGCCACAAAAACCTTTTTGTCAGGGTAATATCAACTACACCATCTTTAAATTCCATGTAGAGCACAATATCAAAGAGGGCCAAAGCCACTACAAGGAATTCATATCATGACGTAATCAACGCCAAAAAAAAGGTACAAAAGGTTAAAAAGAAAATGTCCCAGCTCACACAGCCAGAGATATTAAACACAGCTTCCAGTTGGCAGATCAGTAAGCTACACTTGAAAACTTTTTTCTGCTACTAGAACATCTTTTATATGCCACACGCCTGCATTGTATTCCTGTGACCCTGAGGCATTCATTCGTTGTGTTTTGCAAGTGATGCCCAATTTAGCACCCTCAGATCGAAGGCACAAAGCAATCCAGATGATTTGGAGGTGAAGGCAGATCCTATCCTTCTTCTTTCACAAACAACAATCCTTCATCATGGCTTGTGAACCTTGAAACCAAACACTCTTGGAACATAATTTTGAGCAGGCTTTTGAGGCTTCAGATGTGGGTATGTCATCTGGAATAGGTGGGGAAATGTTGTCCCAAAATAGGCACCATCAATGTCTGGTGGGATATTAGTTAAGAAAAACAGATGCATATGGTGGCATCAACAGTAAATCAAAATAAGCAAATCAAGTATCAGGGATCATGGTGTATAAGAAGTCCCCAAACAATACTCTATAAAGGCCTCAACAATAAAAATAATGCTCAACTACAAAACCACGTTGATGTGAGCTAGGTCATTTCACACCAATTGGGTCGGACATAATGTTCGTTCAACATATCAAAGTACTATTAGGTAATACATAGTGCAGCAGCTCACTGGGCAAATGAAAAGCCTGCAAGTCTACCAACTAATATAAAATCAATTCAGATAGCCACAACTAAGAGTCTCATTCTGGACCAAACATGTGTCAACCCAACAAACACATTTAACTAGCTTAAGGATGTTTTGAAACAGCAACATTGTGACCAGTTACAAAAAAAAAAAACAGTTAAAAGCAAGCCCATCAACCAGCCATTTTCACTTGAATAGCACTGACAGTTATAAATTGATGCAAATACCTCAGTGTGAGACAAGACAGTTTGGCTGGAGGAAAGAAAATGAAATCAGAAGGGATGTCGATCCATTTCCCACTTTTGGTCCCAAAATAATGAAACAAGGAAAGGAATTTTTTTCCCTAAGAAAAGAGGAGTGTGCTTTAGTCCCCTCCATTATTAAAAAAAGAAGACTCAACACAGATTTAGCAACCACTTTTACCCACTTCGAACTATTATTTGTTATTAAAAAATACTGAAGTCACATTAATTACATTCACATACAACAACCTAAGTGGACAACTCCCTTCCTTCAACATGCATTTACTTCATTTTGGCCATCTTCTTTTTCTCCTTTTCCATGCTGCTTGAGATGTTGACCAAGTTGTTTGTATGTTTATATGTTTACATCTTTTTGGATATACTATAAATGCGTATATTACAAATATTAAATATGTGCATTTATGCATTGTGTAATACTGACTTATCAAAATCCCCAGAATAATATTCATTATCAAAGTTTCATTTTGTTAGAGCAAGGTAAACAAAATAAGACAACTTGAGAGTAGTGATGATTTTTTAACTATACGGTGACGCGTTTGACAAAACTTCTAGATTATTCTGCAGAAAATAATTAGGACTGAATAGTATTTTCTTTTTGTTTCCCAAGCAAATGTAGGAAAGAAAAGTTTCTTTCTCATTTCATTCTGCAACGAAACCATCAATCCAGCAATTTACTTCATTTAATTTTCCCATCATCCATTCATAACTACATTTCCATTTCCTACCCTTTCCTGTTAACCAAATACCCCCTAACACAATAAACAGGGATCAGAGTTGGTAATATGCTAGATGGCAGAGTATGTAAGGTTAATTAACAAATGAACACAACATTTCAATGCAAAGAATGGGATGCAGGCTACATAATTTAGATATCAAGATAATCTACTACATGGCTACAACAACAGAATAGATCAGGCCATCACACATGTGAACAAAATAAACGACATATATAAAATAGCATGAATTTTATCCAGTTAGTAGAAATGAAAGCTACGGCCAAATTCGAGGAAAGGAAATATATATAAAAGTAAACAAAACTGCAAAGGATACTGCCTTGATATTTGGATCGAGGGTAGTAAACATCTTCACATTTGGGGCAATAGATCTTAACAGTACTCGAGCGTGGAATATCTGACTGTCCAACAGGGAGGCAAGGTTGTCCACAGCAATAAACTCTTGGACACCTCCCGAAATCATAGTTCTTATATTTCTCCAGCTGTATGTTCCAAGTCTCAGAAAATCAGAAAACTAAACTGTTCTCAAGATCAAGAGGCACTGTGAAGCGGAAAGAAGATCCTTACCATGGCAGCCATCCCTTTGCTGGTCAATATGTAGCGAGCATGAATTAAGCCATAGAGCATCTCAGCTGCAGATTCAACTAATTCATTCTGCTCCTCTGTAAGCATATCACCTAAAAATCAAAATCAGTACACAGGAGAAATTGAGTTCTAGCCAGAATTACCTAATTGTGTCCCTTTTCATATATCTATTCGAAACAGAAAGACAAATATCTGAAACCATCTTCTAGCAACTGCCAGATTCCATTGTTCAAACATTCTCCAGGAAGCTATATTTTATGAGCAGAAGTTATGCTCACCGTGAGATGTCTCAACATCTAGAATCAAATCCAGAGCATAATCATAATACGGGATTTGGCTGCTTAGCCCGCAGAGATTGAAATCATCTTGTATGTAATCATCATCAACTTCACAGAAAAACTCATTGCCCCTTAAATTGCAAAACCACGCAATCCAAGAAGTATCATCACCATCAGAACCACTAACGTCAGACTCTTCACTGTCTGTTTCAGATTCTGCAAGTTAATAGGACATCAGGATTAGATCAGACTTGCATCTACAAGTTACAGATGCTAAAACCAGCAGCCATCATGAAGCCAAGTAAAAGAAAGTGATAACTGCTACCCTGCCACCCCCACCTTTTAAGGAAAGGTCAGGTCAGCAAAAGACTTTTTATATAGCATAAGATGCATACAACCAGCTAAACTCCAACTAACTGCAGAATCTAAGAGAAATGTTACACCTATATACGATTATACATCAGTCTGAAACAAGTCAGAATACTTCCTATGCAATAAGAAAGAGAAACAAAAAGAAATCTATCTAATTCTAGTTTTAACTGCTCACTTAAGTGTACAAAAACTGTCACAGTGCTAGTTTTTGGTCATTAGGAAGTCCATATGCCACAGGTCTCATGTGCTAATCGCTAAGGCATGTATACATTAACATCGAATACTAATACTTCACCGGATCACAACATTTGTACAGATTCCAACCTTTATCCTTGCATCCGAATATGTGTTCCATGAATCTAACCAAACATTGCCTAGCACACGGTCATCTCAGAACTCCGCCAACAAGAAAATCATAATAGAACCACAAGTTTGCATCTTATCTATCAACTCATCCTTCAACGTGTCTGTATTCCTTATCCCAATTCAAAATACCAAATGTGATTTGTGCATTCCATATATCAGCTTAACCATCTAGTATTAGAACTTGACCTGGAAACATGTCCTGTCCCTCCTTCAGCAGTCAATTCCAAACTAGATAGAACAACGCATGAACTAAAACACACACTGGAAAGAGTGAAGAAGACATATAAATTGAGCTACCATCGGAGCATCTGTTCTTGGATAGGGAAACCGAGCGGGTGTCTCTTTGCTCGGGCGGCTGCCTCCCGGTTCCTCCGCCGCTGGTAATAATAGACTGTGCTGACAAACGTTCCCTCTCCCTGCCGTTAATCGGCCTAGAAGTGGAGGGTGACGCACGCTCCAAGTGCTTGTCCAACGCCTCGTTGATCCTCTTCCGATCCACAGGCCCCATATCCGCCTTCGATCCCCGCTCCTTATACATTATGTTTCAGATTCACGCACCAATAAATTGCCCCCCAAAAAGAGGCTCAAAGCTCAAACCGTCCGCTCCTCCTTAAATCGCATGATACACCCCGCAAGCAAATTGCCGAACCAAATGAAAGCTCTCTCCTTTTGGAGGTGCCCGGTCGAGAGTTAGGGTTTCAGCACGATGATTGATTCAAATTTAGACATGGATTAGGGGAGCGACACACATGAGATAGGGGAGAGAGAAAATAGGCTAGGGTTTTTAGGCAATCAAGGGCCAGACTCCAGAGGAAGCGCATAGAGACGGCAGACGATGTAAGGAAAGGGAGGGGAAAGGGGGGCGAGAGAACGCTAGGCTAAGCATCTCTCCTTTTGGTGGTTCTGTATTTGTTATTCAATTTCGATTTGTAAGTTATGGGTTTTGCTGGTCATTGGCGTCGAAAGTGCGAGACAGGGAAGTAGGGGACTGACGGACAAAAACCAAAAACAATTTTTTTTTTTTTTTTTGAAACCAAATGGATATATTGATTAAGAAAACAGTTTAGAACAAAGTTTGGAAGGTCAGACGCTTTCCAAGAGCAACAATGAAGTTGCGAGGTTCTAGCTAGAAAAGCTAGGTTGTGTGCGACTATATTGTGTGTACGTGAAACATAAAAGCAGGGTCGTCTCAATAAATTAGGGGCCCTGTACCAATTAAGTACATAGTTATAATATATAAAAATATGAAATTAAATATTAATTTAAAAATATTTGTTGTTTATTAATTAATAAATTATCTAATAAACACTTTTTGTTAAGTAATTTAATTTATTATATCTAAAATTAATAAATATTTAATTATGTGATATAATTTTTTAAAATAAAGTTATTATTCATTTGTATACATGTTTTTAACAAATATATTTGTTAAATTCTAGTTTTTAAAATTTATTTACCAATACCATATTATGATGGTAATATTGCATTTTAAAAAAATATAGTATAGAATTTAAATGTTTAATTTATGTATATATATATTTATGTTAGATTTTTTACTATAAATTACTTTATTGTTTTATATATATACGGTAATAAAATTCACTAGTAAAATGTCATATTTTTCTTTTATAAATTTTTACTTATCAATTTTTATATTAATTATTAATTAATTAACTATTACTAAAAAATTAACAAGACCCTTACAAAATGGGGCCCCTAGTAAGTGGGGGCCCGGTGCCGAGGCTCCAGTTGCACGCCCCATGAGCCGGCCCTGCATAAAAGCATTGAAAGTCGCTAAAACCGTGGAGGGCCGCCAATACTTCATCAAGGATCATCGTCGATTCCGTACTCAATGATGACGGAGCCGAACCACTTAGGTAACGGACCATTTGAAGGCAGTCGGCAAGAACTCTGACTTGAGCATGACCCTCCGAAAGAGCATGACGGATCGCAAACCGGAGCGCGAGGCACTCAGCTGTGGAGGGAAGGAGGCCTGCCTTAAAACCATGGACACCCACTGAGATGTGTGCCCCGCGGGACGTCGTCACAAAACCCAACCCCAGCCGCTGGTGTGTGTCGGCACTGCCATCAACTGAAAGTTCAATAAAGTCGGGGTGGTGCTGGCGATGATCTGCTAGCCGCTGAGCATCAGAAAAGGACGGCTGAGCGGTTTGAAGAAAACTCTCCCCCTGACACCATGCCCAAGCAAAAGGAACAGTGCTGGAATGAGCTGACTGACAGCGGGCAAACCACAAATGCCAGAGGAAAACAATAAGCTTGGTAAGGGAAACTGACGGTAGATTGCAACACTGGGATAGAAGCCAATCCGAAAAGGCTGAATCATCTGTCAAGGACAGCGGGGCCTGAAAAGCAGTTGTGAGCCAGTAGGGTCGGACGATCTTGCAACGGAGGAAACAATGAAACACGGTCTCTGGTCGGCCACAAAAAACACACAAAGGCGGGGTCGAATCGTGAATGCGCTTATGGATGGCCGCTTTGCAGGGGATGTAACCATGTAACAATTTCCAGGCAAAAAGGCGGATGCGAGGAGGAATATCACATTTCCGGAGTCGCCGACAGGCTGAGGCAACCAACGTGCGGTCACTAGGAGAGGCACTAGCTGAAGTGGTGAGATCTCGATCCGCGTGATAGGCCGAACGGGCTGTAAAAAGCCCAGAAAGGGTGAGGCCCCAGACTCGACTATCATGGGACGGCGGCGTCCCAAAAAGAGGGATGTGTTGAATTTCAGCAACATCCGCTGGGGGAAAACACTGGCGTAGCAGAGGCATGTCCCAAGAACGATGAGGTGTAATAAAATCAGCAACTGTGGATGTTTGAAGGCGGTGAGGTGGAAAGAGCCAGAGAAAAGGCTTCCCCCCGGCTTTGTAGGAATCCAACGTGAGGAAATAGAGGTGGTGGAGCCGTCAAAGATACGTCGACGCTGGCCGAATTCCACCAGATCGCGGACCCCCATTAAGGCTTTCCAAATGGGGCTAGAGGTTGAAGGCGGGACATGAGACCAAATGTCTGTCGTGGAAAAATAACGTGCATGATAGAAAGAACTTAAAAGGGACCCTGGTCGTTGGAGAGTATGCCACAGTTGCTTCGCCAAAAGTGCACGGTTGAAAGAAATAAGATCACGGAAACCCAAAACCACCGCTATTGATTGGGCGGCAAGCCACCAGGAACACCAATGAATGGAGTTCTTGGATTCGGTACCAGACCACCAAAAACGAGCAAACAACTTATGCAACTGTTTGAGAAAAGAGCGGGGTAAAGCCATGATGGACATGACATAAGTGGGAATCGCCTGAAGAATAGATTTAATAAGCACCCCTCGGCCAGCCTGGGAAACCTTTTTGCTCCAGGAGTGAGACGTTTGTAGACCCTATCTTTCAGAAACTTAAAAACTGACGAACGATTGCGGCCCACATTACTTGGGAAACCCAAGTAAAACCCCAAGTCGGACACCTGAGTGGCCCCTAAGGAGGTCGAAATGTCATGACGTAATGATGTGAGTAAACCCTTTGGAAAAAAGAGTGCAGACTTGTCATTGTTTATGCACTGACCAGATGATGAAGAAAACTCATGCAGGATGTGGCTCAGCGCCAAGGCATTAGGAACTGAAGTAGTGCCAAAAATCATACAGTCGTCAGCGAACAAAAGGTTGGTGATCTGCTGGGGGAGCCCTCGAACCTTGAAACCCGAGTACAGGCCAGTGTCTAAGGCCAGGGAGAGAGAGGAGGAGAGAACCTCCATGCAACAAATAAAGAGAAAGGGGGACAGGGGATCCCCCTGGCGAAGACCACGACCCGGGTGAAAAGTAGTGCCCGGATACCCATTGACAAGGACATCCATGGAGACTCTAGTAAAGCATTTGGAGATAAGAGCAACAAAGCGTGGGGGAAACCCCATGCTGCTGAGGACGTCAAAAAGAAAAGACCACTCCATCCTATCGAAAGCTTTGGACATATCTACTTTATAAGCAAAGAAACCACGTGCAGTGGCCTTGGAAGAACGAATGAGATGAAGTAACTCGTGAGCCAGAAGAACCTGATCTGTAATCATACGATCCCCTACAAAAGCACCCTACAAAACCAAAAACAAAATTAGAATCGAGGCTCGGACCTTTTTCACTAATTTTTTTTTGAAAAAGATGAGATAAATTGATATTAGGAACATAAAGTGCGTACAAAGACAGGGAAGTTAGAGGACTTCCAACAGCTCCCTAGCTTTTCTAACACGATATGTTAGGTTATGAGCTGGATGTTATTGAGCCTACTAACGTGGAACCATGCAACATCGGAAATAGGAGTTAAATGTGCCAAAGCAACATGAAGGAGATCCATTGTTCAATTATCCAGGCCCGTGGCTCGATAATCCGTGATGTAGTCAAAGACACGCTTGCAATCTGAGAGAAGACGGAAAATGTGAAAATCAAACTGCTTGGTAATATCAATTCCTAGAATTACGGCCTTTGTCTCCACCTGCGATGGTTCTAGGAAACCTGTGCCAGCCGTAACAACTGCACCTACAATTGAGCCTTCACGCATAGCCACGGCAGCGAGACCGAAACGACCAAATCTGTCAAGACTAGCATCAACCAAAATCTCGACCCAGTGAGCATTAGCGGAGTGATGGGTAGCCAAAGATGTCATAGTAGATGGTTGGATGAAGATAGCTTGAAACCAACCAGCCTCGAAAGTTCTAACCTGATGGTGAGTTAGTTGACAGTGGGCATACCAAAGCCTCTATAGGAGAGAAGTGATGATACCAAGGTCTAAGAGGGACATGGTAGCACAGGCTTGTGTGAACCAATCAATAAAACCAGCATTTGTGGAGACCAGGGATGGAAGCGGCACAGCTAGACGGTCCCAGTATTGTGACAGATGGACAGGTTAAAAAAATATGGGGCAAGGTTTCACAGCTGCCACACACAGGACACGATGTCAAATCAAGACGGTGCAATCGATGAGCCAATATATCCTTGCATGGAACTACGCCATGCAGAAGCTTCCATCCAAAACGCGGATACGAGGAGGCATATCCATCTTCCAAAGACGCTTAATGGCCATACCCTGTGGAGAACCAGACAAGGAGGACGTACTTGGTTGCACAGACCGGGAAAGGGCAACATCACAGTGATAGGCGGTTTTCACAAAATAGCTCCCAGAGGAAGTGAATCCCCAAATCCATTAGTCCTGTGATGGATTATCATTTGGAAGAGGCAGAGTTAGAATGTGTTGCACATCCTCTGGCTGAAAATTATCTTGAAGAAGCTGGACATTCCAGGCAGTTGGTGAAAACATCAAATCAGAAACTCTAGCATTCTGCAAATGTAACACCCCTACCGCTAATCCTTTACTTACCGTCTAATCGCCCTAATTATCCTACTACGTCGCAGCGGAAATACTACTACTACGGCGGGTGATACAACGCCGCTAACCGCCCATACGGCTAGCTAGGCTTACACTACCTACAGTCACGGTCTGATGGCTAAGTATACCGAGCTACTACATTACATACCAAATACAAAAGATAATATTCTTAAGTATTTAATTACATTCCTTTTCAATCTCCAAAAATTATGAGTTTCTACCAACTACTCATCTACATCATCTCAATATTCTTCCATTATCCAAAAGAGATGTACCCCATGGTACACCGGCTAACAAAAACCTACACCCGTGTACAACATAGTACACCTTTCACAATTCGTTAATTACAAACAAAAGAGAAATCAAACTTAAGCTCTTAGCCTTCACCCGTCTCGAGGACCTACATTATATTAAAAACATCGCCCCAAGGGGCTCAGCAAAAGCTGCGCATAAACTTCGCATATACCGCGTGCTAACTAGGTGTAACACCCCAACCGCTAATCCTTCCATTATCCTCTAATCAATCCCATACTTACCCTTCTCTCAGCGGAATACTTACCCACTCCCGGCGGGTGATACAACGCCATTAACCCTCCAAGGTTAACAAGGCTACTACTTACCGTTTCGGTCTGATGATTAGAATAAACAAAATACATACTACTTACTTTACAATACCAAATACTTAATTACATTTGATTACCGAGTATCCAAGTTATACGAATTACATTCCAATACTACTTCCCAAAGTGAGGAGGTTCTACATCCTCTCCCTACTTTCCAATCCAGAATTCAATATCCAAAAAGGTGTACCACATGGTACACCGGCTACTCAAAAAGGCCTTAGCCGTGTACAACTCAGTACACCGTTTCAATCCTACTAACTACCAAAAGAATCACATCCCGTCCTTACCCTTCCGTCACGCCTCGCGGGTACCTGCGGAGTAAAAACATTCCCCCGAGGGGGTCAGCTTACGCTGAACATGATAACCGCATACCCCGCATACTAGCGAGGGTACGCCAACTAATTGGTCGAATACATGCGGTTCGTTTCATTCATACATACATACATGCTTATTACAATACAATTCAATACATTCATTTCACCAAGCATACATACATACAACACATACAAGAAGTACAATACAAGTCATCCATTTATACTTACCGAATACTCACCGCATTACGGAGATACAATTCTCCAATACATACAAAGGTCTTGTTAGCCTCATTACACACCCGGGTTAATCGGGTGTTCAATACTCTTTTACTCCGGGTCAATGACTTACAATAGTCAAGACCATTACACATACAATACTTACTTCTTACATACTTTACTTCCAGTTAAGTCGGTATGACCTCCGGGCAGGATTACTACATCCCACCACCGGGCTTTAGGGTGGCCCACTAATCCAGGATGCTACCCATTCAAGGGAATTGGTCCAAGGAAAAGATTATAGCCAGGATTCGGATCCAACCTCTTGTGTTTCCTTATCCTCACGCGTGGCCGAAACTATATCGGGCTTCTACTCATTCCATTTTACTCATTACTCATGTTAGGAGTTAGATGGTTAGGAATTAGTAGAAGTCCATACTTACTTCCCATACATACATACAATACACAAGTACTCATACTTACACATACACTTCATTTCCATTCATACATTTCATGAATTATACAAACTAAATGTTCAAGAGCATAAACAAGAACAATATAGTTCAAACACAATTAAGTGCAATATAAGTCCGATTCGTGCATTTATCTTATTGGTGATCACATAGGCGCACAAATCGGGGTAACCAAGTTAGGATACAGGGCATGAAGAAATCATACCGTTCACCGTCGTAGGGTACTACCGGTTCCTTTGGAGCTCAACTATGGGATTCCTATACATACATGTAGTAGTATGATCAATAACCTATTATTGATCTACTTACTCCTTCATTGATACTTTCAATGTATACTTACTACTTCATTACTTTCGTACTTGGTTATAAAACCATTCTTTTCCTTATTACTTCTTAAGCTTGCTTCCTTACTCATTTACTTACTTCCTTACCATTACTACTTCATTAATGGTGTGTTACTACATATATATGCATATGTGTATATAGGCATATATATATGTATATATGATTACTATAATCATATAATTAAAACATTTTTTTTACTCGACTGGACTTGCGACCGACCTTGCAAGTCCGGTCCATCCCAGTAAGCTACATCGTGTGAAAATTCCAGGGCCGACCGACCTTGCAAGTTCGGTCCCAAGGTCGGTCCATTCCAGTAGGTTTCGTATTTGAAAATTTTAGCCCGACCGACCTTGCAAGTCCGGTCGCAAGGTCGGTCCATTCCAGTAGCTTGCATTACGGAATTTTTCTGGCCGACCGAACTTGCAAGTCCGGTCGCAAGTTCGGTCCATTCCAGAAGGTTTCAGACGGGAGAATTTTCTGGTCCGACCGAACTTGCAAGTCCGGTCGCAAGGTCGGTCGATTCCAGAAGCTTTCCCGTCTTTGTAAATCTGGGCTCGACCGACCTTGCAAGTTCGGTCCTAAGGTCGGTCCGGCCCAGTACCTCAGTTTTAAAATCTGTTTTTGGGTGTTTTCTTTACCCATTGTTTCCCCAATCTTTACCAATATTTTCCTACATGTTTACCACTCATTTAGATGTTCTAAATCACCTTAATCCATCTACCAAACTTACTACTCAAACCTTACATTCCCTTACACATTTTTCCTCATTTCATTTCAACACTTATACTAGTTTTCTTCACACTAATGCTGCAGATTTTTGTTTTCCTTCCTATGCTACAGATTTTCACCTTAGCCCTTATACTCCAATATTCCCTCAACTAATGCTACTCTTAGCATCTTAAATACATTAACTCTCAACCTAATTCCATCCCATTTACAAACTCATACTAAAATCTGTTACAAGCTACTAAACATCCCTTTTAAACTCTCCAAATACTTCCTCTTCTTAAACAACTTAAGTCCTCTCATTTCTACACAAAATTTGACATGGTCTCCCCTATATTTCTAACATTCTCCACACACTATTTCAGCTCACATAGTCATATTCTCACAACCTGTTTACTCAATACATTATACTCACATTTCAATACTACTACAACAACAATAAAATCCTGCACACATACACATACTACCCATGGTTTTCCCAAGCTTTTAAACTTCATTTAAAAACTTCAAAACTGTTTCAATACCATTACTCATTATACTACAACATACTCACTACTCATTACTCAATTCACTACTCATTTTACTACTTCCAAAACTGTTACAATGCACAATACAACTAGCCCAAGGTAAGAGGCTTTACCTTGTTCTTTCTAGTTTTCTTTCTTCTTTTTTCCTTCTCTTCCCTTCTTCTCCTTTGTTCTCGGTTCCAATGGGTTCACACACACAAAATGCTACAACCCATAACACATACACAATACCATTTAGCATTCATTTTATACTAACCCTAGAATTTAGGTTTTAGGGTTTAGAAAAGGATGTTACCTTCCAATGGGTGAATGAAGTTCTTGAATAGCAAAAGAACAAGATTCCTAGCCCAACAAGAGCCAAAATCGGCTGGAACAAAGAGGGCCAATAGTTCAAAAACTGAAAATCCTTATAATGCCAATGAGAGCTAGAAATGGAGGATTTTCGAAATTCTTTTTACCTCAAAGTAACAAGGAGGTGAAGGTGCTTCTAATGGTGGACTTGAATCTTCAAATGAGGAACACCCATAAAAACGAAAGTTGAGCTTTTGGATTTTTGAAAGGATGAAAATGTTCTCCTTTGCAAGGGGATTCCAATGGTATGGTTTTTATAATTTTTGGACAAGTATTGAGCTAGAACAAGAAGAGAGAAGGAGGGGTTTTGTGTGGGTTCTCAAGACTCCATGGTTGTCGCATGGAAGAAGAAAAGAAACAGAGAAAAGAGAGAATAGAGAGGAGGGCTACGTGAGAGGAAGAGGGGAGTGAGGAGAGAGAGTAATTTTTTTTTTTGCTTTTATTTACTTTGTTAGTCTTTTAGCACATAAGAAAGAAATAAAGAGAGGGAGGGAGAGAGCTGGCCGCCCCCTACACACACACACACTCTCATCTTTATTTTTATTTGCAAAGTGGACACACTTAGTTTGTTTATTTGCATTCTCTCCCCACAACTTCCCGGTTGTTACCGTTCTCACTAACCGGAACCCGTTTTCCGGAATTTTCTCGTTTAATTAATTTTCTTGGTTCTAAAGCTTCACTAATATTTATTAGTGACTATTTAGTTGACCAAAATTGTTACGAGTCTATTTGACCCGCTTAAAGTCACGTTTTCCCGGTTTCCTCGAAAAACGCGCTTTAAGGTTCGTTTATGCCTTTAACCCATTTTAAAGGTCCGTTTTCTTCGGGATTTGTTCCCTCGATTTTATTTAAGTGTAATTAAGCCTTTAAAAATATAATTAGCCTAATTAATCACTGTTTTTAATTACGGGGTATTTCACTAGGGTACACCGACTATTTAAGGTCGACTGTACATGCGGTTCATTATTTTCATACATACATGCTTTACATACAACATACAATCATATACAATACAATACACAATCCAAAACAGTAGTACAGTAGCACACACAATACTTACCTTCACAAGGGTTAGCCAAATTATGCATCCGGGTTAATCGGATGTCTTTTACTCTTTTACTCATTACACATTACTTCCTCTTACTTTACTTACTTACTTTACCATACTTGTTTACTCATTCTTACTTACTTACTTTTACTCATGTTAAGTCGGTATGACCTCCGGGTAGGGACTACACCATCCCATGTTGGGGTAAAAACCTAACGGCAAGTATACCGGTCGATTATAGCAAGTTTTCCTAGAAGTGTCCCTCCAGGTTATCGAATCCAAGGGAGGCAGCGTTTTAGTTTAATTGATATTTAAGAACAAATTAATAAAATAACTCAAGTAACAGGGGGGTTTTGTTTGTTTGGATTACTAAAGTATGAAACAAGAATGTAAATAAGAGCAAAGGTAACAAATGCAAGACAGTGGATAAAATAATAATGTTTTTGGTTTAATAAACAAGGGAAATTCCGGTTTACTACTCCTCCAAATTCTTCGGTTCCTTTCTCAGTGTGTTTACCAAAATTCAGATTAAAATCCTAGATCAGAAATATTCCACGTTCGGTCTCCCGCTCGGTGAAATCTAATTAACAGCTAATAAATTTTAACTCTCGTTACAAATTTACTAATTGCTAACAGCTTTAAGAATAATCCAGTTTAATGATCAGTTAATATCCTAGAGGAATTACCATCTCTAAATTAACCGGTACTGTTCCTGCTGTTTATTATCTACCGCAGTTCTCACTTATAAGCAGATAAACTGGTAAAATCAAGTAACTGGCCAAATCACAAGATTTATAAAAATAAATAAGGAACAATACTTCAATCTATTAAAATGGTAAATCACACAGATAATGGAACCTTGAATTTGGATTACATAGCAAACCGAAATTTATAAAAACTACTCAGCCATTGAAATGAAAATACTGTAAAAATATGTAAATAACGTTAAAGAAGAAAAGAAGAAGAAACTCTGTTTTAAGGCTCTTTGATGGAGTCTCTGTGCACAACCAGCAGTTTCCTCCGCTCAATCTCCAGATAATGGTGAAGTCCCCAGCTGCTTGTGTATTCCAGATTTCTGGAGATGTATGTGGTGTTTAATGGAAATGGTGATGGGACGTGAGAAATGAGATGGAAATGGATGGAGGGAGTATAATGGATGGGGAATGAAATGGTGTAAGTGAGAGAGGAGATATCCGATGGATATTGTCTGTCCTCAATGAATCAGATTGAGTTCTATAAATAGAACTCAGTACATAGCAGGTGGTGGACAGGAATGCTGGAATTGTGAGTGGAAAGGTGAGTGATGAGCTGAATTTAGGGAGGTGATTAGATTAGTGGAGTTTAGGAGATGAAAGTAGTCGCAGTGGAGGGCTGGTCTGGAAAGGGAGTACGGAGGTATAATGGAGATATGGGGCGGTGCAGTTTAATATGTAGCGAATAATTCTCTACTTTTCAAATTCGCGCGCTCCAGAAGTCTGATTTAGTAGTATGGTCCGAGACTTAAGTTTTGTATGAAGTCCCGGACCATAGTCTTGAAATGGCCGAGAGTTGCTCTGCATGTGTGGTCCGGGACTTAAGTTGTGTACAAGGTCCCGAACCATACTATAAATCCAGTCGAGAGTTCTTCTGATTTGTGGTCCGGGACTTAAGGTTTGTATAAAGTCCCGGACCATAGTGTTTAAACAGGTCGAGAATTCTTCTGATTTGTGGTCCGGGACTTAACTCCAGCCTCAAGTCCCGAACCATGCTTGCATTTAGTACGTGAGTTGTTGTCTTTGACTCAAATCAGGTTGTTTGATTTTCGAACATGTTTCTTTTGAGATCAAATACCTGAAAAAGCACACAAAAACCATAAAAGAAGATAATTGCAACAAGAAACATAAAAACACTTAACAGACAGGAATTTAGCAGTAAATGATAGCAAATGAGGTATCAAAAGACCTTGTAAAAATAGGTAAATTCCTGACTTATCATCCCACCACCGGGTTTTACTTGACTCACCAATCCAGGATGCTACCCATTTAAGGGGTTTGGGTCGTGGACCAGTTAAGAGTCAGGAATTGGAGCCAACCTCTTGTGAATCCGCCTCCTCACGCGTGGCCGAAACTATATCGGACTTCTACTTATTCCAATTTAATTACCAATTTATTAAGTTAGATTGGTTAGCTTGTTAGGAATCAGTTAGAAGTCCATCACAAAGTATCCGGTCACAACACAATACATCAAGCATACACACATTCATTATCATCCATACATTTCATGAATTATACAAACTATGATTTAAAGAAGATATGCAAACAAGGAACAATCTCATGATATTCACAGGTAAGCATACTATATCCGATTCGTGCGTTTATCTTATTTGGTGATCAATTAGCACACAACACACAAATCAGAGTAACCAAGGTAGCATACGGGGCATGAGAAGTTCATACCATTCACCGTTGTACTTGTATCCGACGTTCCTCCGGTGTTCACAATTCAAGTCCTATCACATACATACAATTGGGTGGTTAATTATCCTTATTTAACCTTACTAATTACTTTACTAACATTTCCTGGTTTATACTTACTAATTCATTGTTATTCCAATACATGTACTTAGGTTGCTTACTTAAAATTATTTTCTAAGCTTGTTTATAGCCTTAATGACCTTTAAACATCTTTAATTATGTCTTAATTATCTTATAATATCATTACCCATCCTTACCCTACCTTAGAATAGCTTTAAAATACATTCTGGAATGAAAATGGTGTGGTCCGGGTTGTTGTCCGGGTTTACATACCCGGACCACCACTTTGAAAAATCCCTCGGGTACGTTTTGTGTATGGTCCGGGTTTGTGTACTCCTTTACAAACCCGGACCACCAGTTTGTATATGTTACGGGTGTGTTTTTCGTATGGTCCGGGTTTGTGTACTCCTTTGCAAACCCGGACCACTTGTTTTGGTAACTTACAGGTATGATTTAGGGGTGATCCGGGTTAGTGTCCTAGTTTGTAAACCTGGACCACTCCTTTTGCATAACAATCTGTCGAGTTTTTATGCTGGTCCGGGTTTCTGTACTGGTACAAACCCGGACCAGTTGCAGTTTTACAATTTATTTAAGTTTTTGAACTTGTTTCAACTCTAAACTTCTACCAATCTCTTCCCTAATATTCCTACATATAACCTAGCATGTTTTGACATTGATTAAGCATTTTAAACTAACCTAATACAACCTATATCATTATTTGTTACATCAACTCACCTCACTGTAAGTTTTTCTCTTCTGTTACAATTTTCCTTCTCCAACTAATGCTACAAACTTTCCCATTCTTCTTCCCACTAGCTAAATGACTCTTAAACTAGCCTAACTTAGTTAAACAACTTCCAATACACCATTTACAACTCCACTCAACTACATCTCCGTTTCCTGTTACAACCCAAAGTGAAACATCTTATTCTTTTCTTCTCTGCAAACCTTTCTGTTCTTTCTTTTCTAACAGCACACAAGTCACTAAATTCCTAACCAAATTTTGACAGAGGTTCCCTACATTTCTAAGTGTTCTCACCACATACTTTGCACACTCAATACAGTACACAACCTGTTCAATATATGCATTATTCCCACACAACTTCCAACACTTACTGCACACTTAATATTTACACTTAGCACTTGTTTATTTGTTTTCAAAAGCTTCAAACTGCAAATATAATTAGCATTAACATACTCTATCCCTTTCCTACTGTTATAGTGGTTTAGACCATTACTAGAGCAATATACTTATACATACACAAACATTAAAATTGTACTGAAATACCCCAAAATAATAAAACATGGATTAAACATCTAATCACATGATTAAGGCCTAAACATGCCTTAAAAGTCAACTGAGAACAACAGTGGTCAACACAAAGCAAGATGTTGCACCCTTTGACTGTTTAGGGTAAATAAATACCCAAATGAACTACTTAGGACCTAAAAATTTTTCCTAAGCTTATTAACACATTACTAAACATATTACAATTGTTGACGACACTCCAACACAAAGAACAAGCATTTTCATGCTTCAAGGTCAAGTAGGGCAAAAATGTGCTCTAAGAATACCTTAAAGGTCTAATGACCTCTAAATGATATAAAATTGGATACCATGATCAAATATCATGTAAGGAACACAACAAAACTGTTCTCAATGAAACAGAGCTCAGAAACACCCTGCGACTCAAAATGTGCACTAAAATTCCTTAAAGCACGTTTTTTGTGTATGAGCTCTAAGATAATGACTTTTTGTCACTGTAAAGACTATATTAAGTTCTTTATAACATTAATGTGACATGATAGACTATATTATAAAGTCTAAATCAAAGTTTGAAAATAAAATCAAAATGGGCAATTTAGTATGAATAGTACCAAAAAAATAACATTTAAGTACCTAATATTAACTATGGTCAAAGTCACCCATTGACTTGACCAAGGGATGCCGACTTCATACAGCTGCCATGCCCATTCATTAAGCTACTTCCAATCAATTAACTAGCTAATTAAGTGACTCACCTATTACTATTCCTAAAGTAAGATTAAAATAACATTAATTAACTTATAAGCAAATTAAGCTTACCTTTCTTCATTTGCTGCATACCCAGCCGACACCAGCAGCCTTCAACCTCCCTTTGGCTTCTCCAAACCGTGGGTAACTCACCATTTTCAGAGATGAACACCAATTGATCTTGGTAAGCTAAATAAGCCTTTAAATGTTCATTCTCTTCACAATTCTTACCTCTTTCAATGGAGCAAAGCATCAACCATTTCCATCAATGTTCTTAGGTTGTTTTGGAGGTTAAATGGAGGGTATATCTCGGCATTAACAAGGGAAGAAGGTGGAGAAAGCTAATCTTGTTCATAAGGTATAAAAATGTGCTTTAAGCACATATCTTTTGATTCCCTTCAAATTCGGCTGTGAAACTTTGTTCCTAGCCTTATTATCTTCATCTTAACATACTTATTCAGTTGGTATATCAAGAGCTTCAAGGTATAGCCAGATCCAAGCCTAAAACACCATTTTAGGCATTTTAAACAAGGTAAAAATTAGCTATCTTCTAATCTGAGTTATACCAGTTTAAAGCTTGGTTTTAGTAGCTCTTTTGATACTCTTTAGCTACTGTAAAAACAGGCTGTGGAGCA
This sequence comes from Limonium bicolor, assembly GCA_023374045.1. Taxonomy (NCBI): domain Eukaryota; kingdom Viridiplantae; phylum Streptophyta; class Magnoliopsida; order Caryophyllales; family Plumbaginaceae; genus Limonium; species Limonium bicolor. Next base: position 145,063,698 of record CM041782.1, read on the forward strand.
CTTGTTCTTGCCTTGGTATTCTAAGGTAAATTTACCTTGAAAATTTACATTAAACACTTCTTATGGTTAGATCTTGCTTGGAGACTAATCATGCCTTAATTGCTGTTTGAAAACATGTAAATAATGCTGTGGAAATATTATCTCCAATCAGCCATGGCCAAACAAGGCTTATATTTGGCAAAAATAAGGTATAAATCACTTAAACCTACACTTGGTATATTAATATGTGTTTATACATATTTATATAAATGTGCCGTGAGTGAAAGGTATTATTAAGGTCTTATTTTGACCTTAGGCGATTAAGGAATGGTTTAGTAAATTTTATAACTAATTAATTAGCATAATTGTCAAATTTAAGATATTATGTGGAAAATTGGTAAATATTGAAAAGATATGGTAAGGGCCGAGAGTTTAATGCATTTTTGGGCATTTATGTGTAATTTATTTTATAAGCTAATGTTTGTAATAAGGCCATGTACTTTAGGCCATTTTATGTATGCATTTATAAGCTTTTATTTAAGTTTAGGTGATATATAATTATTACCGCAAGGAATTGGGGTCTTAGGTGTAATTAAATTAAATTTGGGGGCTATAAAAGGATATAGCCAAAATTTAGAGGTTTAAAGGAGTTTATATAAAAATTATAAGATTATATAAAGTTTTGGGGTTAAATGGTAATTTCTGAAAAGATATGGGCATAAACCGTAATTTGTGGAGATTAATGGTCAAGGAAATATTAAGGTGGTCAACCTTGACCATATGGTAGGTTTTGACCAAATTAAATAAGTTAGATAACTTATTTAAGGTTATATAATAAGATAAGTATTTTATTGTAACAATTTTATAACATATGTGGTATATATGTTATTACCGAAAATAAAGGGTGTATAATGATATTATAAACACCCATGGGCTATTAGGAATTTTTAGGAATTTATTGGGTTGATTTTGGAATTAAGATAAACTATATATGTATAATATATAGTTATTATGTCATTATGACACTTTGGAGAAATATATGTGGTGGAATTATAAATACCGAAAGTATATGGGTTAGTAAGGGTAATTATAACCCTTTGGTGAAATTTGGTGATTTTTAGAATTATATAAGAGTATTTATTAAGATATATGTATAATATATAGTTTTAATGAATTATTAAACTATATGTTATAAATTGGGCCAAATGGCAAATATATAATATATATTGAGGTCTGTTCGGTTATTAAATAAAATAACCATAGGTTATACCCTTTTTATAAGTTAGAAATGTTATATTAAATGGTATATATAACATGGTATAAATAATGGGGTGATTTTGTAAATAAAGGAAACTATGGTTTATGGAAAAGAATAAGGTTTAATATATGTGCCTATGCGGCAATATATAATAGTTTTGTATAAAAACTATAGGTTGTAAATTAAAGGAAATAAAAATATCATATTAAATGATATTAGTATATGGTATAACATTACATAATGTTATGTGGTCAAAATAGAATTTAAATAAATTCAAGGGCTGTACCGAAATATTAAAGGTTGGAAAATGAATTTTAGACTAAGGTCTATAATGTTATAAATGTTATAACAAATATATGGTTTAAATGGAATTAATATAAGTAAGGATATTCACATTAAATAATGTGATAAATTATAAATAAATGAGATTTATAAACTAAGGTATTTATTGATTAAACCTTATGAGTTGTAATTATACAACATAAAATGTTACATAATATTAGGATAATAATCTTAATATAAGTTGTATAATATAATACAACTAATGGGAATAATCATCTAAGGTAAGATGATAAAATGTAACATATAATATAAGAGTTTATTAAACTCACGGAATTTACCTATGTGGTAAATATATACATACACAAGAATAATGTATATAAGAATGAATATATAATATGGTTTGAAACCATATAATATAATGGTGGTGGTTATTTAAAAAAAATAGTTACAAACTATAAGTTATGAGCTTTTGGATGCAAATATTATTTGCTAAAGGTAATGGATTATATAATACGATGTATTATAATGGATGGTGGAAAAATAATACGATATAATATAATAATGCATGCATATATGCAACTATAGGTTATATACCTAAGTTCAATGATGGATAAGATTAAAGAAATATAACGAATTAAACTTAACAGTCGAAATATTTTGACATACGAGTTTTAGTAACAAAGCCGACCGGTTTAGAAAAACCCGTAACAATAACTGTAGAAATCCGGGGATGAATTGTCGGGGTTACTTGTTATTCGGAAATACCGGATGTAGTTAGTCATGGAGACTGACTTATAGTTTTAATACCGTTTAGATCATACTTCAGACAAGGACGCTTGATGAGCTAGTGGACTACACTGCGCATCCTAGGTCTTGGTGAACGGTATGTAAAGGGGTTTGATCCAAGTTGTCCTAAGGAAACTCCTTGGGCTCGGATTTGGTTGATATAACTTGTGTGTTATGTGTGTGGATACATGTATGTGTTTAAGTGTTACTGCATTAATTATTTATGCACGAGCGTCCTACGGGGTTTACACTACGTCGACTATAGATCGACTTATATAAACATACATATACATTAATGTGATAACATGACGGTTACTTAATATAATACCATAGTATTAATATTAAGTATATGGTAACCTAAGTAAAATACTTAGGGACGAGTCACGACATTGTCGGTCTCTAGAGCATGGATCTCGAACATGAATATAACCTAGATTACTTCTAGGTATGCGTGAGACCCATTGGGCAGCTAACTAATAATTATTCTCCATAAGACTAAGAGCATATCTTAAACATTATGAGAGCGAGATGGTATGAGTTGAGGTGAGGAATCCTGGTAGTTTACGAACTACTTGGTTGCGCAGTTGTGATCATTGAGGGGTACCCGATCGGGTTCCGCTCCAGGTTATACCCATACGAGCCCTATTTGGATCGTGGGTCAGGTGGCTACGACCTTTTCTATGGACGTCTTACGAGACATAAGAGAATAGTCAGGGGCCTCCGGACCTCTGGCGAAATGAGCACCTTTGTGTGTACGGGAGGACTACTGTCCATGGTGAGGTTATCGGGTTGTCTTAACATGACGCCCTACTGGTATTAATTAAACATGGTTGGATGGAGCCTACAAGGCTAAGGTAAATTAAATATGAAAACTGTACGCCACGGCGAATGTACATTGTACATTATTAACTATGGAAACTGTACGCTACGGTGATTGTACATTGTACATTATACTGTTATTATTTCGATACATTCGATATACAATTGTGGTTTGTGATATTAAATGAATGTTTGGATTGGATGGATGGTTGAATGTTTATGGATATTTGGATGGATGATTATGTATATAATACATTTATATTACAGTGTTGATTATAACTGTAAAATGGTAAAGCATGAAACCAATCTAATAATAAGATGGTTAAAATGACTAAGTGACCAATAGGGTCCAGACCCGGCATACTCAGCGTCTATCGCTGATACTACACCATTGCAGGTTGTTGATTATCGCCGAAGCCAAAGTGCGGGAACAGGGTAATTAGAGTTTATTTTAATTACCGCACAGGGAGTTTATTTGTATAACAATGAAGATGGTGAATTGTATTATGGTACTGTTATGTATATTCAGGTTTGGGTAGACGCTCACTTGTCAATGTTTATGGTCTGTGGACTTAGTATGATGTATAGGAGTTTTCTCGTTATCGCGGCGGTTAGCAGTTTGTTTATGTTGGAAGTTGGATGTAGTTTGGCTTCGTTGCTCGCATGGGCGAGTAATGGCCGGTGACACCCGAGTGAGTATTGTTATTGTTATTTATTTTTCCACTGTAAGACGTTTTATTTATTGCTACGTGAGAGATTATTACGTGATCGTGAAGAGGGGTGTTACATGTACAGAGGCTTCTCATTACCTTGGTTTTCTTGATTCCTTTTCCTTTTCTCTCCTTCTCCTTTACAAGCTCCTCTTTCCTTCTTTGTTTTCTTGATTTATTTAGGCCAAGCTACACCATGTAACAAGGCATAACACACACACACACACACACACACACACACACCAAACTAGTAAAATTTCTACGTAGGTTTTTAAACCCTAACTTATGAGAACTCATTTAAATCACTTAGGAAATCTTACCTTGAGCTTCTAATGGAGTTTTTGGGTAGAAAATGACAGTGCTTCAGCTCCTCTTTGAAATGCCAAAACCGGATGAGTAATGGAATAGAGGTGTTTCACGTGAGTTTTGGATTTTGCAAAGGAAAAGATGAAAAGAGGAGAACTTGGTCTTTTTTCTTCCCTTAGAACATGGAGAAGAAGATGGATCTTCAAATGGTGCTCCTCAAGCTCTAAAACGATTATACCCTCAAAAATGAAGTTGGAGGTTTTAGATTTTTGAAGGGTGTAGAACGATCTCCAAAGCGACATGAATTCAACGGTATAATTTTTGTAATGTTTGGAGGTGATTTAGGCTTTCAAATATGAGGAGGAAGGTGGGCTGCTGTGAGAGGATTCTCAAATCGCCATTAGTGGAATAGAGAGGAAGAAGAAGAGTGTTGGGCAGAGTAAAAACGTGAGAGAGAGTTTGTGAGGGAGGAGAGAGATTACTTTTTGCTTTTGTAACACCCCTACCGGTAATCACACCATTATCTTCTAACCCGTCTCGAATAACAACAACAACACAGCGGAAATTCCAACTCAACCGGGGGTGAAACAATGTCGTTAGTCACCCACGTGACTAACAAGGCCAATCCAAACACAAATACAACAATAAATACAATATCGGTCTGATGGGTCTTGTACCGAGTACACTAAATAAACGATATTTCCATTACTTAAACAATTCTCAAACTACATACAACCTTCAACCTCAATATATACAAATACAACCTCCATTCATTACTATACCGAGTTTCTACAATCATCAAGTCTATCCATGACCTTTCGGTCTTACAAATCCACCATGCAACCAATACAATTATTAATAACTACCCATGCTTATTCACAACCCAATCCTACTCTCGACTGGTGTCCGGCTTCATTGTACCTGTAAAATAAAAACATCGCCCCAAGGGGCTCAGCTTATGCTGCATATGACTTCCGCATACCCCGCGTACTAGCGAGGGTACGCCGACTAATTGGTCAAGAGCATGCGGTTCATTTTAATTCAAAAGCATGCATACATCATACATTATATATGTACATTCACAATCAAGTTCAACGTTGAACACAAGCCCTAACACACACATCAAGGGGGTTAGTTTAATATGTTCTTTACTTAGGCTTGGGGGTTTCTACCTCACTATGCCTTACTCATATGCTCATTGGCTTACCCGCTCTCTTGGGTACTCTTACTCACCGACTCAACAAGTTCTACAATACTCAACTCAATTCCTCACTACTCAAACACTCAAGTTCCCGATTCAATACTCAATACTCAAAGGCATCTTTTAAGTCTTAGCCACGACCTCCGGGCAGGGTCATACACAAGACCCACCACTGGGCTCACAAATACAAAAGGATCTATGAAATACCCCAAACCTTGATATGTGGTTTAAATATCAAATTATGGTATGTAAAGGCTAAAAAGTGCCTTAGTAACATCAGTGAACAATTTAAACCATAATAAATGCAATAAAGCATTAAGACACAGTTTGAGCAAAAACATGCTCTAAGCTATGAGTGAACTTGGTTAGGACCCAAAGAGCCTACCAAGACTTGATAACATTTAATTATGATTTAATAAGGCTAAATAAGTCCTTAAGAAACTTTGGTGGACAGTTAAACCAAATAAAACATAAGAAAACCTTAAAGTCAATATGAGCAAAAATGTGCTCTAAGCTTGGGATGAATGTGTATAAGACCTAATGGTCATACCTATACCTTATTTATATGTTAATGAACATATTAAATCAATTACTAAAGAAAACCAAGCTTGAAAACAAGTTAAAAACACAAAATGTGCTTTAAGGAGTCTTAAAGCACGTTTTTGAAAAATTGTCTTGTAAATGAGTTTGAATGGCTAAATGTCCATCATTACTCTTTAATTAACATGTGTACTATATAGTATCACATTTGGGTGGCCATATTAGTGGGAAATCAAAAATTTCACTTCTATGTGCCTTAGTTTGTGAATAGTAACTTTTATAAGCTAGTTTGTAACATATAATGTTATAAGTAATTAAATTGGTCAACAAAGACTAGTATACCCTCCTAGGCATAATGGTGGCCGGTTTTTGTAGTAGTGAGTCACCAAGTTGTAAAAGAAATCAAATAAGTAAAGTAAAACTTTAAGTAAAGTACTATTTGCTTTATAAGTTACAAATATCTCTTAAAAGCAAATTCTATCTCCATTCTTCCTTCTCTTCTCATTTCACACGGTCCCATTCTCCTTCTTCCTCCCTTCTTCTTGTTCTCTCTCGGTAATGCTACTACCACCATGGAAGTTCCAACTTTGAACACATGTAAAATCTTGCTCACTTGTTCAAATCAAAAACAAACACCACCATTCTCTTCCTCTCATCAAGCTCTTCATTCCTACCTTCTCAAAATTTGAAGATCACCATTTCGGTGCCATGGAGTTTCACCATTGATGGAGCTTGAGCCCATCTTTTCACATATTCATGCTCTCCTTTGCTTCTAGGTAAGGAAACTCAAAGAAAATCCATGTTTCCTCCATGTTTTCATGTTGTCCGAAAATTCACCTCACCATGGTGTATTTATCTTGCTTGTTTTAGCTTCATTTGAATCTTCCAAGGGCTAGGAGGAGTCCTCTCTTGATACTTATTCAAGTTCTCTTCCAATTCCAAGGTAAAACAATTACCTTAATGTGTTAAAACAATATGTGTAACTAGGGTTTACAATGAGATGAAGCATAATGCTTGGATACTCATTCTATTGTTTGTATAATGTTTAATAGTTGAAAAGGGACCAAATGCCCTACCGGTTTTACAAGGAAACAAGAAAGAAATTTGTGAGGAAAAAGAGGTAAACAAACTATCTCAATGTAGTTTAAATGCCTTAGGAAAATGAGCTTGATTTGCTTAATAAAATACCTAAGGAGCCAATGGCAAGTGACCTAGCAAAATGTTCTCAAGGAGACTAGTAAAAGAACATATGTATTGGTGTATGTATTCGCAGGTCAAAGGCATTATTTATGTGGGAAATTCAGTGTTTATGGGTTATGCAATTTAAGGGCCTAAGAGCCATGTTATTTAAGGGCCTAAGTGCCAAGCAATTTAAGTTATGCACTATATTGTGATGTAGTGCTTAATGTGTGAAGTTTGTGTATAAAAATGTGTTTGATGGATTTTAGGTGTTTTGAATGAAATAAGGTAAAAACCTAAGTGTTTGGATGTGAGTATATACAGGAGAAGCTATGGCCAAATTTGGAAAAATGTGTGAGAAGTTCTAAGTGTTTTAAGTGGTTTTGGTGAACTAGGAAGTGTTATAGGTGAATAAATGTTTACTTGAGAAGAAAACATGTGTTAAGGTGATTTAGAGTGATGCAAGGATTTAGGTGTTATCTTGGAAGTTCTAGGAATTCAATGTGTGTTTTGAGAGTGTATTGAAAAGTCTTGGAGAAGTTGTTTAAGGTTTAGGTAAGGTTGGTGTTCAAGGAGTAAGTGATGTTTAGGTATGATGTGAAAAAGGAGATTTAGTTAGTAAGAAAAGAAGTTGAGAGGTGATGATAAGGTGTAGAGGAAACACCTTGGTATTGTGGTCATTATAGGTGAAATGCCACCTAGAAAACATAAGGAGAAAACATTGTAAGTGTTAGGAGTTTTGGGAGATACAAGTAAGGCTTGGAATTAGTAGTTGTGAGTGTTTAGAATATCTAAGGTGTGTTTGAAGTGCCAAATGATGTTAGAACACATTAAGAGGTCTTAGGAGAAGTTTGGTGAAGATTTGGCAAAGTTTGGGTAAGATTAGAAGGCGACCGACCCAGGGGCCGACCCAGTTTTGGGTCGGTCGAGCCTCTGTTAAATGTTAGGGAAGTGTTCGGTGAAGGTCCGACCCAAAAGGGTGGGTCGGACATGGGTCGGTCGGTCAAGTTTCAAAGGAAGAAAATGTTCGCACATGGACCGACCCAGAATGGTGGGTCGGACGTGGGTCGGACGGGCATGATTATAAGGAAGTAAAAGGGTTCTGTAATGGACCGACCCAGATGTGGGTCGGACGGTGGGTCGGTCGGACCAAAAACATGGTTTAAGGTTATGAAATGATATGTGGTGATGGGGATTGGTAGGTAATGATGTTATAAGGATGTTAAGGACATGTAGGGGAGTTTTAATGACACCTAAGTGGGTTAAAAGTTGTATTAAAATGTGAGAGTAAAACAAGTTAAAAATGTTAAGTTATGTAACTAAGTTAACGGGGAAAAATTAAGCATCGACATTAAATGATCAAGCAAACCCCGATGTTAATGAAAAACGTGTGATGTTAACAGTTGTTCGAGAATTGCTCGAGGAACATAAATGGACAGGATAAGGGACTCCGGTGACAGGTATGGTTTTCTTGCAACCTGCGTCCTACCGGATTACACCGGCTTGTATGCCAAGTGTTTTTCTGTATGTTTGCCACGTTGTAAGATTAAACATGTAATGAGTTTACAGTAATTCATTTATGTGGCGTGTACAACTCCGATACCATTAACCTCGAAAGTGTTAACCTTAGTTAACTGAGTCTAGGATCACATGAGAGTTCGGTATTCGGAGTAAACGACCCGTACCATGGGACGTACTAACCACGACTATGCGTGTTAATTGTGTGATATGTGTATGTGAATGTAGGGATCTCCCTTGTATATTTAACCCGTTGTAATACTGTATGTGTTTATGTGATAGGCTCCATAGTGGAGGTTCTAACTAATATCTAAAGTAAGTATGTACTAACAGTAGTGAGGAATCCGGTTGGCCGGTCGCGCGTTGTTTGGGAGAGGGTATCCTTCCTAGCCTTACCCTTCTCTTTGTTAGGTTGTTTCCCTCACGGGTTATGATCTCCCATAGCTTACTCCAAAGCTTGGCTATTCTGACTTATGATCGGTTTAGGGGGAACATGTGTTTGTGTGGTGTGTTCGGGCCTCCAAACCCGAACCGCTTAACTTAAGTTACTCGTCCAACTATTTAGGACGGTAATGAGTTGTTGTGTTATTGTATAACGAGCTTATCATGAGACTGGCAACATTCTCTAGGCTCACCAGTGGTAAACACAATGTTGGGTCGGTTCCTAAGCGAACCATTCCCGTTGTGTTATGTGTTTGTTGTGTTGCAATATCCATTGCGGTATTATGTTGTGTACGTGGGAACGTGCAAAGTGTTGTTAGGTGTTGTATGTAGTGTATGTCATATGTTGTATAATGTAGAGTGTGTGGATCATGGATATGATTCCAAGTTTGTGAAAGGAGGCGTTTAAGGATAACCCGATTTAAGGGTATGTGTCGTCTATTAAGGAAGTAGCTCCATTGGAGGAGAAACACTCTAGGGATGATGAATACCATGGGTGACTTGTTATGTAGGATGTATTATCCGAATGATGAGCCCATTGAGGCGAAATGTTAAGTGTTGTGTGTTTATTGTCACATGCATGATTTAAATGTAATCAACTGCATGCTAAGACGACAATTAGTTGTGCGTGGCCCGGTAGTATGTGGGCTGCGGGATTACCATACCAGCAAAGGTGCTGAGCCCCTTGGGGCCACCCCTTTCTCTTCTTTTCCTATTTCAGGTACGAAGTGCTGGAAGCCGTTCGTGAGTAGGACGGGTAGTCATTGTACATGGGTAAACTTTAAGTGTATGTATACAGTAGGAGTAGTAAGACCGATATTGTTGTCGGCATCAGTTTATAATACTCGGTATAGTTGATAAGGTGTATGTTGTTGTTGTTGTTGTTAATGTAAAGGAATAACAATGTATAGTTGCTCGGGAATTTAGCCCATCAGACCGGTACAATGTATATGGATTAGCCTTGTTAGCCACGTGGGTGGCTTACGGCGTGTAACACCAACGAGTTAAGTAATGTGAAGAGGTTGTATTTCCGCTGCAGTTTATTGTAAGTGTGTAAATGTTGGATGGGGGTGTTACAAAAGTGGTATCAGAGCGAAGTATCGCTCTGATGACTGAATTACCGAGCCTAGGAGGAAGTACCGAGTTAGGATTTAAGTACTTGGGTTAAGGGTTGAGTGATAGCGTGAGAGATACGCTAGTTAGGAACTACCAGTGAATACTGGAAAACCTACTATACATCCTTCCCGCCCTCCACAATCCCTGTTATATACTTGGGAAACAACGCCAGAGAGATGAAAGTCCTCTCATACTCGGGAATACCCGATCTGGCTGTTATTAAATACCTCTAAGGGTACGGTGAACCTATCACACGGTAGATCCCGAAAACTGGGAATCCCGGAGACGGTCTCCATCTGAATAATGTTAACCGCATTTCATAGCAATGAATGAAGGATCTTGTGTATTGGAGAATAGAATTTCCGGCAACCTGGGTCGACATGCTAAGCAGTCGAGAATAACCAGCTTGCAACGCACCAACCGTGCAACAGGCAAGAAGTGGATTAGTAAAACCGAGACAAGTGTCTACGGGACCACAATTGTTAAGTAATACACCAACGGTATACCAACCGACAAAAGAACTACAACGTAGTACCCAAACAAGAGACAAGTCTCAGTAACCACGACAAGTGCGTGGAACGGGCTATAAGGAGGATACAATACTAAGACAAAGGGGTCTCCCAGAATGGGAAACACCCTAGTTGATGATTGTCATGTGAAGACAGTGAGAAGTCACCTAGAAGAGTTATTAACAAGACAGTAAGATCAGTGAGGGCCAACAAGGCCACTGATGACAGTATGGGTAAAAAGAATACCACAACTGGTATGTGTTAAACTGATAGCCAGTTAGCATGGCGCACTTGCCATAGCAAGTGCTGCTATAACAGGGCTGTTCGGGAAATCTATAACCACTACAAGTACTTAGTAAAGTACCACGAAGTTAAGTGTGAACATTATAACCATGGAAGGGCTTAACAGCCTGACCTTTGTAATTGGAAGTACACCAGTCAGCAAGAAGCTAGACCTGGTTAAGGTAAGAAGATGTTGTGAAACCATGAAAATTTTCTTTCAAACCCAGATTTATTCAAACCCTTTTCTTTTCAAACCAGATTTCTTTCAAACCAACACTTCTTCCAGCCTTCTTTTAAACCAAACCAGAAAACCAAGGACAGTTGACAAGGATACAACAATGGATAAACTTTCCCTCGATTAAGTTCGGGAAGCAGGGAATGAATATTGTCACGGGACAATATAAGGGAGTTGACAACAGAATACTTCACCTAGGCGTGTGACGGACACTACGAGTGTACCAACTGAATTGTGGGACGACCGCACTCCGATAGGAGCTTGTGGGCCTGACAGACCTACTTATGGGTTAATTGGGTAAGTAGTAATGTATCAGTATGATACCCCATATATGTATACGAGGAGAGTCCGAAACACGGGAAGTAGTCGACTCCGTCTACGGTCAGCAGTATAAATCAAACAAGAGCTAAGGAATTCAGTTAAGTTAGCAAGACTAAAAAGAGTCAGTGAATTCATTTTCAAGGAAATGTTTTAAGAGTCAGGAAGTGCGAAACGCACTAACTGTTATATAAAGACATCACATATGTCTTAAGGATCCTTAGGGATAAAACATGTTAGCTGGAATGGTGACCCAGCCTGTAAATGGCAAAGCAGATGCCTAATGTGGACACATTAATGTGCAACAAACGGGATGAAACTCCCAGAATGAGTACTTACACTACTATGAAATGTTGATCTTCACAGAAGAAGATAATAAGCCAATTAAGAACGCGAACGGCGTGGCTAACTCAATGTACCAATAAGTGTGAGCCAAATGTAAAAGCATAACTTAGCACACCCAGGAGCAATCCTTGAAGGGTGTTCGCATCAAAAGTGTTGCACGAAATGCATGACAGAAACACAAGGGTTGAAACTAACACCCAGTTTAGACATAAGTTGTCAGGAGACGGACTGACAATCCTAAAGGGCATCCCATGAGAAGGAAACGTGATGCAACGACTTGTCATGGAGCCCAATATAATATCCAAACCATGTAATATTGTACAGAGAAGTACATGTGTGTGGACAGCCTACAATGAGCCCAGCTCAAGGCAAATAAGGCTTATAAGCCATAAGCAAGATATGTTATATAAAATTAGATTGATTGCAGAAGTTTATGTATACAAGTAAATAGAGTGGTAAACGAACCACTGCATTAAGAGTGGGGATACCTCTCGATATTGTGAGACCGCAGGAGCGGTAGTTATGTAAATCAAGTTCAAGAAATATGTTAAGGATGGACGATGTTATTATTGAAAGAGAGCAGTTAGCTTAGTAGTATGTGTGTATAAAGTGAAACACCGAGCTGAATAATGCCGGCTTGTGACTCGAGTGATCCATGCTCAAAGAGTATTCAGTAGTCATCCAAAAGAATGACAAACCGTAATACGATTGATGTAAATACCATGTAAAGTTAGTGATATGTTATACAATGAGCACGGTGCGCAGTAAGCGACCGTTGTATAAGTATTGTTAAACGATAATGTAGCAGATAAGACCAGTTATGAGTTAAACTTAGTAGAGATGCAAGGTAAGCGATGTTAAACAAACTGAGCAATAAGCCAGTGGTAGGTACTGTGTGATGAGGAACTCAGTGTGAATTCCATGGCGAATCGCATAAGGGATTTACTGTCAAGAGTTTACGCCTTTGCACTCTGTATGACTGAGTGTTTTGGTATTGCACTTGCGCAGTAATGATCGAATGAGATAGCTAGGAATTGGAAACATGTTGATTGTGGACAAATAACGTTATGATGGCCGATGCATAGGAAATGCAAGACCGCACCAATAAAGAGTGCTTGTACAAAACCAAAGGTGGAGACATGATTAACAGTAAGTGACTACAGTAGCACTAACTGCCAATATCAGTATGGAATATACCACAAATGTTATAAATAGCTGAGAGAGCACTACACACTAAGTAGTAGCTCAATCTCAACCGACAGTAAGTCGGAAGAAGCAAGTCAATCATTGTGAAATACATAGTGGTATACACAGTAAATTGTAATGAAAGTGGATAGAAAGTGTATAACTCACCGAATTCGCTAACGGTAGGAGATACCACGCGTCGGTTGAGAAACCATTGTTACCAAGACAAAGGTGACAATTGGGGATGTACAATACAGTAAGAATAACAAAAGGGAGCAATTAAGCTCTACAGTTATTAGAGTTTCGCAGCAGAAACTAGTGAACCAGTGATTCAAATGTACAACGTGAATAACGAATATGAGTGGATGGCTAATTATTAACGCCTAGAAGCCTAACAGGCCAGAATCGAAACTAACTAAGAGTTTAAGCAACTCCGATGAGAATTCCTGGTTTAGGAACTAAACCGCCAATATGGTTGAGATCCTCTAATCAGAATCCGTTGTGTAATAGACCGCGTGGAAGTTAAAACACTTCACGACGGCAGAGCATTTAAGCAATGTTTAGTGATTGATTACGTGGGCGTAATCCCTTTTAAGGGGGGTAGAGCGCAAAACCACTTGGTGTATATTACCGTACAAGTGTACGTAGTGTATGTGATTGATATTGTGCATAGCACAAAATTATATTATTGTTATGATGATTGGTGTGTGTGTTATGTAAACATACACATTCATTCATGGTTTAATTGTGGTAATTGCGCACAGTAGATGCGAATACCATTGTAATAAGTGTGTGTATTTGTTAACAGTTGTGTGTGATTGTACAAGTGTGGGGAGTAGATAAACTCCCGGGGGAACAAAAGCCCCGACAGTGTATAAATGTAAAACCAGGTGTTGTATTTTGATAAAATACATGTGTACATATATAATACTTTATAGTGATGCATGAAAGGGTATGAACACCGACATAGAACTAGTGAGAATAAGATTCCCTAGGCAACATTGATTAAAGCGAATGGAAGTAATGATAGACGAAGTATCCTTTGGAGATGTTATGATCATGATTAGAATGATTTTTAAAAGATAGAAAATGAAATGAGGATTTATGATGCTTGAAAATGAAGTGGGAGGTGGAACTGATTTGCATGTGATCAAGGGAAGCCGAACACAAATTGGAGTGAAGGATAGTTCAACATGATGCTGATCACATCAGGGTTGGATGACTCTTGAAACTCCATATAAGTGGTCACGAATAACCACGTATAAAAGAAGCAAGAGCTTAAGTTGGACTTGGAGTTGTGTGTGTTTTCAAAAGGATTTTTAAATTGGTATTTATAAAACGTTGATGGATACTTACGTAATTAAAGTTCTTCTTACTAACCTCACAAAAAGAAATTTAAATTTAAGTGATTGTTTTAAACTCCCAAAGGCACGGGGACGGAAGGTGTCCATCGCGACCGGGTTCTACGGGATCATAGTGTATATCAAGGATATTTGATTGTATACATGCTCTGACATGTTGTGTGGTATGTGTAATGAATGTTGTTTTGACTTGGATTTCCTAAACGTGTATTTATACTATCAAGGCCTATGAGTCTTAAATGTGTGGTGTCACATAGACCTATGTGTCTAAGAGACTGTTATGTTACCAGGAACTATGTGTCCAAATGTTGTTATGTTACCTAAAACCAGTGAGTCAAAGGGGTGTTATGATGTGTAGGTGTTGTTAAGATACCCGGACCATAGAGTACGAGGTTATCATTGGATATGTTATGTTATGTGCGGATGTGAATGTGTTGCCCGGACCGTCAAGTCCGAGGTTGTGATGTAAAGTGTTGTTTGGTTAAGGAAGTTTATTTCAAGTGATTAACTGTGTTCAAATCTAATGATGTGTGAAAGTGCGAACTTCGAGGCGAAGTTTTCTTTTAAGGGGGGTAGATTGAAATACCCCAAACCTTGATATGTGGTTTAAATATCAAATTTGGATATGTAAAGGGCTAAAAAGTGCCTTAGTAAACATCAGTGAACAATTTAAAACCATAATAAATGCAATTAAAGCATTAAGACACAGTTTGAGCAAAAAACATGCTCTAAGCTATGAGTGAACTGGTTAGGACCCAAAGAGCCTACCAAGACTTGATAACATTTAATTATGATTTAATAAGGCTAAATAAGTCCCTTAAGAAATTGGTGGACAGTTAAAACCAAATAAAACATAAGAAAATACCTTAAAGTCAATATGAGCAAAAAATGTGCTTAAGCTTGGGATGAATGTGTATAAGACCTAATGGTCATACCTATAACCTTATTTATAGTTAATGAACATATTAAATCAATTACAAGAAAAACCAAGCTTGAAAACAAGTTAAAACACAAAATGTGCTTTAAGGAGTCTAAAGCACGTTTTGAAAAATTGTCTTGTCTTGTAAATGAGTTTTGAATGGCTAAATGTCCATCATTACTCTTTAATTAACATGTGTACTATATAGTATCAACATTTGGGTGGCCATATTAGTGGGAAATCAAAAATTTCACTTCTATGTGCCTTAGTTTGTGAATAGTAACTTTATAAGCTAGTTTGTAACATATAATGTTATAAGTAATTAAATTGGTCAACAAAGACTAGTATACCCTCCTAGGCATAATGGTGGCCGGTTTTTGTAGTAGTGAGTCACCAAAGTTGTAAAAGAATCAAATAAGTAAAGTAAAACTTTAAGTAAAGTACTATTTGCTTTATAAGTTACAAATATCTCTTAAAAGCAAATTCTATCTCCATTCTTCCTTCTTCTCTTCACACGGTCCCATTCTCCTTCTTCCTCCTTCTTCTGTTCTCTCTCGGTAATGCTACTACCACCATGGAAGTTCCAACTTTGAACACATGTAAAATCTTGCTCACTTGTTCAAATCAAAAAAAACAACACCATTCTCTTCCTCTCATCAAGCTCTTCATTCCTACCTTCTCAAAATTTGAAGATCACCATTCGGTGCCATGGAGTTTCACCATTGATGGAGCTTGAGCCCATCTTTTCACATATTCATGCTCTCCTTGCTTCTAGGTAAGGAAACTCAAAGAAAATCCATGTTTCCTCCATGTTTTCATGTGTCCGAAAATTCACCTCACCATGGTGTGTATTTATCTTGCTTGTTTTAGCTTCATTTGAATCTTCCAAGGGCTAGGAGGAGTCCTCTCTGATACTTATTCAAGTTCTCTTCAATTCCAAGGTTAAAACAATTACCTTAATGTGTTAAAACAAATATGTGTAACTAGGGTTTACAATGAGATGAAGCATAATGCTTGGATACTCATTCTATTGTTTGTATAATGTTTAATAGTTGAAAAGGGACCAAATGCCCTACCGGTTTTACAAAGGAAACAAGAAAGAAATTTGTGAGGAAAAAGAGGTAAACAACTATCTCAATGTAGTTTAAATGCCTTAGGAAAATGAGCTTGATTTGCTTAATTAAAATACCTAAGGAGCCAATGGCAAGTGACCTAGCAAAATGTTCTCAAGGAGACTAGTAAAAGAACATATGTATTGGTGGATGATTCGCAGGTCAAAGGCATTATTTATGTGGGAAATTCAGTGTTTATGGGTTATGCAATTTAAGGGCCTAAGAGCCATGTTATTTAAGGGCCTAAGTGCCAAGCAATTTAAGTTATGCACTATTTGTGATGTAGTGCTTAATGTGTGAAGTTTGTGTATAAAATGTGTTTGATGGATTTAGGTGTTTTGAAATGAAATAAGGTAAAAACCTAAGTGTTGGATGTGAGTATATACAGGAGAAGCTATGGCCAAATTTGGAAAAATGTGTGAGAAGTTCTAAGTGTTTTAAGTGGTTTTGGGAACTAGAAGTGTTATAGGTGAATAAATGTTTACTTGAGAAGAAAACATGTGTTAAGGTGATTTAGAGTGATGCAAGGATTTAGGTGTTATCTTGGAAGTTCTAGGAATTCAATGTGTTTGAGAGTGTATGAAAGTCTTGGAGAAGTTGTTAAGGTTTAGGTAAGGTTGGTGTTCAAGGAGTAAGTGATGTTTAGGTATGATGTGAAAAAGGAGATTTTAGTTAGTAAGAAAAGAAGTTGAGAGGTGATGATAAGGTGTAGAGGAAAACACCTTGGTAGGTGGTCATTATAGGTGGAAATGCCACTAGAAACATAAGGAGAAAACATTGTAAGTGTTAGGATTTTGTGGAGATACAAGTAAAGGCTTAAGGAATTAGGAAAATAGTTTTGTGAGTGTTAAGAATATCTTAAGGTGTGGTGTTTGAAGTGCCAATGATGTTAGAACACATTAAGAGGTCTTAGGAGAAGTTTGGTGAAGATTTGGCAAAGTTTGGGTAAGATTAGAAGGCGACCGAACCCAGGGGCCGACCCGTTTTGGGTCGGTCGAGCCTCTGTTAAATGTTAGGGAAGTGTTCGGTGAAGGTCCGACCCAAAAGGGTGGGTCGGACATGGGTCGGTCGGTCAAGTTTCAAAGGAAGGAAAATGTTCGCACATGGACCGACCAGAATGGTGGGTGGACGTGGGTCGGACGGGCATGATTATAAGGGAAGTAAAAGGGTTCTGTAATGGACCGACCAGATGTGGGTCGGACGGGGGTTCGTCGGACAAAAAACATGTTTAAGGTTGAAATGATATGTGGTGATGGGGATTGGTAGGGTAATGATGTTATAAGGATGTAAGGACATGTTAGGGGAGTTTTAATGACACCTAAGTGGGTTAAAAGTTGTATTAAAATGTGAGAGTAAAACAAGTTAAAAATGTTAAGTTATGTAACTAAGTTAACGGGAAAAATTAAGCATCGACATTAAATGATCAAGCAAACCCCGATGTTAATGAAAACACGTGATGTTAACAGTTGTTCGAGAATTGCTCGAGGAACATAAATGGACAGGATAAGTGGATCCGGTGACAGGTATGGTTTTCTTGCAACCTGCGTCCTACCGGATTACACCGGCTTGTATGCCAATGTGTTTTCTGTATGTTTGCCACGTTGTAGATTAAACATGTAATGAGTTTACAGTATTCATTTATGTGGCGTGTACAACTCCGATACCATTAACCTCGAAAGTGTTAACCTTAGTTAACTGAGTCTAGGATCACATGAGAGTTCGGTATTCGGAGTAAACGACCCGTACCATGGGACGTACTAACCACGGCTATGCGTGTGTGTAATTGTGTTAATTGTGATATGTGTATGTGAATGTAGGGATCTCCCTTGTATTTAACCCAGTTGTAATACTGTATGTGTTGTTATGTGATAGGCTCCATAGTGGGGTCTGGGTTCTAACTAATATCTAAAGTAAGTATGTACTAACAGTAGTGAGGAATCCGGTTTGGCCGGTCGCGAGTTGTTTGGGAGAGGGTATCCTTCCTAGCCTTACCCTTCTCTTTGTTATGGTTGTTTCCCTCACGGGTTATGATCTCCATTAGCTTACTCCAAAGCTTGGCTATTCTGACTTATGATCGGTTTAGGGGGAACATGTGTTTGTGTGGTTGTTCGGGCCTCCAAACCCGAACCGCCTTAACTTAAGTTACTCGTCCAACTATTAGGACGGTAATGAGTGTTGTTGTTATTGTATAACGAGCTTATCATGAGACTGGCAACATTCTCTAGGCTCACCAGTGTGTAAACAATGTTTGGGTCGGTTCCTAAGCGAACCATTCCCGTTGTGTTATGTTTGTTGTGTTGCAATTCCATTGCGGTATTATGTTGTGTACGTGGGAACGTGCAAAGTGTTGTTAGGTGTTGTATGTAGTGTATGTCATATGTTGTATAATGTAGAGTGTGTGGATCATGGATATGATTCCAAGTTTGTGAAAGGAGGCGTTTAAGGATAACCCGATTTAAGGGTATGTGTCGTCTATTAAGGAAGTAGCTCCATTGGAGGAGAAACACTCTAGGGATGATGAATACCAGGGTGACTTGTTTGTAGGATGTATTATCCGAATGATGAGCCCATTGAGGCGAAATGTTAAGTGTTGTGTGTTTATTGTCACATGCATGATTTAAATGTAATCAACTGCATGCTAAGACGACAATTAGTTGTGCGTGGCCCGGTAGTATGTGGGCTGCGGGATTACATACCAGCAAAGGTGCTGAGCCCCTTGGGGCCCCCTTTCTCTTCTTTTCCTATTTCAGGTACGAAGTGCTGGAAGCCGTTCGTGAGTAGGACGGGTAGTCATTGTACATGGGTAAACTTTAAGTGTATGTATACAGTAGGAGTAGTAAGACCGATATTGTTGTCGGCATCAGTTATAATACTCGGTATAGTTGATAAGGTGATGTTGTTGGTTGTTGTTGTTAATGTAAAGGAATAACAATGTATAGTTGCGTCGGAATTTAGCCCATCAGACGGTACAATGTATATGATTAGCCTTGTTAGCCACGTGGGTGGCTTACGGCGTGTAACACCAACGAGTTAAGTAATGTGAAGAGGTTGTATTTCCGCTGCAGTTAATTGTAAGTGTGTAAATGTTGGATGGGGTGTTACACGTAACCATTACCTTTGTTAGAAGTTCCTCTTAAAGCCAGTTAGCGTTTTCCAAAACATTCCACAAGTCAATCAGCCAAAATAACGTAGTACGAAAATCGTACAAAGCATTCCATAGAGTCCAAAACACAACAAGCTGAGTACGAGAAATCGTACAAAACATTCCATAAGTCCAAAACACCACAAGCTGAGTACGAGAAATCGTACAACAATAGTATCTGAATACGAGAAATCGTACCTGGGTAACGCTGTAGCAGTTCTAGTCAACTTGCGCAAACAATCAACAGTACTCTGAAGAATATTAAAGGTAATCTATCATCAATAACTCATACCCTAAGTCAAACTTAAATAGATTCCTCACTCTTATTTCTAAACCTCGATCGTCTTGTAAGCCCTTCGCTTAATTGTTAAGTATAGCCTTCGACTTGTTTTAGAATGTTGTATAGCCCAAGGGTGTAAGATCAAGGGATGTATTCTTTAACACTTATCAATTGTTCCACTCTTATCCACTTTACTAATACTTAACCGTAGTTCTCACATTAAACCTTATATTTAAGTGTATTTATATTACTCAATTAGTCTTAGAATCTCAATAATAACCCTTAAGCTCAATACCTTTATTCTTACTTTAGGACAGACATCGTATTATAACCTATGATGGATTTATCTTAGAATACTATACTATTATTCCATAAGGTAATGATTAGGTATTTTATCAATATTTACTAGATAATCCTTTATGATTAAGTCTTCCCCTTAACTTAATTAAGACCTACAACTGTATATCGAAATCATAGTGTCGAAGATGCATTTCATTACAACTTCATTGATCTTAGAATTTAGAGACAACTACTAGACTCAATTATTTTATCTTTACTTTAGAATGACTTAATATTATAACCATTTAATTATCTGTCTTAAGATGTTCAATTACTTCATCCCGAAACAACTATATTTAATTAACTCAAACCTTTCCAACTCTTTTACTTAGTATCCACAAAGTATATTATTCGCTTAATTATTACCTATATAATAAGGTGTTTTAAGATAACCCTTTTTATGTATCCTTACTTACATTTTAATTTCCCAAGTATTTGATTTTTACACACATTCTCTCCATAGAGTATGTATAATCCTTTTGTACTAAATTTTAATAAACTTATGTCTTAAATACATTTTATATTACTTACAAGACCAAAGGTTTCAAAGGAATAACTTAATAAATTAATTTCCTTTATTGTATTTTAGGATAAACATTATATCTCGACATAAGGTAAAATCTATCTAAGAACTAAATTCTGATTCATAAGTGAAATTGTTAATTATGTAATAAGATAATCTGTTCTGAAAATCCCCATACCTTATATTCAAATGACACATTAATATTTCCAGTGTTAAAAAGGAAAATCAATATAATCTCTTACGTAACCCAGTTTCATCTAATTAAAGGTTTAAAGATTTTAAGTATCTAATTTCTATTTATAAACCTTCTTATAAATTCTAACTACTAAATACATTACTTAATTATAAACTCACATCCTGAACATTGGTATTAAATGTATTTTATATGGCTTATCAAATTCAAGAACGTAAGGATTATTATTTAGATTAATTCCCCAATCATAGTTTAATTAGTTTTATATCATAATCCTTTTAATGATTTTATCACAAGATATTAAGTTATTACTCAATACTATAAATATTAAGAAATGATTAAATCTAGACTTATTTATCCTCTTCACATTTAGATGTAAAAGTAACTCATTTACTTTATTATTGTTTATATAATAAGAACATTTAAATTTAAAAGTCATTTTATTATCAATTAAATAATAAGATCTATTTGTGTAACACTTTATGTAAACTAATTACAAATATTCCTAAACTTCAACTTATTAATTTCTTAACCCAATTATAGATTTACATTGTGGTCACTGACTAAATATATACTTGTATTTTAATACTGTTATATAAATCCTAGAAATCCAAAGGTAACTAAAAACTCAGTTCATAACCATAAATAATACCACCTCATATAGTACTCTTATTAGTATATGTAGAGGTTTAGTTTAACTCATTAATTCCTTCATATTACATTTTCTATAAGGTATTTTATTCCTTTTATTTATTATATATATATATATATATATATATCCTTCCTATTTATTTCTCACAAGGAATGTTATTTCCTTTATCTATTTTTATTGTATTTATATATATATATATCTACATATATTAAGATTTATCCAGAACATTCTTCAAGAAATTCTATTGTATTTAATTATATTTAATATCTTTTAGACATATCCACAACTGATTTATGGTTTATAAAATAAAGTATTTCCCTTAGTTTTAGTTAAACATATTAGCTTCCATATATATAATAAATAAAATGTAGTTTAGTTAAATTCCTTGATTTAATATAAGTTTCTATTTATTTCTCTCATATAAATATATATAAATATATGTAACAATTTTTACCCCACTTAAAGTTAATACCCAAAATATTTATAAACATACTGTATTAAATGTAATTAGTCTTATTATATTTTCCCCAACCTATAAAGTTCATTAATCAACTACACTTTAATTTTTGATTACATTAAAAACCATATATTATAAGTTATTCTTATGAAAAACTCATGAACACAATTTTTAAAACCTTTTACCATTGCCCAAAAATTCCCAAATTTAATATACAGTAACTATAACATTTTAGACATATTATAAAATTTTGTTTCACAAAAATATCTTTTTAATTTAACCAAATAATTCCAGAAAACCCGTAACTTGTAAAAATCATAACTTATGTTTAAAAACTCCAAAATCATAATAATTTACATCAAAATAAACTAGATTAAATAAGGAATCTATGGTTAAAATTTCAAGTCAAAATACCTTCGGGAAGATATTTAAATTAACCCAACAAGTTAAGACTATTTACTGGAATTTATTAAAACCCTTATAAACTAAATTCTGGAACGTTTTAATCTCGGCCGTCCAGATATAACGACGATCGGACGGCCCTAAATCCCCGAGTTCTTCAGCGCAGAGTTAAACCCAGTCGAGTACTAAATCGACGATTCCTCACAATCTACAGAACGAAATCGCGTGATTCTTGTTTCTATGGATTCGTAATCAAATTTCGGTTCTATTGGTACCAATTTCCCCAATTATAATGCAGTATACCTCAAGTTTCGAATTCGATTAGAGAGTTAGGGTTTATATTCGCTACTGAACCCATTCGAAAACAATTTCCACAAATCCTCCTATTCTAACACGTAATTGACTAAATTAACACGTGGGTTAGATCGGAAATACCATTACGAACAGCAACAACGGAGAAATTTGATCGGAGACTCACCGGATTGTGCGAATTTGGTGAATTCGAAATCGGAAACTGGAAAAACGTTCGAGCTTGACCGTTTGGGTAGCCTACTTTGCGACTCTATAACTTGCGGTAAAAACGAGTTAGATAACGAGTAAGGGCTCATTGGAAAGAAGAAACGTAGATCTACGTATTGGTAGCAAGAACTAAACCTAACTCGCACCATACAGAAAGATATTGAAGCTAGAAGTTGCGAGTTTACCTTACGTTTTCTGGAAAGAAAACTGTGATTTTATGCTGTGATGAATTCGAAACTTTAGACACCTCTCTCTTACAAACGGTTTGGAATTGGCTTTGGTCATCAACATGAAAGTTATAGAGGGATTAGAGCTCTTCAAAACGAGCTAAAGAACATGGAATTTGGCTGAGAAACGAAGAAGTTATGGCTAGTCGAAGTTACCTGAATTCGAAGAGAAACTGGAAAACTGCAGTTTCGGTTTTGCAAGGTGGCTACTTTGGATCGAATTTCCGGCTGATGTATAATGAATTAGGGTATGTGTGAGTAATGGTTGGAAAGAGGAATTGTGGGAGAAGAGAGTGGTGAAGACGGCATGGAAAAATATTGAGTTATGTGAAAGTTATAGCCGTCTAAAGTTAGGGCTAGGAAGTGAAATCGGTTACGAAAATCACGGAAGGAAATCGGCTAAGTGTGGGCGACCCATTACAGAGTGACACGTGGCACTTCTTAAAATTTTGATTCAAAACTTCAATCTAGCATAACTTTGGCTAGGATGATCCGTTTTTGACGTTCTTTTTATCGATCTTCATGGTTTTTCATAACCTATTTATTGGTATAGGTTTCATGACCTGGTTTGACCATTCTCAAAAAGTCAACTCTAGCAAGGCTTAATAAGCTTTAAGGTTTATATAATTTTACTTTGACTTTTATGTTTCAAAACAATGTTCCAACTCTTTCTAAAATCTTTATAATATACTTGGAGTGTTTAGAAATTTTCCCAAGATTTATTGACTTATAAATCTTATTATTAAATTCATAATACTATATAATAATATATAATAATTAGGGTTAAATAGGAGAAAACCCCTAAATAAATTTCACAATTCCATATAATAATTTAATATTCATAATTCCATATAATAATTTAATACTTAATAGTATTATTAAAGGTTTAATAAAAGAAATCCCCTAAATTAATTTAAATTAATTTAGGGGTATTTCAGTATATCCCCCTTAAAAGAAACTTCGCCTCGAAGTTTAAGAAAATCAACTAGTAGGCACTCACACCGCTTCGGGTGTGCTAAGACAATAAAAGTTCCAATGAAATTCCATACCAAACCAATCCTTTATTTCCATCCATTTCCATAACAACATTCCACTCAAGATTACTCAAAATCAAACTGAATCAGGATATACCAAGATATAGCATGATGAAAATCAAAAGTCACATACTGAGTCATAATGCAAAAACCAAGCACATACAAACACCTCTCATTCTGCTAATACTGTTCTCCCTTTGCTAATAATGCAACGAGGCATAATCCGGATGAGATAACGAAGGAGGAGTATGCCAGCATATCCCCCTTAAAAGAGCTAAGGTACGCCCTCGTACCGCTACTAACGGCACATTCAAAGAATTCAACACCTTATTAACCAGCTTTGTTGAATTTTACTGCACCGTTGATTTATCCATGATCGTTATATATATGTATCTCTTGATTGTTATGTATTTGTATTTCCTTGGTAGTTATAAAATTTTACCTTATGATTATTATCCATTCATTTAATGACGGATACGAATTATATGTCCATATATGATCATTTATCATACCAATTATATTACCAAGCTATAACCCAGGTGTAACATACTTGAGTAGTTTAACATAATATTCCCGATCATTTAATAATCTTCAATAATCTTCCAAAATTTCTTCAAAGGTTTATTAGTCAACCATATGTTAAAACTTTATAAGATAAATATTTTCTGTGACTTTTCAAGTTTCAATAGTTTTTATAATTAACTATCGTATTTTAGATGATTCATTCAGTGTTTACTTTATAAATTTACTTATATATAACTTCACCCAAGGCAGAATTTTAGGAAGTTCTCCAAAATCTGATTCCTTTACCTTAAAATTTATATATTATATTTTTTTTAAGGTAGGGACTCTATATAAAATTTTAAGTCAAATGAGCTAGTCTAATGAAAACTCACTCACTCTTGGTAATTATTTTCTTAAGTTTGTTCTATGTAAGTATTCTCCTGATTATTAAATCTTAGTACTCCCTTAGATAATGGTGGCTTTTGGTAAATATCACTCTTAGTGTGTCTTTTAAAATTTTATACATGTATCATGTTAAACTTCCAAGTAACATGATGATTCCAGTCTTTAGTAACTCTCAAATTTTTTTTAAGATGCTCAATACTCAAGTATTTAAGGATCAATGATATTTAGTTTAGTATTACTCTTCTCTTCACTCAATCTTTAAGTAACTTCTTTTATTGATTTTTTTTATATAATCAACCAGGGGTGGATGTTGTATCTTGGAGTACCCAAACTTAATCCCCTTCCTCCATATATAGGTATTTTTCACCAAAGATTTAACTCAATAAACCCTTTACATTTATGAGTTTTAATACCGGATCTTAAGATACAAATTTTGATTTGTTCATTGTGGCTAGTAATGAAATATGCCTAGCTCAAGATTTCATGATGGTAACGTCTTACCACCACTTCCCCTCAAGTTCAACACAATCCATCACCTGCGTAGAAGATTATATACGGTTAGATGACAAGGCTTGTCTAGCCCCTAAACTTCTAGAAGTGGGTGTGCACCCCCACTACTTTCAGCCTAGGAGTTCGTCGCACCAGGCACTTCCCGTAGGGTGTTAGGTTTATGTGTTTTCTTTCTAAAGTTAACATAGAGTTGTAATGTGTTTTACAAGTTCAGATGTTGATCTTTTCTAATACGCTACTAGTTCTTGTTAGCTTAATAGTTTTCTAGACTTAAGATTTATCTTAAACATTATCTTTAGGTAATAAATTGATACCAAGTAATTCATGAGATTTATTTTCAAACTTTAAAGGAGTTGGAGTACTTTCACATAATATCAATAATAATTTAGTTATTTAAAGTTCTATTGTTTTCAACCAAAAGTATTCTTTACAATTCCAGGAATTTGTGTACTAGCTTTTAAAGGATTACATTTTTTTAGCAATGTATTCTCCATGAGCATGCTTTTGAAAAATAGCTTAATATTTGGTTTATCTCAACCAAAATCTTATCGTACTTAATATAGGATGTTCCAAACTTATATATATATATATATATTTTCTGTAGTTTATTGTTGGAACGGTATAACAACACATCACACTCAACAGACATTCACAAAAGGAAAGTGTGTAAAGGAATCATTCACAATTCCAAAAAGGGTTAGGAGTCGTGCCTTACTGGAGTCCTCACTTCCCAATTCTACCCCAGTTCCCCAGTTTTAAGTGCACCTATAATCTAAGTATTTCACTCGGCTTGTTTTCTCGGGTTCAGAGCGTAACTACGCTCTGATACCACTTTCTGTAACGCCCCTATTAACCATAAATACAGCGGAAATAAAACTCTAAGGCGATTACAGACCATCGGGTTCCAAACACCCGGCACCAAACCTCACCAATTACAACTTACAATCTACAAAAGCTACGGTCTGAACTCGAGAAAAACTTAACACAAACATAATAGAAATTAAACACATTAACTCTCCACAAAACCTAGTCCCATCCCAAACGCTCATTCTCTTCGTGGCCACCTGTAAATCAATTCGTACCTGCAAGATGAAACCAAGCAGCCCACCCCGAGGGGGTGAGTCAGTTCCCTGGAATGGAACTGGTACAATTCTCCAAAACAAATTTATAAAACATAACTCTTCAAAATAAACAGTAACATGAAAACAAACCCTTAAAAGTAAAACAGAGATAAAGCACTTCAAAACAATCAAGTTAAAGAGAAAAGAAAACAAGACAAAGATAGAGATAAAGAACTTCCAAACCAAGTCATCCACTTAAGTAGTCACACCACATAGTTAGTAAGCATCCATTGTTGATGTTAGAACCAATTCTGGTTAAGAAGAGAAAGACTTAAGTAGTCACAAAGGACCAGGAGTGACATTAATAACCATAACCCGTGGTAGACAGTTTATATCTCCACCATTTCAGAAGATGATTCCCATAGACCAAATATACTCAAGAGTGGAATAAATCAATTGGGAGAGATGGCCCCCACCGCCAGTCAGTTGCCACAAGGGCGAGGTAAACAGACCTCCGCTGTCAGTTGCCACAAAGGGCGAGGTAAACAGACCTCCGCTGTCAGTTGCCACAAAGGGCGAGGTAAACAGACCTCCGCTGTCAGTTGCCACAAAGGGCGAGGTATAGCAGACCTCCGCTGCCACCGACCCGTTCTCAGTCATCGGTGAAAAGTGTGTGCACCACTTAATATAAATAATCCATACTCAGTACCAAGATTAACATTTCCCATATTCCCATTAGATTATTAACTCCACAAGAGCAATACCAAAACACTCAGTCCTACAGAGTGTAGAGGCGTAAACCCTCAACAATTAATATCCAATAGAAAGAATCCATTCCAAATAAGGCTGACCAAACTCGACTCATGGATGAAACAATACCCATAGTCCAAAGGAAGAATTACCACAACCAGATATTTTCCTATATTCCCAGTCACCCCACTAGATCATTAACTGCACAGAGCAATACCAAAACACTCAGTCCTACAGAGTGCAGAAGCGTAAACCCTAAGCAGTCAATGTCTAACGGGACACCAAATAGAAGGAACCAATACCCAAGTGAGTTCCACATCCAAGGCTCAGTTAGTCACACAAGCTGAGTCAGTCACGCAACCATTACTTTGTTAGAAGTCCTCCTTAAAGCCAGTTAGCGTTTTCCAAAACATTCCACAAGTCAATCAGCCAAAATAACGTAGTACGAGAAATCGTACAAAGCATTCCATATAGAGTCCAAAACACAAAAGCTGAGTACGAGAAATCGTACAAAACATTCCAAAGTCCAAAACACCACAAGCGAGTACGAGAAATCGTACAAAATAGTATCTGAATACGAGAAATCGTACCTGGGTACATTTGTACGTGTAGCAGTTCTAGTCAACTTGCGCAAACAATCAACAGTACTCTGAAGAATATTAAAGGTAATCTATCATCAATAACTCATACCCTAAGTCAAACTTAAATAGATTCCTCACTCTTATTTCTAAACCTCGATCGTCTTGTAAGCCCTTCGCTTAATTGTTAAGTATAGCCTTCGACTTGTTTTAGAATGTTGTATAGCCCAAGGGTGTAAGATCAAGGGATGTATTTTTAACACTTATCAATTGTTCCACTCTTATCCACTTTACTAATACTTAACCGTAGTTCTCACATTAAAACCTTTATATTTTAAGTGTATTTATATTACTCAATTAGTCTTAGAATCTCAATAATAACCCTTAAGCTCAATACCTTTATTCTTACTTTAGGACAGACATCGTATTATAACCTATGATGGATTTATTAGAATACTAGACTATTATTCCATAAGGTAATGATTAGGTATTTTATCAATATTTACTAGATAATCCTTTATGATTAAGTCTTCCCCTTAACTTAATTAAGACCTACAAACTGTATATCGAAATCATAGTGTCGAAGATGCATTTCATTACAACTTCATTGATCTTAGAATTTAGAGACAACTACTAGACTCAATTATTTTATCTTTACTTTAGAATGACTTAATATTATAACCATTTAATTATCCTGTCTTAAGATGTTCAATTACTCTTCATCCCGAAACAACTATATTTAATTAACTCAAACCTTTCCAACTCTTTTACTTAGTATCCACAAAGTATATTATTCGCTTAATTATTACCTATATAATAAGGTGTTTTAAGATAACCCTTTTTATGTATCCTTACTTACATTTTAATTTCCCAAGTATTTGATTTTTACACACATTCTCTCCATAGAGTATGTATAATCCTTTTGTACTAAATTTTAATAAACTTATGTCTTAAATACATTTTATATTACTTACAAGACCAAAGGTTTCAAAGGAATAACTTAATAAATTAATTTCCTTTATTGTATTTTAGGATAAACATTATATCTCGACATAAGGTAAAATCTATCTAAGAACTAAATTCTGATTCATAAGTGAAATTGTTAATTATGTAATAAGATAATCTGTTCTGAAAATCCCCATACCTTATATTCAAATGACACATTATATTTCCAGTGTTAAAAAGGAAAATCAATATAATCTCTTACGTAACCCAGTTTCATCTAATTAAAGGTTTAAAGATTTTAAGTATCTAATTTCTATTTATAAACCTTCTTATAAATTCTAACTACTAAATACATTACTTAATTATAAACTCACATCCTGAACATTGGTATTAAATGTATTTTATATGGCTTATCAAATTCTAAGAACGTAAGGATTATTATTTAGATTAATTCCCCAATCATAGTTTAATTTAGTTTTATATCATAATCCTTTTAATGATTTTATCACAAGATATTAAGTTATTACTCAATACTATAAATATTAAGAAATGATTAAATCTAGACTTATTTATCCTCTTCACATTTAGATGTAAAAGTAACTCATTTACTTTATTATTGTTTATATAATAAGAACATTTAAATTAAAAGTATTTCATTCATTTTATTATCAATTAAATAATAAGATCTATTTGTGTAACACTTTATGTAAACTAATTACAAATATTCCTAAACTTCAACTTATTAATTTCTTAACCCAATTATAGATTTACATTGTGGTCACTGACTAAATATATACTTGTATTTTAATACTGTTAATATAAATCCTAGAAATCCAAAGGTAACTAAAAACTCAGTTCATAACCATAAAATAATACCACCTCATATAGTACTCTATTATTAGTATTATGTAGAGGTTTAGTTTAACTCATTAATTCCTTCATATTACATTTTCTATAAGGTATTTTATTCCTTTTATTTATTAATCTATATATATTATATATATATATATATATATCCTTCCTATTATATTTCTCACAAGGAATGTTATTTCCTTTATCTATTTTTATTGTATTTATATATATATATATCTACATATTAAGATTTATCCAGAACATTCTTCAAGAAATTCTATTGTATTTAATTATATTTAATATCTTTTAGACATATCCACAACTGATTTATGGTTTATAAAATAAAGTATTTCCCTTAGTTTTAGTTAAACATATTAGCTTCCATATTATATAATAAATAAAATGTAGTTTAGTTAAATTCCTTGATTTAATATAAGTTTCTATTTCTCTCAATAAATATATATATAAATATATGTAACAATTTTTACCCCACTTAAAGTTAATACCCAAAATATTTATAAACATACTGTATTAAATGTCAATTAGTCTTATTATATTTTCCCCAACCTATAAAGTTCATTAATCAACTACACTTTAATTTTTGATTACATTAAAAACCATATATTATAAGTTATTCTTATGAAAAACTCATGAACACAATTTTTAAAACCTTTTACCATTGCCCAAAAATTCCCAAATTTAATATACAGTAACTATAACATTTTAGACATATTATAAAAATTTTGTTTCACAAAAATATCTTTTTAATTTAACCAAATAATTCCAGAAAACCCGTAACTTGTAAAAATCATAACTTATGTTTAAAAACTCCAAAATCATAATAATTTACATCAAAATAAACTAGATTAAATAAGGAATCTATGGTTAAAATTTCAAGTCAAAATACCTTCGGGAAGATATTTAAATTAACCCAACAAGTTAAGACTATTTACTGGAATTTATTAAAACCCTTATAAACTAAATTCTGGAACGTTTTAATCTCGGCCGTCCAGATCTTATAACTACGATCGGACGGCCCTAAATCCCCGAGTTCTTCAGCGCAGAGTTAAACCCAGTCGAGTACTAAATCGACGATTCCTCACAATCTACAGAACGAAATCGCGTGATTCTTGTTTCTATGGATTCGTAATCAAATTTCGGTTCTATTGGTACCAATTTCCCCAATTATAATGCAGTATACCTCAAGTTTCGAATTCGATTAGAGAGTTAGGGTTTATATTCGCTACTGAACCCATTCGAAACAATTTCCACAAATCCTCCTATTCTAACACGTAATTGACTAAATTAACACGTGGGTTAGATCGGAAATACCATTACGAACAGCAACAACGGAGAAATTTGATCGGAGACTCACCGGATTGTGCGAATTTGGTGAATTCGAAATCGGAAACTGGAAAAACCGTTCGAGCTTGACCGTTTGGGTAGCCTACTTTGCGACTCTATAACTTGCGGTAAAAAACGAGTTAGATAACGAGTAAGGGCTCATTGGAAAGAAGAAACGTAGATCTACGTATTGGTAGCAAGAACTAAACCTAACTCGCACCATACAGAAAGATATTGAAGCTAGAAGTTGCGAGTTTACCTTACGTTTTCTGGAAAGAAAACTGTGATTTTATGCTGTGATGAATTCGAAACTTTAGACACCTCTCTCTTACAAACGGTTTGGAATTGGCTTTGGTCATCAACATGAAAGTTATAGAGGGATTAGAGCTCTTCAAAACGAGCTAAAGAACATGGAATTTGGCTGAGAAACGAAGAAGTTATGGCTAGTCGAAGTTACCTGAATTCGAAAGAGAAACTGGAAAACTGCAGTTTCGGTTTTGCAAGGTGGCTACGATTTTGGATCGAATTTCCGGCTGATGTATAATGAATTAGGGTATGTGTGAGATGAGTAATGGTTGGAAAGAGGAATTGTGGGAGAAGAGAGTGGTGAAGACGGCATGGAAAAATATTGAGTTATGTGAAAGTTATAGCCGTCTAAAGTTAGGGCTAGGAAGTGAAATCGGTTACGAAAATCAGGGAAGGAAATCGGCTAAGTGTGGGCGACCCATTACAGAGTGACACGTGGCACTTCTTAAAATTTTGATTCAAAACTTCAATCTAGCATAACTTTGGCTAGGATGATCCGTTTTTGACGTTCTTTTTATCGATCTTCATGGTTTTTCATAACCTATTTATTGGTATAGGTTTCATGACCTGGTTTGACCATTCTCAAAAAGTCAACTCTAGCAAGGCTTAATAAGCTTTAAGGTTTATATAATTTTACTTTGACTTTTATGTTTCAAAACAATGTTCCAACTCTTTCTAAAATCTTTATAATATACTTGGAGTGTTTAGAAATTTTCCCAAGATTTATTGACTTATAAATCTTATTATTAAATTCATAATACTATATAATAATATATAATTAGGGTTAAATAGGAGAAAACCCCTAAATAAATTTCACAATTCCATATAATAATTTAATATTCATAATTCCATATAATAATTTAATACTTAATAGTATTATTAAGGTTTAATAAAAGAAATCCCCTAAATTAATTTAAATTAATTTAGGGGTATTTCAGTATATCCCCCTTAAAAGAAACTTCGCCTCGAAGTTTAAAAAATCAACTAGTAGGCACTCACACCGCTTCGGGTGTGCTAAGACAATAAAAGTTCCAATGAAATTCCATACCAAACCAATCCTTTATTTCCATCCATTTCCAACAACATTCCACTCAAGATTACTCAAAATCAAACTGAATCAGGATATACCAAGATATAGCATGATGAAAATCAAAAGTCACATACTGAGTCATAATGCAAAAACCAAGCACATACAAACACCTCTCATTCTGCTAATACTGTTCTCCCTTTGCTAATAATGCAACGAGGCATAATCCGGATGAGATAACGAAGGAGGAGTATGCCAGCATATCCCCCTTAAAAGAGCTAAGGTACGCCCTCGTACCGCTACTAACGGCACATTCAAAGAATTCAACACCTTATTAACCAGCATTGTTGTGAATTTTACTGCACCGTTGATTTTATCCATGATCGTTACATATTATGTATCTCTTGATTGTTATGTATTTGTATTTCCTTGGTAGTTATAAAATTTTACCTTATGATTATTATCCATTCATTTAATGACGGATACGAATTATATGTCCATATATGATCATTTATCATCAATTATATTACCAAGCTATAACCCAGGTGTGTAACATACTTGAGTAGTTTAACATAATATTCCCGATCATTTAATAATCTTCAATAATCTTCCAAAATTTTCTTCAAAGGTTTATTAGTCAACCATATGTTAAAACTTTATAAGATAAATATTTTCTGTGACTTTTCAAGTTTCAATAGTTTTTATAATTAACTATCGTATTTTAGATGATTCATTCAGTGTTTACTTTATAACATTTACTTATTATATAACTTCACCCAAGGCAGAATTTTAGGAAGTTCTCCAAAATCTGATTCCTTTACCTTAAAATTTATATATTATATTTTTTTAAGGTAGGGACTCTATATAAAATTTTAAGTCAAATGAGCTAGTCTAATGAAAACTCACTCACTCTTGGTAATTATTTTTCTTAAATGTTTGTTCTATGTAAGTATTCTCTGATTATTAAATCTTAGTACTCCCTTAGATAATGGTGGCTTTTGGTAAATATCACTCTTAGTGTGTCTTTTAAAATTTTATACATGTATCATGTTAAACTTCCAAGTAACCATGAGAATTTCCAGTCTTTATGTAACTCTCAAATTTTTTTTTAAGATGCTCAATACTCAAGTATTTAAGGATCAATGATATTTAGTTTAGTATTACTCTTCTCTTCACTCAATCTTTAAGTAACTTCTTTTATTGATTTTTTTTATATAATCAACCAGGGGTGGATGTTGTATCTTGGAGTACCCAAACTTAATCCCCTTCCTCCATATATAGGTATTTTTCACCAAAGATTTAACTCAATAAACCCTTTACATTTATGAGTTTTAATACCGGATCTTAAGATACAAATTTTGATTTGTTCATTGTGGCTAGTAATGAAATATGCCTAGCTCAAGATTTCATGATGGTAACGTCTTACCACCACTTCCCCTCAAGTTCAACACAATCCATCACCTGCGTAGAAGATTTATACGGTTAGATGACAAGGCTTGTCTAGCCCCTAAACTTCTAGAAGTGGGTGTGCCCCCACTACTTTCAGCCTAGGAGTTCGTCGCACCAGGCACTTCCCGTAGGGTGTTAGGTTTATGTGTTTTCTTTCTAAAGTTAACATAGAGTTGTAATGTGTTTTACAAGTTCAGATGTTGATCTTTTCTAATACGCTACTAGTTCTTGTTAGCTTAATATTTTCTAGACTTAAGATTTATCTTAAACATTATCTTTAGGTAATAAATTGATACCAAGTAATTCATGAGATTTATTTTCAAACTTTAAAGGAGTTGGAGTACTTTCACATAATATCAATAATAATTTAGTTATTAAAGTTCTATTGTTTTCAACCAAAAGTATTCTTTACAATTCCAGGAATTTGTGTACTAGCTTTTAAAGGATTACATTTTTTAGCAATGTATTCTCCATGAGCATGCTTTTGAAAAATAGCTTAATATTTGGTTTATCTCAACCAAAATCTTATCGTACTTAATATAGGATGTTCCAAACTTATATATATATATATATATATATTTTTCTGTAGTTTATTGTTGGAACGGTATTATAACAACACATCACACTCAACAGACATTCACAAAAGGAAAGTGTGTAAAGGAATCATTCACAATTCCAAAAAGGGTTAGGAGTCGTGCCTTACTGGAGTCCTCACTTCCCAATTCTACCCCAGTTCCCCAGTTTTAAGTGCACCTATAATCTAAGTATTTCACTCGGCTTGTTTTCTCGGGTTCAGAGCGTAACTACGCTCTGATACCACTTTCTGTAACGCCCCTATTACCATAAATACAGCGGAAATAAAACTCTAAGGCGATTACAGACCATCGGGTTCCAAACACCCGGCACCAAACCTCACCAATTACAACTTACAATCTACAAAAGCTACGGTCTGAACTCGAGAAAAACTTAACACAAACATAATAGAAATTAAACACATTAACTCTCCACAAAACCTAGTCCCATCCCAAACGCTCATTCTCTTCGTGGCCACCTGTAAATCAATTCGTACCTGCAAGATGAAACCAAGCAGCCCACCCCGAGAGGGGTGAGTTCCCTGGAATGGAACTGGTACAATTCTCCAAAAACAAATTTATAAAACATAACTCTTCAAAATAAACAGTAACATGAAAACAAACCTTAAAAGTAAAACAGAGATAAAGCACTTCAAAACAATCAAGTTAAAGAGAAAGAAAACAAGACAAAGATAGAGATAAAGAACTTCCAAACCAAGTCATCCACTTAAGTAGTCACACCACATAGTTAGTAAGCATCCATTGTTGATGTTAGAACCAATTCTGGTTAAGAAGAGAAAGACTTAAGTAGTCACAAAGGACCAGGAGTGACATTAATAACCATAACCCGTGGTAGACAGTTTATATCTCCACCATTTCAGAAGATGATTCCCATAGACCAAATATACTCAAGAGTGGAATAAATCAATTGGGAGAGATGGCCCCACCGCCAGTCAGTTGCCACAAGGGCGAGGTAAACAGACCTCCGCTGTCAGTTGCCACAAAGGGCGAGGAGGTAAACAGACCTCCGCTGTCAGTTGCCACAAAGGGCGAGGTAAACAGACCTCCGCTGTCAGTTGCCACAAAGGGCGAGGTATAGCAGACCTCCGCTGCCACCGACCCGTTCTCAGTCATCGGTGAAAAGTGTGTGCACCACTTAATATAAATAATCCATACTCAGTACCAAGATTAACATTTCCCATATTCCCATTAGATTATTAACTCCACAAGAGCAATACCAAAACACTCAGTCCTACAGAGTGTAGAGGCGTAAACCCTCAACAATTAATATCCAATAGAAAGAATCCATTCCAAATAAGGCTGACCAAACTCGACTCATGGATGAAACAATACCCATAGTCCAAAGGAAGAATTACCACAACCAGATATTTTCCTATATTCCCAGTCACCCCACTAGATCATTAACTGCACAGAGCAATACCAAAACACTCAGTCCTACAGAGTGCAGAAGCGTAAACCCTAAGCAGTCAATGTCTAACGGGACACCAAATAGAAGGAACCAATACCCAAGTGAGTTCCACATCCAAGGCTCAGTTAGTCACACAAGCTGAGTCAGTCACGTAACCATTACCTTTGTTAGAAGTTCCTCTTAAAGCCAGTTAGCGTTTTCCAAAACATTCCACAAGTCAATCAGCCAAAACGTAGTACGAGAAATCGTACAAAGCATTCCATAGAGTCCAAAACACAACAAGCTGAGTACGAGAAATCGTACAAAACATTCCATAAAGTCCAAAACACCACAAGCTGAGTACGAGAAATCGTACAACAATAGTATCTGAATACGAGAAATCGTACCTGGGTAACGCTGTAGCAGTTCTAGTCAACTTGCGCAAACAATCAACAGTACTCTGAAGAATATTAAAGGTAATCTATCATCAATAACTCATACCCTAAGTCAAACTTAAATAGATTCCTCACTCTTATTTCTAAACCTCGATCGTCTTGTAAGCCCTTCGCTTAATTGTTAAGTATAGCCTTCGACTTGTTTTAGAATGTTGTATAACCCAAGGGTGTAAGATCAAGGGATGTATTCTTTTAACACTTATCAATTGTTCCACTCTTATCCACTTTACTAATACTTAACCGTAGTTCTCACATTAAAACCTTTATATTTTAAGTGTATTTATATTACTCAATTAGTCTTAGAATCTCAATAATAACCCTTAAGCTCAATACCTTTATTCTTACTTTAGGACAGACATCGTATTATAACCTATGATGGATTTATCTTAGAATACTATACTATTATTCCATAAGGTAATGATTAGGTATTTTATCAATATTTACTAGATAATCCTTTATGATTAAGTCTTCCCCTTAACTTAATTAAGACCTACAACTGTATATCGAAATCATAGTGTCGAAGATGCATTTCATTACAACTTCATTGATCTTAGAATTTAGAGACAACTACTAGACTCAATTATTTTATCTTTACTTTAGAATGACTTAATATTATAACCATTTAATTATCTGTCTTAAGATGTTCAATTACTCTTCATCCCGAAACAACTATATTTAATTAACTCAAACCTTTCCAACTCTTTTACTTAGTATCCACAAAGTATATTATTCGCTTAATTATTACCTATATAATAAGGTGTTTTAAGATAACCCTTTTTATGTATCCTTACTTACATTTTAATTTCCCAAGTATTTGATTTTTACACACATTCTCTCCATAGAGTATGTATAATCCTTTTGTACTAAATTTTAATAAACTTATGTCTTAAATACATTTTATATTACTTACAAGACCAAAGGTTTCAAAGGAATAACTTAATAAATTAATTTCCTTTATTGTATTTTAGGATAAACATTATATCTCGACATAAGGTAAAATCTATCTAAGAACTAAATTCTGATTCATAAGTGAAATTGTTAATTATGTAATAAGATAATCTGTTCTGAAAATCCCCATACCTTATATTCAAATGACACATTAATATTTCCAGTGTTAAAAAGGAAAATCAATATAATCTCTTACGTAACCCAGTTTCATCTAATTAAAGGTTTAAAGATTTTAAGTATCTAATTTCTATTTATAAACCTTCTTATAAATTCTAACTACTAAATACATTACTTAATTATAAACTCACATCCTGAACATTGGTATTAAATGTATTTTATATGGCTTATCAAATTCTAAGAACGTAAGGATTATTATTTAGATTAATTCCCCAATCATAGTTTAATTTAGTTTTATATCATAATCCTTTTAATGATTTTATCACAAGATATTAAGTTATTACTCAATACTATAAATATTAAGAAATGATTAAATCTAGACTTATTTATCCTCTTCACATTTAGATGTAAAAGTAACTCATTTACTTTATTATTGTTTATATAATAAGAACATTTAAATTTAAAAGTATTTCATTCATTTTATTATCAATTAAATAATAAGATCTATTTGTGTAACACTTTATGTAAACTAATTACAAATATTCCTAAACTTCAACTTATTAATTTCTTAACCCAATTATAGATTTACATTGTGGTCACTGACTAAATATATACTTGTATTTTAATACTGTTAATATAAATCCTAGAAATCCAAAGGTAACTAAAAACTCAGTTCATAACCATAAAATAATACCACCTCATATAGTACTCTATTATTAGTATTATGTAGAGGTTTAGTTTAACTCATTAATTCCTTCATATTACATTTCTATAAGGTATTTTATTCCTTTTATTTATTAATCGTATATATATATATATATATATATATCCTTCCTATTATATTTCTCACAAGGAATGTTATTTCCTTTATCTATTTTTATTGTATTTATATATATATATATCTACATATATAAGATTTATCCAGAACATTCTTCAAGAAATTCTATTGTATTTAATTATATTTAATATCTTTTAGACATATCCACAACTGATTTATGGTTTATAAAATAAAGTATTTCCCTTAGTTTTAGTTAAACATATTAGCTTCCATATTATATAATAAATAAAATGTAGTTTAGTTAAATTCCTTGATTTAATATAAGTTTCTATTTTATTTCTCTCATATAATATATATATAAATATGTAACAATTTTTACCCCACTTAAAGTTAATACCCAAAATATTTATAAACATACTGTATTAAATGTCAATTAGTCTTATTATTTTCCCCAACCTATAAAGTTCATTAATCAACTACACTTTAATTTTTGATTACATTAAAAACCATATATTATAAGTTATTCTTATGAAAAACTCATGAACACAATTTTTAAAACCTTTTACCATTGCCCAAAAATTCCCAAATTTAATATACAGTAACTATAACATTTTAGACATATTATAAAAATTTTGTTTCACAAAAATATCTTTTTAATTTAACCAAATAATTCCAGAAAACCCGTAACTTGTAAAAATCATAACTTATGTTTAAAAACTCCAAAATCATAATAATTTACATCAAAATAAACTAGATTAAATAAGGAATCTATGGTTAAAATTTCAAGTCAAAATACCTTCGGGAAGATATTTAAATTAACCCAACAAGTTAAGACTATTTACTGGAATTTATTAAAACCCTTATAAACTAAATTCTGGAACGTTTTAATCTCGGCCGTCCAGATCTTATAACTACGATCGGACGGCCCTAAATCCCCGAGTTCTTCAGCGCAGAGTTAAACCCAGTCGAGTACTAAATCGACGATTCCTCACAATCTACAGAACGAAATCGCGTGATTCTTGTTTCTATGGATTCGTAATCAAATTTCGGTTCTATTGGTACCAATTTCCCCAATTATAATGCAGTATACCTCAAGTTTCGAATTCGATTAGAGAGTTAGGGTTTATATTCGCTACTGAACCCATTCGAAAACAATTTCCACAAATCCTCCTATTCTAACACGTAATTGACTAAATTAACACGTGGGTTAGATCGGAAATACCATTACGAACAGCAACAACGGAGAAATTTGATCGGAGACTCACCGGATTGTGCGAATTTGGTGAATTCGAAATCGGAAACTGGAAAAACCGTTCGAGCTTGACCGTTTGGGTAGCCTACTTTGCGACTCTATAACTTGCGGTAAAAAACGAGTTAGATAACGAGTAAGGGCTCATTGGAAAGAAGAAACGTAGATCTACGTATTGGTAGCAAGAACTAAACCTAACTCGCACCATACAGAAAGATATTGAAGCTAGAAGTTGCGAGTTTACCTTACGTTTTCTGGAAAGAAAACTGTGATTTTATGCTGTGATGAATTCGAAACTTTAGACACCTCTCTCTTACAAACGGTTTGGAATTGGCTTTGGTCATCAACATGAAAGTTATAGAGGGATTAGAGCTCTTCAAAACGAGCTAAAGAACATGGAATTTGGCTGAGAAACGAAGAAGTTATGGCTAGTCGAAGTTACCTGAATTCGAAGAGAAACTGGAAAACTGCAGTTTCGGTTTTGCAAGGTGGCTACTTTGGATCGAATTTCCGGCTGATGTATAATGAATTAGGGTATGTGTGAGTAATGGTTGGAAAGAGGAATTGTGGGAGAAGAGAGTGGTGAAGACGGCATGGAAAAATTGAGTTATGTGAAAGTTATAGCCGTCTAAAGTTAGGGCTAGGAAGTGAAATCGGTTACGAAAATCAGGAAGGAAATCGGCTAAGTGTGGGCGACCCATTACAGAGTGACACGTGGCACTTCTTAAAATTTTGATTCAAAACTTCAATCTAGCATAACTTTGGCTAGGATGATCCGTTTTTGACGTTCTTTTTATCGATCTTCATGGTTTTTCATAACCTATTTATTGGTATAGGTTTCATGACCTGGTTTGACCATTCTCAAAAAGTCAACTCTAGCAAGGCTTAATAAGCTTTAAGGTTTATATAATTTTACTTTGACTTTTATGTTTCAAAACAATGTTCCAACTCTTTCTAAAATCTTTATAATATACTTGGAGTGTTTAGAAATTTTCCCAAGATTTATTGACTTATAAATCTTATTATTAAATTCATAATACTATATAATAATATAATAATTAGGGTTAAATAGGAGAAAACCTATTAAATAATAAAAACCTAAATAAATTTCACAATTCCATATAATAATTTAATATTCATAATTCCATATAATAATTTAATACTTAATAGTATTATTAAAGGTTTAATAAAAGAAATCCCCTAAATTAATTTAAATTAATTTAGGGGTATTTCAGTATATCCCCCTTAAAAGAAACTTCGCCTCGAAGTTTAAAAATCAACTAGTAGGCACTCACACCGCTTCGGGTGTGCTAAGACAATAAAAGTTCCAATGAAATTCCATACCAAACCAATCCTTTATTTCCATCCATTTCCATAACAACATTCCACTCAAGATTACTCAAAATCAAACTGAATCAGGATATACCAAGATATAGCATGATGAAAATCAAAAGTCACATACTGAGTCATAATGCAAAAACCAAGCACATACAAACACCTCTCATTCTGCTAATACTGTTCTCCCTTTGCTAATAATGCAACGAGGCATAATCCGGATGAGATAACGAAGGAGGAGTATGCCAGCATATCCCCCTTAAAAGAGCTAAGGTACGCCCTCGTACCGCTACTAACGGCACATTCAAAGAATTCAACACCTTATTAACCAGCATTGTTGAATTTTACTGCACCGTTGATTTTATCCATGATCGTTACATATATGTATCTCTTGATTGTTATGTATTTGTATTTCCTTGGTAGTTATAAAATTTTACCTTATGATTATTATCCATTCATTTAATGACGGATACGAATTATATGTCCATATATGATCATTTATCATACCAATTATATTACCAAGCTATAACCCAGGTGTAACATACTTGAGTAGTTTAACATAATATTCCCGATCATTTAATAATCTTCAATAATCTTCCAAAATTTTCTTCAAAGGTTTATTAGTCAACCATATGTTAAAACTTTATAAGATAAATATTTTCTGTGACTTTTCAAGTTTCAATAGTTTTTATAATTAACTATCGTATTTTAGATGATTCATTCAGTGTTTACTTTATAACATTTACTTATTATATAACTTCACCCAAGGCAGAATTTTAGGAAGTTCTCCAAAATCTGATTCCTTTACCTTAAAATTTATATATTATATTTTTTTAAGGTAGGGACTCTATATAAAATTTTAAGTCAAATGAGCTAGTCTAATGAAAACTCACTCACTCTTGGTAATTATTTTTCTTAAAGTTTTTCTATGTAAGTATTCTCCTGATTATTAAATCTTAGTACTCCCTTAGATAATGGTGGCTTTTGGTAAATATCACTCTTAGTGTGTCTTTTAAAATTTTATACATGTATCATGTTAAACTTCCAAGTAACCATGAGAATTTCCAGTCTTTATGTAACTCTCAAATTTTTTTTAAGATGCTCAATACTCAAGTATTTAAGGATCAATGATATTTAGTTTAGTATTACTCTTCTCTTCACTCAATCTTTAAGTAACTTCTTTTATTGATTTTTTTTATATAATCAACCAGGGGTGGATGTTGTATCTTGGAGTACCCAAACTTAATCCCCTTCCTCCATATATAGGTATTTTTCACCAAAGATTTAACTCAATAAACCCTTTACATTTATGAGTTTTAATACCGGATCTTAAGATACAAATTTTGATTTGTTCATTGTGGCTAGTAATGAAATATGCCTAGCTCAAGATTTCATGATGTACGTCTTACCACCACTTCCCCTCAAGTCTCCACAATCCATCACCTGTAGAAGATTATATACGGTTAGATGACAAGGCTTGTCTAGCCCTAAACTTCTAGAAGTGGGTGTGCACCCCCACTACTTTCAGCCTAGGAGTTCGTCGCACCAGGCACTTCCCATAGGGTGTTAGGTTTATTTGTTTTCTTTCTAAAGTAACATAGAGTTGTAATGTGTTTTACAAGTTCAGATGTTGATCTTTTCTAATACGCTACTAGTTCTTGTTAGCTTAATAGTTTTCTAGACTTAAG
The DNA here is from genome assembly GCA_023374045.1 of Limonium bicolor. Taxonomy (NCBI): domain Eukaryota; kingdom Viridiplantae; phylum Streptophyta; class Magnoliopsida; order Caryophyllales; family Plumbaginaceae; genus Limonium; species Limonium bicolor. Next base: position 145,106,148 of record CM041782.1, read on the forward strand.
ATTTATCTTAAACATTATCTTTAGGTAATAAATTGATACCAAGTATTCATGAGATTTATTTTCAAACTTTAAAGGAGTTGGAGTACTTTCACATAATATCAATAATAATTTAGTTATTTAAAGTTCTATTGTTTTCAACCAAAAGTATCTTTACAATTCCAGGAATTTGTGTACTAGCTTTTAAAGGATTACATTTTTTTAGCAATGTATTCTCCATGAGCATGCTTTTGAAAAATAGCTTAATATTTGGTTTATCTCAACCAAAATCTTATCGTACTTAATATAGGATGTTCCAAACTTATATATATATATATATATATTTTTTCTGTAGTTTATTGTTGGAACGGTATAACACACATCACACTCAACAGACATTCACAAAGGAAAGTGTGTAAAGGAATCATTCACAATTCCAAAAAGGGTTAGGAGTCGTGCCTTACTGGAGTCCTCACTTCCCAATTCTACCCCAGTTCCCCAGTTTTAAGTGCACCTATAATCTAAGTATTTCACTCGGCTGTTTTTCTCGGGTTCAGAGCGTAACTACGCTCTGATACCACTTTCTGTAACGCCCCTATTAACCATAAATACAGCGGAAATAAAACTCTAAGGCGATTACAGACCATCGGGTTCCAAAACCCGGCACCAAACCTCACCAATTACAACTTACAATCTACAAAAGCTACGGTCTGAACTCGAGAAAAACTTAACACAAACATAATAGAAATTAAACACATTAACTCTCCACAAAACCTAGTCCATCCCAAACGCTCATTCTCTTCGTGGCCACCTGTAAATCAATTCGTACCTGCAAGATGAACCAAGCAGCCCACCCCGAGAGGGGTGAGTCAGTTCCCTGGAATGGAACTGGTACAATTCTCCAAAACAAATTTATAAAACATAACTCTTCAAAATAAACAGTAACATGAAAACAAACCCTTAAAAGTAAAACAGAGATAAAGCACTTCAAAACAATCAAGTTAAAGAGAAAAGAAAACAAGACAAAGATAGAGATAAAGAACTTCCAAACCAAGTCATCCACTTAAGTAGTCACACCACATATAGTTGTAAGCATCCATTGTTGATGTTAGAACCAATTCTGGTTAAGAAGAGAAAGACTTAAGTAGTCACAAAGGACCAGGAGTGACATTAATAACCATAACCCGTGGTAGACAGTTTATATCTCCACCATTTCAGAAGATGATTCCCATAGACCAAATATACTCAAGAGTGGAATAAATCAATTGGGAGAGATGGCCCCCACCGCCAGTCAGTTGCCACAAGGGCGAGGTAAACAGACCTCCGCTGTCAGTTGCCACAAAGGGCGAGGTAAACAGACCTCCGCTGTCAGTTGCCACAAAGGGCGAGGTAAACAGACCTCCGCTGTCAGTTGCCACAAAGGGCGAGGTATAGCAGACCTCCGCTGCCACCGACCCGTTCTCAGTCATCGGTGAAAAGTGTGTGCACCACTTAATATAAATAATCCATACTCAGTACCAAGAATTAACATTTCCCATATTCCCATTAGATTATTAACTCCACAAGACCAATACCAAAACACTCAGTCCTACAGAGTGTAGAGGCGTAAACCCTCAACAATTAATATCCAATAGAAAGAATCCATTCCAAATAAGGCTGACCAAACTCGACTCATGGATGAAACAATACCCATAGTCCAAGGAAGAATTACCACAACCAGATATTTTCCTATATTCCCGTCACCCCACTAGATCATTAACTGCACAGAGCAATACCAAAACACTCAGTCCTACAGAGTGCAGAAGCGTAAACCCTAAGCAGTCAATGTCTAACGGACACCAAATAGAAGGAACCAATACCCAAGTGAGTTCCACATCCAAGGCTCAGTTAGTCACACAAGCTGAGTCAGTCACGTAACCATTACCTTTGTTAGAAGTTCCTCTTAAGCCAGTTAGCGTTTTCCAAAACATTCCACAAGTCAATCAGCCAAAATAACGTAGTACGAAATCGTACAAAGCATTCCATAGAGTCCAAAACACAACAAGCTGAGTACGAGAAATCGTACAAAACATTCCATAAGTCCAAAACACCACAAGCTGAGTACGAGAAATCGTACAACAATAGTATCTGAATACGAGAAATCGTACCTGGGTAACGCTGTAGCAGTTCTAGTCAACTTGCGCAAACAATCAACAGTACTCTGAAGAATATTAAAGGTAATCTATCATCAATAACTCATACCCTAAGTCAACTTAAATAGATTCCTCACTCTTATTTCTAAACCTCGATTGTCTTGTAAGCCCTTCGCTTAATTGTTAAGTATAGCCTTCGACTTGTTTTAGAATGTTGTATAGCCCAAGGGTGTAAGATCAAGGGATGTATTCTTTTAACACTTATCAATTGTTCCACTCTTATCCACTTTACTAATACTTAACCGTAGTTCTCACATTAAAACCTTTATTTTAAGTGTATTTATATTACTCAATTAGTCTTAGAATCTCAATAATAACCCTTAAGCTCAATACCTTTATTCTTACTTTAGGACAGACATCGTATTATAACCTATGATGGATTTATCTTAGAATACTATACTATTATTCCATAAGGTAATGATTAGGTATTTTATCAATATTTACTAGATAATCCTTTATGATTAAGTCTTCCCCTTAACTTAATTAAGACCTACAAACTGTATATCGAAATCATAGTGTCGAAGATGCATTTCATTACAACTTCATTGATCTTAGAATTTAGAGACAACTACTAGACTCAATATTTTATCTTTACTTTAGAATGACTTAATATTATAACCATTTAATTATCCTGTCTTAAGATGTTCAATTACTCTTCATCCCGAAACAACTATATTTAATTAACTCAAACCTTTCCAACTCTTTTACTTAGTATCCACAAAGTATATTATTCGCTTAATTATTACCTATATAATAAGGTGTTTTAAGATAACCCTTTTTTGTATCCTTACTTACATTTTAATTTCCCAAGTATTTGATTTTTACACACATTCTCCCTAGAGTATGTATAATCCTTTTGTACTAAATTTTAATAAACTTATGTCTTAAATACATTTTATATTACTTACAAGACCAAAGGTTTCAAAGGAATAACTTAATAAATTAATTTCCTTTTTGTATTTTAGGATAAACATTATATCTCGACATAAGGTAAAATCTATCTAAGAACTAAATTCTGATTCATAAGTGAAATTGTTAATTATGTAATAAGATAATCTGTTCTGAAAATCCCCATACCTTATATTCAAATGACACATTAATATTTCCAGTGTTAAAAAGGAAAATCAATATAATCTCTTACGTAACCCAGTTTCATCTAATTAAAGGTTTAAAGATTTTAAGTATCTAATTTCTATTTATAAACCTTCTTATAAATTCTAACTACTAAATACATACTTAATTATAAACTCACATCCTGAACATTGGTATTAAATGTATTTTATATGGCTTATCAAATTCTAAGAACGTAAGGATTATTATTTAGATTAATTCCCCAATCATAGTTTAATTTAGTTTTATATCATAATCCTTTTAATGATTTTATCACAAGATATTAAGTTATTACTCAATACTATAAATATTAAGAATGATTAAATCTAGACTTATTTATCCTCTTCACATTTAGATGTAAAAGTAACTCATTTACTTTATTATTGTTATATAATAAGAACATTTAAATTTAAAAGTATTTCATTCATTTTATTATCAATTAAATAATAAGATCTATTTGTGTAACACTTTATGTAAACTAATTACAAATATTCCTAAACTTCAACTTATTTCTTAACCCAATTATAGATTTACATTGTGGTCACTGACTAAATATATACTTGTATTTTAATACTGTTAATATAAATCCTAGAAATCCAAAGGTAACTAAAAACTCAGTTCATAACCATAAAATAATACCACCTCATATAGTACTCTATTATTAGTATTATGTAGAGGTTTAGTTTAACTCATTAATTCCTTCATATTACATTTTCTATAAGGTATTTTATTCCTTTTATTTATTAATCGTATATATATATATATATATATATCCTTCCTATTATATTTCTCACAAGGAATGTTATTTCCTTTATCTATTTTTATTGTATTTATATATATATATCTACATATATTAAGATTTATCCAGAACATTCTTCAAGAAATTCTATTGTATTTAATTATATTTAATATCTTTTAGACATATCCACAACTGATTTATGGTTTATAAATAAAGTATTTCCCTTAGTTTTAGTTAAACATATTAGCTTCCATATTATATAATAAATAAAATGTAGTTTAGTTAAATTCCTTGATTTAATATAAGTTTCTATTTTATTTCTCTCATATAAATATATATATAAATATATGTAACAATTTTTACCCCACTTAAAGTTAATACCCAAAATATTTATAAACATACTGTATTAAATGTCAATTAGTCTTATTATATTTTCCCCAACCTATAAAGTTCATTAATCAACTACACTTTAATTTTTGATTACATTAAAAACCATATATTATAAGTTATTCTTATGAAAACTCATGAACACAATTTTTAAAACCTTTTACCATTGCCCAAAAATTCCCAAATTTAATATACAGTAACTATAACATTTTAGACATATTATAAAAATTTTGTTTCACAAAAATATCTTTTTAATTTAACCAAATAATTCCAGAAAACCCGTAACTTGTAAAAATCATAACTTATGTTTAAAACTCCAAAATCATAATAATTTACATCAAAATAAACTAGATTAAATAAGGAATCTATGGTTAAAATTTCAAGTCAAAATACCTTCGGGAAGATATTTAAATTAACCCAACAAGTTAAGACTATTTACTGGAATTTATTAAAACCCTTATAAACTAATTCTGGAACGTTTTAATCTCGGCCGTCCAGATCTTATAACTACGATCGGACGGCCCTAAATCCCCGAGTTCTTCAGCGCAGAGTTAAACCCAGTCGAGTACTAAATCGACGATTCCTCACAATCTACAGAACGAAATCGCGTGATTCTTGTTTCTATGGATTCGTAATCAAATTTCGGTTCTATTGGTACCAATTTCCCCAATTACAATGCAGTATACCTCAAGTATCGAATTCGATTAGAGAGTTAGGGTTTATATTCGCTACTGAACCCATTCGAAATCAATTTCCACAAATCCTCCTATTCTAACACGTAATTGACTAAATTAACACGTGGGTTAGATCGGAAATACCATTACGAACACAACAACGGAGAAATTTGATCGGAGACTCACTGGATTGTGCGAATTTGGTGAATTCGAAATCGGAAACTGGAAAAACCGTTCGAGCTTGACCGTTTGGGTAGCCTACTTTGCGACTCTATAACTTGCGGTAAAAAACGAGTTAGATAACGAGTAAGGGCTCATTGGAAAGAAGAAACGTAGATCTACGTATTGGTAGCAAGAACTAAACCTAACTCCCCATACAGAAAGATATTGAAGCTAGAAGTTGCGAGTTTACCTTACGTTTTCTGGAAAGAAAACTGTGATTTTATGCTGTGATGAATTCGAAACTTTAGACACCTCTCTCTTACAAACGGTTTGAATTGGCTTTGGTCATCAACATGAAAGTTATAGAGGATTAGAGCTCTTCAAACGAGCTAAAGAACATGGAATTTGGCTGAGAAACGAAGAAGTTATGGCTAGTCGAAGTTACCTGAATTCAAAGAAACTGGAAAACTGCAGTTTCGGTTTTGCAAGGTGGCTACTTTGGATCGAATTTCCGGCTGATGTATAATGAATTAGGGTATGTGAGTAATGGTTGGAAAGAGGAATTGTGGGAGAAGAGAGTGGTGAAGACGGCATGGAAAAATATTGAGTTATGTGAAAGTTATAGCCGTCTAAAGTTAGGGCTAGGAAGTGAAATCGGTTACGAAAATCAGGAAGGAAATCGGCTAAGTGTGGGCGACCCATTACAGAGTGACACGTGGCACTTCTTAAAATTTTGATTCAAAACTTCAATCTAGCATAACTTTGGCTAGGATGATCCGTTTTTGACGTTCTTTTTATCGATCTTCATGGTTTTTCATAACCTATTTATTGGTATAGGTTTCATGACCTGGTTTGACCATTCTCAAAAAGTCAACTCTAGCAAGGCTTAATAAGCTTTAAGGTTTATATAATTTTACTTTGACTTTTATGTTTCAAAACAATGTTCCAACTCTTTCTAAAATCTTTATAATATACTTGGAGTGTTTAGAAATTTTCCCAAGATTTATTGACTTATAAATCTTATTATTAAATTCATAATACTATATAATAATATATAATAATTAGGGTTAAATAGGAGAAAACCCCTAAATAAATTTCACAATTCCATATAATAATTTAATATTCATAATTCCATATAATAATTTAATACTTAATAGTATTATTAAAGGTTTAATAAAAGAAATCCCCTAAATTAATTTAAATTAATTTAGGGGTATTTCAGTATCCCCCTTAAAAGAACTTCGCCTCGAAGTTTAAGAAAATCAACTAGTAGGCACTCACACCGCTTCGGGTGTGCTAAGACAATAAAAGTTCCAATGAAATTCCATACCAAACCAATCCTTTATTTCCATCTATTTCCATAACAACATTCCACTCAAGATTACTCAAAATCAAACTGAATCAGGATATACCAAGATATAGCATGATGAAAATCAAAAGTCACATACTGAGTCATAATGCAAAAACCAAGCACATACAAACACCTCTCATTCTGCTAATACTGTTCTCCCTTTGCTAATAATGCAACGAGGCATAATCCGGATGAGATAACGAAGGAGGAGTATGCCAGCATATCCCCCTTAAAAGAGCTAAGGTACGCCCTCGTACCGCTACTAACGGCACATTCAAAGAATTCAACACCTTATTAACCAGCATTGTTGTGAATTTTACTGCACCGTTGATTTTATCCATGATCGTTACATATATATGTATCTCTTGATTGTTATGTATTTGTATTTCCTTGGTAGTTATAAAATTTTACCTTATGATTATTATCCATTCATTTAATGACGGATACGAATTATATGTCCATATATGATCATTTATCATACCAATTATATTACCAAGCTATAACCCAGGTGTAACATACTTGAGTAGTTTAACATAATATTCCCGATCATTTAATAATCTTCAATAATCTTCCAAAATTTTCTTCAAAGGTTTATTAGTCAACCATATGTTAAAACTTTATAAGATAAATATTTTCTGTGACTTTTCAAGTTTCAATAGTTTTTATAATTAACTATCGTATTTTAGATGATTCATTCAGTGTTTACTTTATAACATTTACTTATTATATAACTTCACCCAAGGCAGAATTTTAGGAAGTTCTCCAAAATCTGATTCCTTTACCTTAAAATTTATATATTATATTTTTTTTAAGGTAGGGACTCTATATAAAATTTTAAGTCAAATGAGCTAGTCTAATGAAAACTCACTCACTCTTGGTAATTATTTTTCTTAAAGTTTGTTCTATGTAAGTATTCTCCTGATTATTAAATCTTAGTACTCCCTTAGATAATGGTGGCTTTTGGTAAATATCACTCTTAGTGTGTCTTTTAAAATTTTATACATGCATCATGTTAAACTTCCAAGTAACCATGAGAATTTCCAGTCTTTATGTAACTCTCAAATTTTTTTTAAGATGCTCAATACTCAAGTATTTAAGGATCAATGATATTTAGTTTAGTATTACTCTTCTCTTCACTCAATCTTTAAGTAACTTCTTTTATTGATTTTTTTATATAATCAACCAGGGGTGGATGTTGTATCTTGGAGTACCCAAACTTAATCCCCTTCCTATATATAGGTATTTTTCACCAAAGATTTAACTCAATAAACCCTTTACATTTATGAGTTTTAATACCGGATCTTAAGATACAAATTTTGATTTGTTCATTGTGGCTAGTAATGAAATATGCCTAGCTCAAGATTTCATGATGGTAACGTCTTACCACCACTTCCCCTCAAGTTCAACACAATCCATCACCTGCGTAGAAGATTATATACGGTTAGATGACAAGGCTTGTCTAGCCCCTAAACTTCTAGAAGTGGGTGTGCACCCCCACTACTTTCAGCCTAGGAGTTCGTCGCACCAGGCACTTCCCGTAGGGTGTTAGGTTTATGTGTTTTCTTTCTAAAGTTAACATAGAGTTGTAATGTGTTTTACAAGTTCAGATGTTGATCTTTTCTAATACGCTACTAGTTCTTGTTAGCTTAATAGTTTTCTAGACTTAAGATTTATCTTAAACATTACTTTAGGTAATAAATTGATACCAAGTAATTCATGAGATTTATTTTCAAACTTTAAAGGAGTTGGAGTACTTTCACATAATATCAATAATAATTTAGTTATTAAAAGTTCTATTGTTTTCAACCAAAAGTATTCTTTACAATTCCAGGAATTTGTGTACTAGCTTTTAAAGGATTACATTTTTTAGCAATGTATTCTCCATGAGCATGCTTTTGAAAAATAGCTTAATATTTGGTTTATCTCAACCAAAATCTTATCGTACTTAATATAGGATGTTCCAAACTTATATATATATATATATATATATTCTGTAGTTTATTGTTGGAACGGTATAACAACACATCACACTCAACAGACATTCACAAAAGGAAAGTGTGTAAAGGAATCATTCACAATTCCAAAAGGGTTAGGAGTCGTGCCTTACTGGAGTCCTCACTTCCCAATTCTACCCCAGTTCCCCAGTTTTAAGTGCACCTATAATCTAAGTATTTCACTCGGCTTGTTTTCTCGGGTTCAGAGCGTAACTACGCTCTGATACCACTTTCTGTAACGCCCCTATTAACCATAAATACAGCGGAAATAAAACTCTAAGGCGATTACAGACCATCGGGTTCCAAACACCCGCACCAAACCTCACCAATTACAACTTACAATCTACAAAAGCTACGGTCTGAACTCGAGAAAAACTTAACACAAACATAATAGAAATTAAACACATTAACTCTCCACAAAACCTAGTCCCATCCCAAACGCTCATTCTCTTCGTGGCCACCTGTAAATCAATTCGTACCTGCAAGATGAAACCAAGCAGCCCACCCCGAGAGGGGTGAGTCAGTTCCCTGGAATGGAACTGGTACAATTCTCCAAAACCAAATTTATAAAACATAACTCTTCAAAATAAACAGTAACATGAAAACAAACCCTTAAAAGTAAAACAGAGATAAAGCACTTCAAAACAATCAAGTTAAAGAGAAAAGAAAACAAGACAAAGATAGAGATAAAGAACTTCCAAACCAAGTCATCCACTTAAGTAGTCACACCACATAGTTAGTAAGCATCCATTGTTGATGTTAGAACCAATTCTGGTTAAGAAGAGAAAGACTTAAGTAGTCACAAAGGACCAGGAGTGACATTAATAACCATAACCCGTGGTAGACAGTTTATATCTCCACCATTTCAGAAGATGATTCCCATAGACCAAATATACTCAAGAGTGGAATAAATCAATTGGGAGAGATGGCCCCCACCGCCAGTCAGTTGCCACAAGGGCGAGGTAAACAGACCTCCGCTGTCAGTTGCCACAAAGGGCGAGGTAAACAGACCTCCGCTGTCAGTTGCCACAAAGGGCGAGGTAAACAGACCTCCGCTGTCAGTTGCCACAAAGGGCGAGGTATAGCAGACCTCCGCTGCCACCGACCCGTTCTCAGTCATCGGTGAAAAGTGTGTGCACCACTTAATATAAATAATCCATACTCAGTACAAGATTAACATTTCCCATATTCCCATTAGATTATTAACTCCACAAGAGCAATACCAAAACACTCAGTCCTACAGAGTGTAGAGGCGTAAACCCTCAACAATTAATATCCAATAGAAAGAATCCATTCCAAATAAGGCTGACCAAACTCGACTCATGGATGAAACAATACCCATAGTCCAAAGGAAGAATTACCACAACCAGATATTTTCCTATATTCCCAGTCACCCCACTAGATCATTAACTGCACAGAGCAATACCAAAACACTCAGTCCTACAGAGTGCAGAAGCGTAAACCCTAAGCAGTCAATGTCTAACGGGACACCAAATAGAAGGAACCAATACCCAAGTGAGTTCCACATCCAAGGCTCAGTTAGTCACACAAGCTGAGTCAGTCACGTAACCATTACCTTTGTTAGAAGTTCCTCTTAAAGCCAGTTAGCGTTTTCCAAAACATTCCACAAGTCAATCAGCCAAAATAACGTAGTACGAGAAATCGTACAAAGCATTCCATAGAGTCCAAAACACAACAAGCTGAGTACGAGAAATCGTACAAAACATTCCATAAAGTCCAAAACACCACAAGCTGAGTACGAGAAATCGTACAACAATAGTATCTGAATACGAGAAATCGTACCTGGGTAACGCTGTAGCAGTTCTAGTCAACTTGCGCAAACAATCAACAGTACTCTGAAGAATATTAAAGGTAATCTATCATCAATAACTCATACCCTAAGTCAAACCTAAATAGATTCCTCACTCTTATTTCTAAACCTCGATCGTCTTGTAAGCCCTTCGCTTAATTGTTAAGTATAGCCTTCGACTTGTTTTAGAATGTTGTATAACCCAAGGGTGTAAGATCAAGGGATGTATTCTTTAACACTTATCAATTGTTCCACTCTTATCCACTTTACTAATACTTAACCGTAGTTCTCACATTAAAGCCTTTATATTTTAAGTGTATTTATATTACTCAATTAGTCTTCGAATCTCAATAATAACCCTTAAGCTCAATACCTTTATTCTTACTTTAGGACAGACATCGTATTATAACCTATGATGGATTTATCTTAGAATACTATACTATTATTCCATAAGGTAATGATTAGGTAATTTTCTCAATATTTACTAGATAATCCTTATGATTAGTCTTCCCTTAACTTAATTAAGACCTACAAAACATGTATATCGAAATCATAGTGTCGAAGATGCATTTCATTACAACTTCATTGATCTTAGAATTAGAGACAACTACTAGACTCAATTATTTTATCTTTACTTTAGAATGACTTAATATTATAACCATTTAATTATCTTGTCTTAAGATGTTCAATTACTCTTCATCCCGAAACAACTATATTTAATTAACTCAAACCTTTCCAACTCTTTTACTTAGTATCCACAAAGTATATTATTCACTTAATTATTACTATATAATAAGGTGTTTTAAGATAACCCTTTTTATGTATCCTTACTTACATTTTAATTTCCAAGTATTTGATTTTTACACACATTCTCTCCATAGAGTATGTATAATCCTTTTGTACTAAATTTTAATAAACTTATGTCTTAAATACATTTTATATTACTTACAAGACCAAAGGTTTCAAAGGAATAACTTAATAAATTAATTTCCTTTATTGTATTTTAGGATAAACATTATATCTCGACATAAGGTAAAATCTATCTAAGAACTAAATTCTGATTCATAAGTGAAATTGTTAATTATGTAATAAGATAATCTGTTCTGAAAATCCCGATACCTTATATTCAAATGACACATTAATATTTCCAGTGTTAAAAAGGAAAATCAATATAATCTTTACGTAACCCAGTTTCATCTAATTAAAGGTTAAAGATTTTAAGTATCTAATTTCTATTTATAAACCTTCTTATAAATTCTAACTACTAAATACATTACTTAATTATAAACTCACATCCTGAACATTGGTATTAAATGTATTTTATAGCTTATCAAATTCTAAGAACGTAAGGATTATTATTTAGATTAATCCCCAATCATAGTTTAATTTAGTTTTATATCATAATCCTTTTAATGATTTTATCACAAGATATTAAGTTATTACTCAATACTATAAATATTAAGAAATGATTAAATCTAGACTTATTTATCCTCTTCACATTTAGATGTAAAAGTAACTCATTTACTTTATTATTGTTTATATAATAAGAACATTTAAATTTAAAAGTATTTCATTCATTTTTTATCAATTAAATAATAAGATCTATTTGTGTAACACTTTATGTAAACTAATTACAAATATTCCTAAACTTCAACTTATTAATTTCTTAACCCAATTATAGATTTACATTGTGGTCACTGACTAAATATATACTTGTATTTTAATACTGTTAATATAAATCCTAGAAATCCAAGGTAACTAAAAACTCAGTTCATAAACATAAAATAATACCACCTCATATAGTACTCTATTATTAGTATTATGTAGAGGTTTAGTTTAACTCATTAATTCCTTCATATTACATTTTCTATAAGGTATTTTATTCCTTTTATTTATTAATCGTATATATTAATATATATATATATATATATCCTTCCTATTATATTTCTCACAAGGAATGTTATTTCCTTTATATTTTTATTGTGTTATATATATATATATATATCTACATATATTAAGATTTATCCAGAACATTCTTCAAGAAATTCTATTGTATTTAATTATATTTAATATCTTTTAGACATATCCACAACTGATTTATGGTTTATAAAATAAAGTATTTCCCTTAGTTTAGTTAAACATATTAGCTTCCATATTATATAAAAATAAAATGTAGTTTAGTTAAATTCCTTGATTTAATATAAGTTTCTATTTTATTTCTCTCATATAAATATATATATAAATATATGTAACAATTTTTACCCCACTTAAAGTTAATACCCAAAATATTTATAAACATACTGTATTAAATGTCAATTAGTCTTATTATATTTTCCCCAACCTATAAAGTTCATTAATCAACTACACTTTAATTTTTGATTACATTAAAAACCATATATTATAAGTTATTCTTATGAAAAACTCATGAACACAATTTTTAAAACCTTTACCATTGCCCAAAAATTCCCAAATTTAATATACAGTAACTATAACATTTTAGACATATTATAAAAATTTTGTTTCACAAAAATATCTTTTTAATTTAACCAAATAATTCCAGAAAACCCGTAACTTGTAAAAATCATAACTTATGTTTAAAAACTCCAAAATCATAATAATTTACATCAAAATAAACTAGATTAAATAAGGAATCTATGGTTAAAATTTCAAGTCAAAATACCTTCGGGAAGATATTTAAATTAACCCAACAAGTTAAGACTATTTACTGGAATTTATTAAAACCCTTATAAACTAAATTCTGGAACGTTTTAATCTCGGCCGTCCAGATCTTATAACTACGATCGGACGGCCCTAAATCCCCGAGTTCTTCAGCGCAGAGTTAAACCCAGTCGAGTACTAAATCGACGATTCCTCACAATCTACAGAACGAAATCGCGTGATTCTTGTTTCTATGGATTCGTAATCAAATTTCGGTTCTATTGGTACCAATTTCCCCAATTATAATGCAGTATACCTCAAGTTTCGAATTCGATTAGAGAGTTAGGGTTTATATTCGCTACTGAACCCATTCGAAATCAATTTCCACAAATCCTCCTATTCTAACACATAATTGACTAAATTAACACGTGGGTTAGATCGGAAATACCATTACGAACAGCAACAACGAGAAATTTGATCGGAGACTCACCGGATTGTGCGAATATGGTGAATTCGAAATCGGAAACTGGAAAAACATTCGAGCTTGACCGTTTGGGTAGCCTACTTTGCGACTCTATAACTTGCGGTAAAAAACGAGTTAGATAACGAGTAAGGGCTCATTGGAAAGAAGAAACGTAGATCTACGTATT